>ML677377.1:33996462-34078172 GCA_007922305.1 Dermatemys mawii
TATGGGGGCATGGGGGATGCAGGGGTTGAAGTGGGGGTTGCAGAGGGGAGGCAGGGTTTGCGGGGGGGGGTTGTAGAGGGGAGGCAGGGTTTGCGGGGGGGTTGGGGGTTGAATGGGGGCGCGGGGGATGCAGGGGTTGAAGTGGGGAGTTCCATGGGGGGCGCCGGGGGCGTGCAGGGTTCGCAGGGGAAGTTGCAGCGGTGCGCACCGGGGCAGAAGGCCGAGTAACGTTCCCGTGGTGGCTCCGGTCTGCCTCCCTTTGTCAGCCCGGGCAGGGCTCCTCTCGGCTTCGTTTTCCTCTGCCGCCGAGCGAGGGGGGGGCTCCCGGGCAGACCCCCCCCGCCCTGCCCGGGGAGAGCCGTGCACGAAGAAAGTTACTTGGGTGCCCCCCCCCCCGTTTCTCTCGGAGGTTCCCCCTGTTCTGAAGCGGCGGGGGGTGGGTTTGATCTAGGGGCACCCTCCAGCTCCGGCTCTTTGCAGGCAGGAAATACTCGGCGGTGGCGAATTGGTTTGTCGCTCCGAAATGTGTGGTTACAAATCCACTCTGCAGAGGTGGGGAAACGGGGTGGGGGGGAGCTTCTCTGCCTGCCGAGCGGGTTGAAAGCGGAGTCCAAGCCCAGCCAGTGGAAAAAGCTGGAAGAATGTGGCCAGAATTCAGGAAGGTATTTTGAAAGATTTTTCTCCTGACCTCCGGGTTAATTGCACATGCAATTACGGGCGTTTGAAAAGACGGATTGCAGGAAATCTTCATCTTTGTTTGGAGATGGCCATGCAAATGCGGCGAGGCTGGTCCTGCTCACGTTTTTGCACTTGAGATGTGTAGAGAGAGCCCTTTTGCTGGAGGGTATTTAGGGAAACTTTTTTTGCTGAAGGATATTTTGTGAGGAATTCCCAAATCCTTCCTCCCTTCGGTCCCCCCCATCTTACTACATGATTTAGAGGAAACTGAGAGAATGAAATCTGTAAAAACTGATGCTAGGAAACCATGTTCACTCCATACTGGGTTTGGGTTCTGAGGTGCTCCAGAAAATCCTCAATCTTGGTTCTGTCAGAGCAACAGGTTTAAGAAACATTTCAGGAGTTTTGGGAACTACACAGGTAGTAAGAGCCTTTCCCAGGTTAACCTTGGTGAGGCTGGAGGGGAGAAAAGAAATGAAGAGTTCAGTGATTTCAGAGTCCCTGGAGTGGTTTCAGAAAGCAAAGAATGGAATGGAATGGGATTTTGTGCCCACAGAATGCCACATTCCACCACTTTTACTTAGTCCTCACTGCTTCCTCTAGTTAATGAAGTTCTTTGGTGACTTGGACTAGCAAAGAGAGCAGCTCTTTATTAGACAGCAAGATGACTTTACAGTGTGACTGATCCAGTCCTTGTTCCCCACATTGTCACTTGGCTCTATCTTTGCAGTTACCAAATGATTTGTACACAACCGATTAGGCACCATTTGCCCTGAAGCTGTTTTTCTTTTAGCAAACTCGGATAGGTGCTGGTGATGAATACAACAATTTAGTATTTACTTAATCCTGAAGGCCGTTTTCTGCCCCTTCTCCCAGCAAAAGTGGAGTTAGCCAAGATTCACCCTGGAAAGCGGCGAATGCATTTTTACCCTTGATGCTTTTATGAACAGTGTTGTCTTTAAGTTTGTGTCTTATTCTCATGGTTCAAAGAGGCGATTCTGTTCAAGTTGCATGATGTCAACAGGGTGGATTTTGAATTCTTGACTCCTCTTCACGAGAAAAACATTAATTGTTGCTCAACTGCTGGTGGTGAATGTATCTGTGTTTTGTCTACGCAGGAGCCCTTAAAACAAATCAATATGCAAGAAATGGCTCTTTTCACTATATAGACTAAGAGCTCAGTGACAGCATATGAAGTCAAACTGCCCTTTTTTGCAAACAAAAATGACCATTTGAGAATCAAATTTTGTTTTGAGAAACAAATTTTCTTGAGAAACAATTTTGCAGGTTGGTCCACAAATACATGCCCGTCTAAGGGACAGGAGTGTTATTAGTAGCCAGCAGTAGGAAATGGTAGTTAATGTGCTCACACCCAAAACATTTTATTCTTTTTGTTTCATCCTTCATCTCCCTCCCAGAGCTGCTGCTTTTATTTCCCCTTTTGAATGACCTACTGGACTGCATTCTCCTGAGGAACAAAGGAAGTGCTTTTTTAGCTGGAATCCTTGGGAGACCACCAAAGACTCCAGCTCATGGGCTGCAATTTCGCACTACTTTCAACAATAACAAAAATGCATGACTGAATGGCTCAAAAATGTGGAGTGTTAGAGGCATTCATTTCAGTCTAGGACACTGTCACAACACAGACAGACCCAAGTAAATACCTTTAGACTGCTAATATAGAAGCAGGGGTAATCTTTACCATTGCTGTGCTCTCCAAATATGCATACATTATCCTCTTCGCTGACACAAACTCAAATGATTTCAGTCCGTTGTACTTTTATGTTGTCAGCGTTGTGAGATGCATTTAGCATACAGCTGTTGGAATCAACTCATGGGTCTCTTTACTTCTTCGAGAAATGTTTCAATGAGAAACACCCTAATTCTTTAAGTTAAAACACTCTGCTACCCCCCCCCTTCCCCTGTGCTTTTTAAAATGGCTTGTACAAAATAGGTTTGTGTTGATTTAAGATCAGCACTTGGGTCAGTGTAACACTGAGGGTTTGTGCAGGCTTCCCAGAAGCTACTGTGTCTTGAGGATTTGACCTCATCTTCATTTCTGTATCATAATTAAGGTGATTTGATGTGCTTTTGAGGGTGTCAGGAGTACATCATGCTGGCAGGACTTCCATTTCAGGTCCTAACAGGGCTGTCAGCTTGACCCTGCGCTTTTGAAATAAGACGTCAGAGAAATGTGATAATCACAAGAGATTATTTAACAAAAAGAGGGCCGCCTTGTTCAACTTACTCATCAAAACTGTTAATTAGTTTATGTCCCTGTCTCCCCAGGGATAAATGAAATCACGGCATCAGGCTTTATTCGCAAAGCGACAAGTCTTGGAAACTTAAATCATAGATGCCATCTTAATGCTAAGCCTGTTTAGAGGAGGCAACCAAGAATCTCTTAAAAAAATTTTTTTTGAGTTGTCTGTGAATATTGTAGTGCCATAAAGGGACAGTACACATTAAAATTCAGTTAGTTTTAAAGTTAAAACTAGTTTTAGATACTACACCTGCCTAATCTTTGTATTTTAAATCTCCCCTCCCCCCAATTCTCTCTCCCCCACAGCCGCTGGGAGCTGCAGGGGGCTATGCCTACGAACAGTCAACTCAGGCTGTTTCAGTGTCCCACACAAACAGGGGAAACTGAGGCCCAGATCTTGCAATCAGAGCCACACAAACATATCTTTATATGACTCTTTAGAGCTCCATCCACTGTTATCTTCAGTGGGTCTCCATGCTGGTTAAGGATCTGTCTGTGTGGATCTGATGTAGGATTGGGCCCCGATGATAATCACATGGAAAATAGTGGATGTGACGCAGAGCACTCTTGTATGAACACAGTGGATAAAAGTAGAGATTGCATTAATCTTAAATACCACTGTACTTGTTATGTTTTCAGATGGGGCAAGTTGTTTTAGTTTTTTGTAACTCTTTAAGTCACTTTGGCAAGCCCCTGATATTAATTTGCTTGCTTTAGAATGTACAAGGTGCATATTTTCGTCCACTCATAAGAGTAGTGAAGAAAGGGAATTGAAAGTGCCATATGCAAAATCTCGGCAAGAAGCAAGTTTCAGCAACACAGTAATTTTTATATATAAATCTTTTAACCTGTATCCCTTTGGGGCATTTATGAAAACTACTAAGAGTGTTGTCTGCCAAATTTAACAAGTCACTAAAACATGTGTGTGGAGGAAGGGATTTAAAAGGGTGTGCTTTGGGGGGGCAAAATTTTGGGGCTGTGATGTGGGGGTGCTGGTGTACAAAGCACAGAAATAGGGCAGTTTATTGCCATGCTGAATTTTTATCATTGAAATGAGTTAGATTATTTTTACCAGTTTGACAATTAGATTTGGCTTGATTCTCCAGTCACTTGCAAACTTCTTGCTGTAGTAGCATAGACAAAGCTTCTGAAATGTTTCCTGAAAGTTGTGGCCGTGTGTGCGTGTGGGTTTTTTCTGTCGTGCCATCTCTACAATCAAAACAGTGGGAGCTTAAACCAGAAAACTCTTAGTCCCTGAATCTTAAAAACACCACACCCCAAAACAACCCAACGATGTGGGTACACAGCCCCTGGGGAGTGAGTCAGCTGCAGGACTGAGGCCTTAAAGAGCTGCTGTGTTGAGTTTCTGATGGAGTGAATTCTGCACCCAGTTTCAGGATGCCTTAGGTCAGTGGTGGGCAACCTGCGTGGCCCATCAGGGTAACCTGATCGCAGGCCACGAGAAGTTTTGCTGGCGTTGGCTGTCTGCAGCTCCCAGTGGCCGGTTCATTGTTCTGGCCAAAGGGAGCTGTGAGAAGTGAGGTGGGTGGTAGGGACGAGCTGGCTGCGTCCCACAGCTCCTGTTGGCTGGGAATGGTGAGCTGCGGCCACTGGGAGCTGCGGGAAGCAGTACCTGCAGATGGTCAATGCCAGGAAAACGTCTCCCGGCCCACAATCAGATTATCCTGATGGGATGCCCACCACTGCCTTAGGTAGATGGGTGCCTTGAAGGAATGAAACAGAGATTGGATTATGAAGCTTGTCTAGATTTATTTTGGTGGTTTGATATTGTTCTCAGCTCATCTGGCTGAGTGCCCAATTTGCACTTTCAGCAGTTCTTAAAATTAAGAATGAACTGTTAGCAGTTATTAAATTAATATAATTCTGTCCAATAAAGCACATAAAACTCACATTCTTAACAGAAACACACATCAAATGATTGTCTAAGTTAGTAGTGTATCATACCTGATGTATATATTCTCACTGTATTTATGTTCCATGAGAGGACTGGGTATGTGTAACCATTCTTTTTCTCCACGTCTTCTAACTACAATAGTCAAATTCTACCAGACCATTTTTTTTATCTGCAGCATTTTATTCTACACAATATTCACTGGCAATTGCCTGTTCATAGTCACCTAGGAGTTACATCTAAAATTGGTTTAGACCCAAGTTTGGAACCTAAGTACAGGATCCATAAATGGCAGGTTATTATCTATGAACATAATGTAATCTTTCTTGCTAATGTAAATGGTCATTTCCTTTCAACAGGTAATATGAAGTGTGACGGAGTCAGACCAGAAGGGTATAGGAGAGTGCTGGAAGGCAGGTATATTAGTCTCAGGATGTGCAGGTCCCTGTTCCCTGGATAGCCAAACAAAGGCTACTCCAGGCTAATCAAGACACCTGGGGCCAATTAAGAACCTTCTAGAAAGGAGTAGAAACTGCTAGCCTAATTGGGACACCTGAAGCCAATCAGGGACTGGCTGAATCCAGATAAAAACCTCCCAGTTAGTCAGGTGGGCTGTGGGTGTCTGGAGCTGTGGAAGGAAGTTATGCTGTTGGTGAGACTGAGTGTTGGACAACATATCATCCAGAAGGAAGGAGGCCCTGAGGTAAGGGTGAAGTGGAGTTTGAAGAAGCAGGGACTGCTGTGGGGAAGTAGCCCAGGGAATTGTATTGTGTTTTGTGCCTAAAAGGTCAGCCATCTTAGCTGATACTATTAGGGTCCTTGGGCTGGAGTCCGGAGTAGAGGGCGGGCCCGGGCTCCCCCTTTTCCATCTTCCATACTGGCCTGTAATGAAGGTAACTCACTAGGTGGTGACTCTTGCCAATTATACTGAGAAAGGGAGGTCACTCTGGGGCCTAGATGAGTTTCTGAGGCCCCTCAATCTGCCAGGAAGCGCAGGACCCACAAGTACAGACTTGGAGCTTTGTCACAGAAGTTATACTTATAACAGTTGTGCTGCTGACCAATTCATATTTGCTTAGTGCTCGGTAAAAGCTCTCTGATACGTGTACCTGCAGAGTAGAATATATGGAACTTTTCTTTCTGTGTTAATTATCTCCTTCAGATGTAACAAAATTTGACTTAAAAATATTGATGGAGGCATTCCATAATTCCCTCTGCAGATGGCTTTGCTCTGTGGAATTATATCAGTGAGGTTTTTAACATCCTATTCCAGATCCCACCTGTATCCCCAACGGTGTTGTTGTCTTGAAGCTTATGGCAGGATTAATATCTAACGTACCTATTCTGTTACTGGGCATCCCAGCAATGTTTCCTCTAATTTTTGACAGGCTGTGCGCGCAAAAAATGTCTTCTGTGCAAATTTTTGTGTGCACAGTGTCTCGCCTTGTGTGCAGGGTTTAGGATCTGTGTGTGCACACACAGCTTGGAGGGAGCAGTGCATCCCAGTAATTATGGGATTCGGACTCTCCCTTTGATACTGCCAGACTACCAGTTTCTGAAACTTGTTCTTTACATATAAAATAATAGGTGGCTCAGAGAGAACATGGACTGTGATTGACTGGTGGCTCTACTGATGACACACATCACAAGAGTGCAGCTGGAGTATATTGGGAATGGATAGGGAGCCCAGAGAGCAAATGCAATCCTGTACTCTGCCGGTAGCCACGTGTTTATAATATGTACCTTTTCATATATTAAAAAAACCCAAACCCAACCTAAAATTCCCATACCTATCTTTAGCTTTTCCTTTTCCTTTTTATAATAATAATAATGGCCACTACTGTATTTTCTGGTTCACAGAGAAACTGCTAAAGGTGGTTCATTGTGTACTGTTCAACGTGAGAAATAAGAATGATGGATGGATGCATGTTCTGAGGCTCATGGTGATGTCAGATCTAGGTACACTCTGTGCAAATCAGTTCTGGTTTGTATTTTGTTGGTGGTGCAGTCTGACAACGATCCATTTCCGAAAATGAGAAGCTGTGGCCTGAAGGTTGTCAGGGATAGAGTTCTCGTAACATGCCCCTTGGAGGGGTTCAGAGACTTGGTCTGTGACTCCACGAGGGGGGATTTTCCTGCCTCTGGTTGCAGTTTGTCTCTCTCCTGTGATGATTATTATGTCTCTGGCAGGGATGCCACCTTTCCTCTACTGGCTCATGAAGATGCTGTTGAAGTAGAAATACGTTGTCTTAAAATTTTTTTTCGTTTCCTGAGGGAAGGATACTTTGTTACAATTTTGTTCCCGCCGCACTTTGCGAATCTCTAAGTTCAGACACTGAAAGTATCGTTCAGTATTGAATCCCTGGGATTCTAGATGATGCCATTGCCATTTTAAACTGGTTAGTGTGGTATCTCTTTAGAGTAAGGAGAGATTCTTCTTGCTCCCAGAGTAAGTCACTGCTTGTGTTTGGGGATCAGGCTTATCCCAAGATGCATGTCTGTGGCTGTGATGGAAAATTCCTTTTTTTAAAAATAAGATGTTCTCTTCTCCCTGTCCTCTGTTAATAAGATGTAAAACTTTTCTGCCCTTGTCACCTTTTTAATTTTAAGTTATTGAGGTAACATGACAAACTTCTCTGACTGTTGTTTGGATTGAACTGTACTTTCTCCACTTCATGTTTTTGGAGCAGTGTGTTTTGTTATGTGGCAGCAGTGTGTGCCTTCGCAAACTGCAATGTTAAGCATGCGGTTCACAGGGACTGCTTGCAATGGTCCGGTCGGAGTGGGAGTATCGTTTTCCTTGGCAGGCGCTTTGTAGAAAGTACTGTTTCTTGTGCCAGAATAAGCAGTTATTCCATTCCATGCAATTTATAGTCAAATTATTATCTATTGTTACAATTGCCTGAAATGATCAGATGTGCCCTTAGATATGTAGCTTTGGTTAAGACTGAATGACAGTGTGCGTGAGGCCTCATCTACCCAAACATCGTTTTTTGATATTGTCTTGTAATTTCAGGGAGACTTTCTGTGACTTTCATATGTCAAGAGCCTTTTTTATCCTCCACTAAAAGTGAAGTAGAACAAGGCCAGGACAGTGGCTGTTCACCAGGGATGTTACTGCAGAAGTTTGGGATTCAGCTTGTGTGCACCAGTGAAAAGAAGGGGTGCTTCTTGGGAGGTGGAGGTGGAGGACAGAAGTGGTGTGCTTTGCTTTCCAATTTCAGACCTGCAGTGCCTGCATGTGAAAAAGCATTACATTTTTGGTGGCTTATCCTTTATAACTGAAGAGGGAAATGAAGTCAACACAAGAATGTCATTTGCATGAGCAGCAGCTGATGGCAATGCTGGAAATATCCTTGGGAGAAGCACCCTCTTTCTCACGAGAAAAGGCTGGGTGGGCGGGTGGAAGAATAGCAGAGACCTCCTTCCCACGCAAGAGCCAGAAGGCTGGTGTTAAGAGTTGTGAAGAGCCATTTCCCTCTCCTGGACCAGTCACAGCAGCCAGCAGGTTTTAGGATTCAGATTGGCAGGTGAGAGGTTGCCCTCCCTTCCTGCAGCTATAGATCGGGGAAGGAACTTCAAGGTTATCGGTAACATCTGAACAAGAGGCTAACAAAAGATAGCATCCCATAGCAAAGCCTGGTAAGAATCCCAGGACCTTTCCATGTCCCAGCAACTTGGGGGTTGTGCCTGGCATTGCCCTAATAAACCTCTGGTTGGATGTGCTTCTCCACTTGTGGCTAGCAGGTTGTGGTTAATTTTCTGGAGCCCAGTTCATACAAAGTGAGTTGTTGGTTTCCATAGCACACTGGAGTTTACATGGAGGGAAGAAACAGCCTTTACAATTGATACTGTGGTCAGCAGTAGGATGGGTAGAGAAGCCAAGGTTTGAAGGGACGTGGGGATATTTACACCTTCTCATTCCCTGAGAGCAGAGGAAGCCTGTTCCCAGTACAGTACAAATGGAAACCAAGTCCATGCTTTGCACAGTCAGGTAACTGACCATTGGAACAGATTATGGAGGGATGCGTTAAATTCTCCATCGCTTGACATCTTTAGATAGAGCTTGGATGGCTTTCTAAAAGAGAGACTCTAGTTCAGTTGCAAGTTGGTGAGTTAGAGGCAGGAATCTCAGGATGATGATCTGACTTGTGTGACACAGAAAGCCCATCTAGATGATCACAAGGGCCTTGAACCGTAGCCTCTAACAACTTCTGTGATTTTAATACAGAACTTCTCTGTCTGACATTTGTTAACCGAGCACCTTTCACAAGCAATGACATTTGCTTGAGAAAAAGGAATGACTGCTATGTTAATAGGCCCCACTTCCTTGGGTGCAGAGAAAAGAACTCAACGAGGTACAGTTGGGTAGAGAACTTCTTTTATGAGGACTTTGATGACTTTGTTAGTAGGGGTAATAATCTCTCAACATTTTTCACATTCTTTGTGCTTTTCTCTTGGGATTATGTAGGTAACTCCCCTCTGTTGTTTTTATTTCTTACCCAAATCCCTAAAATATCCATTGTACTTTGCCAGGTCCCCTTGTGGCATTCAGCCCATTACCTGGGAGACGACGACGTGCGGTTCACTGTAATGGTGCGTGTACGTCTGTATTCCAAGCAGCCTTTGCACAGCTGGATGGGAGGGGGGTTTTATGCCTGCGTGGCAGCAGAAGCGCTATCCACAAAAGGCCCCAAGCAGGATGGAGTATAACAAGGAGGGAGGGGTGAAATTAGGCTAAATAGCGAGGCTTCACAGTGAGATCTATGTAATTGGAGTCCCCCAAGAGAAATGGGAAAATCCCAGTGCCTGAGAATCTTAAAGCTAGACTGGAAAAAGCAGACTGAGAATAAATTAGGGAATAATCATGCCCTCAAAGGATTTCTCCATCTCTACATTTAAAAGAAGTGAGAAGGAACGTACTGTCCAAGTACTGTGTAATTGTGGAGATGGCAGCATACTTGCATCTCTTTAAATATATATTGTGAGCGTGTGTGTCATGTATTGTTTTAGGGTTCCTCAATGCTGATTTTACTATAAAAACAGTAGTTTGATGCTTAACTTTTCAAAGTGAAACAAATTTTTCAGGACTCAAGAAGGCTGTAGGAAATGAAATACTTTTTTTTTTTTTTTAGGTGAGCAAAATATGCCCCTTCAACCTTGACAGTGGGCCTTTTTATAGAATTTTATCTATTGCTGGATTTGTAAACCAGAAAGAATAAATTGTGTTTGTGTTCACAGTAGCTGACTTTGACTGACGTGAATGTGCACTGTATCACTTTAGATAAGGGAATGTGTTCAGACAAAAGAAGTTGCTCCAGAATGAAACATTTTGAGGAAGTATTTCTCTTCATGTTGACCCATTTAGAAAATGAGAATTGTCTGTTCTTTAAGCAAATGCAGATGGTTGCAAACGGTGATAAAATGTGTAAAATATTTTCTAGCAGTTTGTAGGACTAAGGATTCTTTTCATAGAGAATACCCTTAAGTGTTCAGAAAGTGAAAAGTCTGAGACTTCCACGCTGTCAACATTGTGTCTTCATTTTAACGCTGCTGGTTTTTGTATATTCATAGGAAATTGGTTTGGTAATTGAATTTCTAAAGAACCACAGTAACCAATAGCCGTTTTCTCCTAAAGGTCACGGTTGGGTTAGTGAATATAGTAAATACTGTATTTAACTCCTTATGGTTTGTAATGCTCTTCCAGAAATGTTCACCTAAATTTTCAAAAGTGTCGAATGATTTTGAGTGCCCAACTTGAAACACCTGGAAGGGACCTGATTTTGCAGGAAGTCCTGAGCCACACTTTATAAAAATCAGACTCTTCCTGGTGTGTCTGTGCCCTCAAAAATTGATGTACCTACTCATGAAAATTTGGTTCATAAAGGCTTCACCAATTATTTTGAATGGAGGGGTACTCAAATGCCTGCTTGTTCCACTATGCCGATTTATCCCATCAAAGCACCTTTGTGCCCTGCCAGTATTGTTTTTGCATAGGTCTGTAATGTCTCTGTGTGTCTGCTTATGTAGGAACAGTGGCTCATCTGGTTTTCTTTAAGCCTCCAAAACATGATGTCTGCATGTTTTTGTGTGAGGGAATTAGCGGTGTCCCACGGAATACACTTTAATGACCTGACCTACACTGGAGCAGTTCTGAAGGTTCGCAGGTCCCAGGGTGGGTTATTGCTCCACTAGTAAAAGAACAAGAACAGAGGGAGTGTCAGTTAAGTATGTACAGTAGAGAAGAGTAGTACTGCTTGTCCTCCATGTAACTGATACCCCCGGAGACTTTACCTGTGGGTTATTGCACATGGGCGAGCTCACTGTAGCAAGTACTTCAAGCTTCTTCCCTTCTGGGAGGGTATGGGAATAGCCGCTATTCAACATAGTGTACATTCAGCTGAGCGTAGGTGAGAACTTGGATTGACGGCAGTGTTTTAGAAGGGGGCTAAGACGACAGGATTTTTGTATGGAGCCAGAAATAAAAAGGCATCTAAAACAAAGGTCCAAAGACAGCTAAAGGCACCACTCTACTTCCTGTAGTTTCCAATGGCAATTATTTGTCTTTAGCGTGTGGGTGTTTAAATGGAATGGATTTAAAGTTCTCCTAAAAAGGCAGCAATCCCCCCAGCTCCACGTACCCTAGGAGTTTAAGGGATTTTCTAGCCCAGGGATCTAACTTTACAAAAGAAGATGATGGAATCTTCACGTGTTGGTTTCGACAAATTGGCACAGAAAATTCCATGTTCCAAATCTCTCTGGGAGGTTGCAAATCATGCTCAGCTGATGCTGCAGGTTCTAATGATGGCATTTTAAAAGATTACATGAATTTCAATATGAATGTTTCACTTCTTTATAATGTCTTTTATGGGCTTGCTTTTTTTTTTTAATGGTTGAACCTGGTTTGATTCAGTATTCTTGGAACATACAAACTGTGTCAGGGTTTTACTGGCTGGAATGAAGTTATTAGTCCCCCTAAAAACATGAGAATCTTGTTTGAATGTCTTTTATAACCAGTTGGCCAGAAATAGTCTTTTTACTGGGAATACTTTTGTTTAGAAAGAGGCTTTATCCATAGAAGATTAAAGAGCAAGTAGATGCACTCTACTCAAAATGAGCATTGTTAAAAAGAGCTAAATTTGGCCGTTTGGTAAATTAAAGATACAGCTGTTTCCCTTCCTGCAGTGTTAAATGCAAACTCTTCAACACTTTGTGTTGTCTTGGGCCATTCCAATACAACAAAGAAGGCGAGAAGTTACTCACTCAGGGAGACTGGAGCAGTTGTGAACTTGTTACAAAATAATTCTTCATAAACTGTGCAAACACACACTAAAAGGTCCAGTAAAGTGGTCACAACAACGGTGCCTTTTGTCTTAGTGTGGGTGTATGCACAGTATATATATATTGGCTACCGCAGAGATTTGCACTCCCTCCTTTCTCCCCCGCCCCCCCTCCAAAAAAGGTCAGTCCGAGGTTAAGCCTAAACTTCATACAAAAACACTTAATTTGTTTTGAGCCAATTGTTCCAGTCTACAAGCTTAGGCCATCTTTATGGGGAATTGTCACTGTGCAAGACAGCTATGGGAAGCTCATAGCAGGGGAGGGACTGGGAGATCAAAAAAACTTGGTGTAAAGTGGTTCACTTGCTGTGGCAGCATCTCCTTGTGGCCAGGTCTCTCTTTCATAACGTGGCCCTCTGGCCAGGTTGCAGTATTTAATTTCTCTGCCATTGTGGCAACAAAGCTTGACAGATAACAGCCTAATGCCCTTACAACAGGTCTTCAGCATCAATTCTGGGATGCATGATGTAGGCACCCTCTTGGCATGTCCATATCTCCTTTGGTCAGGAGGCTTTATGCCACTTTCCCAGTGCCTAGTAGGGGAACCCTAGATCCTCCTTCTAGCCCAGGGATCCTGTAACCAGCAGCCAATGTCTCCACAGTCCTACTCTGGGCTTCTTCCTCCCCAGCCTTTCTCAGGATTTCTTCCCCACAGCTTCTCTGGGTTGTGACTCTTCTTTCAGGGCTAGGATCCCAGGGCTCACTCCATCCTCTCTGCTGTCCTGGTTTTCCTCCTCATGACCTCTCTGTTCCCAGAAAGTGACTGTAGTTTACTTCCCTGCATCCCTCTTCTGTTACCAACTTCCTCTCAGTATAATAGGTCCTTTGCAGTGTTGCTGCAGTTGTGTTGGTCCCAGGATATTAGCGAGAGCTTAGAGGTCAGCCGAAGAAGAACTCGGTGTAGCTTGCAAGCTTGTCACTTTTGCCATCAGAAGTTGGTCCAAAAAATAGGATATTCCATCGCCCACCTTGTCTCTCTCTATCATAACCAGCCTGCTGTTACCCAGGTGGGCTTCATGGTCAGTTAAGTCTGACTTTCCCTCCAGGTGCAGGCAGGTACCACAACTGGTCTCTCAGGGCCACGTTAACCCCATCAGGGCCTGTGCGGAGCACCCACCCCATCATCCTTTGCCAGTCATCATCCTGACTGAGAGAAATAAAGTACTCTGTGTTCTCTCATAGGGCCCTTTCCTGGTGGAGAATCATGATGGTTGCATTGAGGGTCTGTAGAGCAAGATGTAACTAGCGTGGAGGTGCTAGTCTCTGAACAGTTCTCATGTGGATGCTCGCTTCCCCTTAAAAATCCAACCTTGAGCCCCACCTTCACCTAAACCACACCAGTCAGCTGGAAATGCTTTTGTTTGATCCCCAGTTATTGGCCTTGATGCAGGAATTGGTGGGTGAAACTATCTGGCCTGTTCTGAGGAGGAGACCACGCAACATGATCAGAATAGTCCCTTGAGTTCGCAGCCTGAGTAGATTTGTTCTGGCAGATTTGAGGCCTATCAGAGGAGATGTTAGGAGCTATAGTGAGTTTAATATAGATCTTCAGTTTTTGTTTTTAAATTTATCATCTCCTCAGTGGCTTGACCACGCACCTCAGACTGGCCTAGTCTCTTCCTTGGATTTCAGTGTGTGATGTTTTGTTTTAGACTTAAGCGTGTTTTTGTGAACTTCATAAAATCCACATGCCCTGGTGGATGCTGCAGAAAGTCTGCATGAGTAGTGTGGGTTTCCTGGAGCTCTTCTTGGCCCGAATGCAGACTGCCACAAAGATGGGACAGTAGACAAGGAGAGGAGTGTGTTTGTATGTGGAAGGTAGGAATAAGGATAAAAGCAGCCAATGAGCAAAGAAGAGCAACTTAATCCAGGGGTTTGGGTAATTGGAGCCACCATTTCAGATCTCTAAAGGTTTTTCCCCTTTGGGTTTATTTTGTGGGAGGTGGCTGTCCTTAATTTGTTACTTGTTTCATAGCCGTTTGACTCATAGAAGGTAATGATTAAATGGGGCAGGGCTAGAGCAGCCAAGGACCTGTCCACACTAGTGTGTGGTTCCGATATAAAATTGTTGGCACCGTAAGAGCCTCTTTTTTTCTTCTCTTTTGCCCAGTGGAAAAAGAAATGCTCCAGCAGTGTTTCCAGTAATGATTCAGTTCTATTTATATAACAATTCTCATAATGAGAATAGCGCTCATAATGAGATCACATTCCCTTAGCGCAGACATTTGTTGCTTCAGTTCTGCATACTGTCATCTCCTCTCTCTGCTCTGAAACTTTGGTGTCTCAGGTGAAGGGACGTTACTTTTTGCCTGCTGGTCAGGTAATCTGTAAGTGCTTTTGAGTCTTAACTTCCTGCCCTAACTCCCAAAAAACCCTGGCTAAAAGATCAAAACCTTTAACTGGGCAAGAGGAAATGAGTTTGATATTGTTTTAAGCCAGTGGTTCCTGACCAGTGGTATGCGAACCCCTGTGGGTATGCAGAGGTCTTTTGGAGGATATGTCAGCTCCTCTAGATCAGTGTTTCTCAACCTTAGGGTCATGGTATGGGTGTAGGGAAGTTGCAAGAGCAGGGCCGGCATTAGGGGGTGGCAAATAGGGTGTCCAATGAAACTACATTACATGCTTCAGCCCTGGCTGGCAGGGCGTGGACATTAGACTCCTGAAAGGGTAGAGTAGTTTGGAAAGGTAGGGAAGTGCTGCTTTAAGCAATGTCTTCAAGACTCAGATATAATTGCGGAGAATAATAGAGAGTTATATGGAGTTTAATGTTAAATCCAGTTTGCGTAATTTCTCAGTGCCATTCTAATCCCTTTATAATAAACTTGGTTTTAGCTCCTGTCAGTCAAGAGGAAATCCACTGACAAACTTCATCAGCATGTAGGAGGATAGTCTGGTAACATTATCCCTGAGAGCTACAATTTCAGAAACACTAATCTTTGACAGTTAAGGTACATCAAGACTGCTGGATTAGTTTTTACCACTTGGCCTTGATATAGTACTTGTGTGCTTGCTGTATCTGAAGAATTTTGAATGATGGAGTTGTTATGCTACAGGTTACCTTTGGTAACCTGCAGCCAGTAAGTGTAAACAATAATAGTGCTTAGTTTAGACAGGGATAGGGCAAAACCAAAAATAGTTCATTTATTATTTTATCTAATAACTCACTTAGTTACACTATCTGGACTGATACTGTGGCAAGATAGGTTTCTTCATAACTAATGTTTAGAGGCTAAGAACAGCAACTAAATGATGGTAAGTGAAAACCTTTAAACATTGGCTTTCCTCCCCTACCTACTGGTTTAAATCGTAAAAGGCTGTTACGATGTGAAGCTAAGAGGAGTGCAGAGTTGCAGGGGGTTGGGGAAAACAAGATATTAAACTCTAGTTTTATTTCTTTCTCTTGCAAGGTTTTCAAAATGCCAGTAAACTAGTATCAATGAGTGGGAGTCTTACCAAGGTGCTCTGCCCCATGCCTTGGGGTGGGATGAATCACTTGTGGTGTGGTGGTGGCAGCTAACATGATGTAGGTTGTTGGAGAAGCAGATGAAATACTGGAAGTACTTAAATGTCAGCTTTTAAATTACTGCTTTCCTGAATCACGGCAGCCATGCACCTTCCTCCGTTTGGCAGCAAATTATCTTTTATAAATATATTTGAAACAACTTGCTGCCTATGGTAGATTAATAGCTCACTTTTATTAAAGGAAAGATGAGCCAACTGGGCTTTTTTTCTTTTGAACACTTTAAGTATCTATAATGTACCTCATCCGTAACTTCAGCTCTACTTTCTTGTCTTATCTCTTGTCTGTTGCAGTCTCTTACTTATGTAAGAAACTTACTGTCCGCAGTTCTGTTAATGTTTAATAAAAAATTACCAACCCAGGTCTCAAGCCTCCGCTTCTACAGAGCACAGTGCAAGTTTGGGGTCTCACATGCATGTTCCATTTTTCTCTCTGGGTTGATTGCTTTAAGCAGAATCCCATTTGGTTCCGGACAGTCTGATAATGACAGGGGTGAATGCAGAGTTGAAATCTGAGACGCACAGAGATCTTGTGGAGTATTAGTGTGGTATCTTGTTCTGTTGCTGATGGCCATCTGCCCATTCCAGAGAACGCTGATCAATAAGGAAAGGAACTGCCAACGTAAGGAATGGCAAAAATCCACTGGCGGGGAAGGAGAATTTAACAATTTCTATAGAATCTTTGGCCCCAAATCTGCTTTGTTGCCTCAGAGGAAATTGAGCCTCCCCACTGAGCTGGGCATGTGGGGCCCCTCCAATCCAGTGACTGCGTATAAACAGGGTAATGGAGAGCAAAAATTGTCTCTTTGGTCGATCGTAACCTAAATCTAAAACAAGCTTATTGGTGAATATTAGGAGTGATTTGTGAAATCCTTCGTGGGATGGGTGGTGAGAACCCTGCGCAGGATGTGAGGCTGCCAAACAAGGAGAGTATTCCCTCCTAATATAGGCCCCGATCCTGCAGGCTGTTTCCTAATGCTTTATGTCACAGAATCCGACTGAATGGGTACATGCAGTGATCTTGTAGGGATATAGGTAATAAAATTAGTTAAATTATTCCTCTACTTCTTTAAAGGCTCCTCTTCCATTATAAAGCAGATGTCATCACACACACATCCTGGCTTATGAGAAGAGCCAGTCTTTTCAGAAGTCTGAAACTCAAGGTAGCTACCAGGAGAGCTGCCAATAATACCTGAGTGGAGGCGGGACTGCTCTTATATTTTACGTCTTGTCTAGTGCTGTCTCAGTTCCTGTAATGCTGTATGTAAGTAGCTCAGTCTGTCTTGTGTGACTGGAAACTGACTGTCCAGTGTTCAAAGCAGTTTAGACATAAGAGTATAATACTTAATTCCTTGTCTTTATAGCTTTTTTAGCAAGAGTGAAAACCTAACAGGAAACTGGAGGAGGGGAAAAAAAAAAAAAAAAGCTCTGGTGAGTAAAGGTTAATTGCTGAAGAGCAAAATATGCACCAAAGGCTAAATGAGATTTCCTCCTTGTTAGTGAATTATAGCTTTAAAATATTCACATTCTTTTCTGAAAGATTTGGGAATAATTATACAGCACTTAAAGGCCAGGCATTGCCAGATAAACTTAACAACATTATAATTTGCACTTGAGGCAGAGTTTTCTGTGAATGATAGCTTTGTTTAATTTTATAATGCCACTTCAAAATGGGTGCTGGGGAGAAGCTGTCAAGTAAATTGGACCTGTGAATTTGAGACATTATTGTGTACTAAAGACACTAAAACCGGCTTTTGTTGAGTGCTCCAAGTTCTCCTTTCCTGTACTTTACCGTGAACCGTTAACTACCTGAGTGAAATACATAAAGCTGGCTTCTCCCTTGTATTGTATAAGCTCCCTTGTGCTACCCTGGGATATTTTTCGACTGTGGTTTTTGAGTTTGAGCGCAGGAACGCTGAATAGGCTCAGTACACATGCTTTATTTCCATTACCCAAAGTAGGAGTCATGCTTAGTTACAGCCAGAGACACTTCAGCAGCTCTGTGGATAACAAGATAGCTGACAGACTGGAATGCAGATTTATCAGGGGCAAAACTGACAAAATTCCTCATTCTGATGCTTTTTATATAGGCCCTTCGTTCTCTAACTATACATGCATGCAGCAAGCATTAACCCTTTGTGCTGTCTGCAAATACTGTTAATAAGCATGTACTGCAGAGCTTAATGTGTGTTTTCTGTCATTAAGCTGTTCTGCCTCAAACAGTGGTTTGGCATGTGTGTATGTGTGTGGTGTGTGTATGTCCCTTCCAGAACCATTTTAAGGGTTTTCATTTTAAAGAGCAGGTCTTTACTCCAGATGTCTGGGTGTACGGTCACACAATGTAAATTTTGCTGCTTGTTGCCTTTGGACTGGTGGTTAGGGAGGCTACTGGGCAGTTTAAAATAGGAGTTTTGTGGTATGAAATCAACTTCCTTGGGGATTTGATTCACATTTGTGGGTTTTTTTTCCCCCTTCTGAGCAGAATGGTTTGACTGCAGTTACATTTTGACATACACCTGGTTTTTTGCCTTTAGTAGTACCTGGAAACTGGATTTCTTATGAATAATTGGAGCAGCTGACACTGTCTGAGGCAGAACAGTTTAATCACAGAAAATACATATTAAATTCTCGTGTACTTTCTTTTAATTGAGATTCTGTTCTGATTGTGAGCAGTTCATAGAAATACAGATGAAACACGAGGACCCTTCTTTTTAAAGTTAAATAGGTAAATGATATGGATCAGTGAATCAAAGGAAATAGCTTGATTTGGGTCTGAGTGTGAACTCTGTAGCTTCAGTGAATTTCCAAAATGCTCATTGAGTAACTGTTACTGGACATACAGATTTTGCTATGTATTAATCCAGAACCTGAGGCGATAGAGAGGTTCCAGTCTCTTCTCGTCTCTTAATGAGAACACAAATAGCCGTGTCAGTGAATGTGTTGTCTTGTGCTGGTGGTTATTTTGGTGGTTATGCTTTGTAACAGAATGAGGAGAATTTCACCCCTTTTTTTTTTTTTTTTTAAGTACTGTATGTCTGTTTAGGAGTTGGATGATGCTTTGTGTGTTGGAAAATATTTGAGGTGTGAAAACTGTGTGGAGTAACACAGGGTCTCCCATTATGTACTAGTGGCAGGAACAAGAGCTTAAATTGTTTGCTTACCTGAAGGGCAAGGGTCAGTTCTTATCTGTGCTTCAAGACTTGTTTTGTTAACGCAAATATACGCGCTTCTTGTCATAAAGTGTCAAGGCCAAGAAATCCTACTCTTCCCCCGCTGGGTAGAGGAATGAGGAAACTGTTAAAATGAAACTGTTGTGAGTAGTACGTGTCAAATTCATGTTTTGGCCTTCCCAAAATGTACTAGGGGTCAGCATTTGGATTCACATGAAATGAAATTGAGAGCTCTCCCCCCTCCCCCAATTGTTTGGCTTGCTCTAGCACAGGGGAGGGCAAACTTTTTTGCCCGAGGGCCACATTGGGGCTCAAAATTGTACAGAGGGCCGGGTAGGGAAGGCTGTGCCTCCCCAAACAGCCTGGCCCCAGCCCCTATCCGACCTCCTCCCACTTCCCACCTCCTGACTGCCCCCCTCAGAACCTCTGACCCATCCAACCTCCCCACTTCTTGTCCCTTGACTACTCCCTCCAGAGACCTGCACCTAACCACGCCCAAGACCTCACCCCCATCTAAGCCCACCTGCTCCTTGTCCCCTAACCACCCCCTCCAGAGACCCACCCACCCTAACCACGACCCCCCAGGACCCCATCCCCTATCCAACCCCATTGTCCCCTGACTGCCCTGACCCCTAGGCACACTTCTGCCCCCTAAGACTCCCACACTCTATCTAACCTCCCCATCCCCTGACCGCCCCCAAGACCCTCTGGCCCTTATCTAACCTCCCTGGCCCCCTTACCACACGACTCAGAGCAGTGTGTCTGGCCCAGAGCCAGACACGCTGCCACGCTGATCCGCCGAAGCGTGCAGCCCCAAGAACGCTGTTCACGTGGCGCGCTGAAGCTGCAGTGCCGGGGAGTGGGGGATGTGTGTGAAACAGCAGGGGGTGGGAGGAGCTAGCCTCCCCAGCCAGGAGCTCGGGGGGCTGGATAGGATTAGCCCCTTGGCCGAATGTGGCCTGTGGGCCATAATTTGCCCACCCCTGCTCCAGCAGCACCTTAAAATAGTTAAGTAGTAGTAACTGTTTTAGGCTTTTGACTGCAACAGCAAATGGCAACAACAACTTCTTTCACGCAGACAATAGAAGGAAAAGTTGTTGTAATGGTTGGTAATGCCACTGCAGTTGAATTTCTGTTATAAGCCTCTGTTGTCCAGGGTTTATAACTCTGCTATAAAAACTCACTGGGCTGAAACTTGGCATTGGCTTTACTTAATAAGTGGAAAACATTGATTTTAGCAGGTGTATAACTGTTTCCCAGGAACTGTGTAACTGGACTGTCATACTCTCTGCTTCATGTAAGTAAACACGTTCCCATTAACTATCAGTATTGACCAGGGCTAGACCCAGCGCTGCCCCAATAGGGATCTCGTGCTAGTGAGGAGCTCACTTTTATGTGGTGGTAATCTGTGTTTTCCCAAGTGCTACGTGGGTAGAGGCATTGCAGGGAGAGCAAAGTGATCTGGAGAGACCATATTGTGTGTAAACCGTTTTTTATCCCTTTCTCTAAATGGAAACGTGTTTTAAAGTGGAAAATATGGTGGTTGCGTTCAGTCATTTAAGTGGTGAATCCTGCAGATCTCCCACCCAGTGTTCAATGAGCTGGGGCTGTATGGAGTCTCCACCAGCCCCATAAAACTGATTAGGGTCACCCTCCCTGGTGGCTGTTGGAAGAGTAGCACTGGCAACATTACAAAAGTACTGCTGTGTAGGAGCACAGATACTAGCTTGCTGGGTGGTCGTCCTATGCCTGTTGGCTAGGACTAGCTGAATGTACTACCAGCAAATGACCTTGTAGGCAGCCTCTCCTCCATAGTGGCCTGTGAAAGGGGCAGATTTCTTACCCCTCCACGCACACATTTTTTTTTGCCTTCTTCCTGAGTTTCCAACTCCAGCTGAGTTTGGATATTGAAATTCAGGGCTGATGGACCTTGGACATTGTCCCAGGATCAGCCCTGAATTTCAGACTGTACGTTGAGCAGGTCATGGATGGTAGGAAGAGGAGAAGGGCTTGTGTTTTGCGAGCGGAACTGGAGTGAGATTTAACTTGCAGTTAAAAAACAAAACAAAAAACAAACCCCAAAAAACAGAAGATGATCAGTGACTTCCTCCTTTGGATGTCCTGTTTTCTCCGAGCCTTTCAACATTGTTTGCAATTAGCTTGTATTACAGCAGTTCCCACGTCGGACCCTGTTGCGCTAGGTGCTGTATAGATGTATAGGAAGATGTGACCCTGTCTGAAGCATTTTACTGTTGGGCTAGCACGGAGCCCCATTGAGCTCTGTCCTGTTGCGATGGGAGGCCTGGGAGTGCATATACTTTTTGTGTAACTGAGCTTTGAGCATTTGTGTCCTGAAAGATGTAGAGATGAGCTCATTCTTAGTGTTTCCTTTAACTTGAGACTTACGGAAAATCCATTTGGGGTTTTTTTTTGTTTTTTTTAATACGAACTGGCTGTAAGTGTTTGGCTCTACTCCTTGTGGCAGATCAATGGATCCACGTGTGATTTAGGGCTAGAGCGAGATTAAGCTAATTAGTGGTAAAGGTGTGATAAACTAATATACTGTTCCTGTGGTGCACGTAAACAGGCTTTATCATGGGTGTGACCGTCCATTGCATTGATTCAGCTCTGTTAGCATCTCCTTGGGTCTGTCTACACAGCAAAGAAAACCCCCCGCCTGGCCTGGGCCATTTGACTCCGGCTCTTGGGGCTTGAGGGTGGGGCTGCTTCATTGTTGTGTAACCTCTCACCTCACAGGATCTTAGAGCCCGGAGACCAGCCCAAGCCTAGATGTCTACACAGCAGTGAAACAGCCCTGCGAGCCTGAGTCGACTGGCACTGGGCCAGCTGTGGGTGTTGAATTTGAAGAAATTCAAAGTACCAAGAAATGCCCTTCTTACTAGGTTTGCTGTGTGTAGTCCAGAACATAAGAACAGCCATACTGTGTTAGACCAAAGGTCCATCTAGCCCAGCACCCTGTCTTCCAGCAGTGGCCAATGCCTGGTGCCCCAGAGGGAATGAACAGGTCAGGTAATCACCAAGTGATCCATCCCCTGTCACCCATTCCCAGCTTCAGGCAAACAAAGGCTAGGGACACCGTTCCTGTCCATCGTGGCTGATAGCCATTGAACTTATCTATTTCTTTTTTGAACCCTGTTATAGTCTTGGCCTTCACAACATCCTCTGGCAAGGAGTTCCACAGGTTGGCTGTGTTGTATGAAAAAATACTTCGTTTTGTTTGTTTTTAAATCATCTACCTATATATTACATTTGGTGACCTGTAATTGTTGTGTTATGAGGAGTAAATAACACTTCCTTATTTATTTTCTCCACACCAGTCATGATTTTATAGACCTCTGTCAAATCTCCCCTTAGTTGTCTCTTCTAAGCTGAACAGCCCCAGTCTTATTAATCTCTCCTCATACAGAAGCCATTCCATACTCCTAGTAATTTGTGTCTGAACTTTTTCCAATTCCAATACATCTTTTTTTTGAGATGGGGTGACCACATCTGCATGCAGAAAACATCCCTGTGGCTCCTCTCAAACATCACGAATTGCAATGCAGCAAAGGCTATTAACCTTTGTACTGGACATTTCGTGCTCTTTGGAAGATGGGTACAAAGGCCTAGTCTACACTTTAAAAGTTTTACCAGTATAACCCTGCTGATTAGTGGTGTGATATAGTGACATAGTGGTGCGAGTTAAAGCCTTGGTGTAGATAGCTAAACCACTTACCATTATAAAACATTTTCTACTTGTCTAGGTTATTTTGCTTTGCTGTGCTGGAATAAGCTAAGTTACACTGGGATAAACACAGTGTATTACTGCACCTACACTCCTGTAGTTTTACTGCTTTAGCTATGCTGGCATACTTAGAGGCACCATTTTACGTGTGGACAAGGCCAAAGTATGGGTTTGCAACAGTGTAGGAAGCTATCCTGAATACTGCTCCATCTCTGGGCTTGCTTTCTGAAAGCTACCTTCTTGTGTTTGGCTCTCCCAAACCGACTCTTACTGAGGTTGCCAAGAAGATGGAGTCCTCAAGTGGCCAACCGGGCAATCTGATTTCAGTGGAAAAGGGCAGTGACTTGAGTAATGAGACTTGGGCCAGGACTACAGGATTTGTTGCTCTTCTGTGGTTGGAAGGCAGCTGTAATCTCTGACTCTCTGTTCCTCCTAGTAAAGGGAAGAGTTTTCATACTGTCCTGGAACTGCATGGGCCCTATGAGGCTTGGGGTTTGTCGCATGGTCCACTTAGCTTGTGATCTCCATAAAACCACCTTGGACTGGGGTTGCCGAAAAGAAATATTTCCTCTTTTGTGTAGTCGCAGAGCAGCAGCTGTGACTTTCTCTTCTCTCCCCCCGAAAACAAGCCTTAGGCTTTTTGTTCGGTAGGTGTGCGGTGACGCACATTTGGGAGTGGGGGCGGGAGAAGAGGGTGAGAAGACTCTCTCTCTTAAAGAGATCCTGTACAGCTGTTTCTATGTGGGCCAAAAGAAGTTTGTGGTAATCATCCCCACGTTGAGCAGTGACCAATCAGAAAGTGTGTGCACACCCGCCAAGCTGCCCTGTTGCTCTCTTTCATATAGCAGATCTGCTTTTAATTTATTTTATGTTTATATACCAATGGACTGGGGCAGTGGTGGGGAAATGGCTACCTCCTCCTCTATACCTGCAGCAGATGCAATCGGACTGATTTTCAGTATTCCTTTCCTCCCTATTTGCCTGATCTCTTCTTTTTGTTTGGCCTGTCGGTGGCACTCCTAAGTCGGATGAGTGGGGTGCTGCAAAAATGACTTCCATTCTGGTTAGGGTGACCAGATATCCCCATTTTATAGGGACAATCCCGATATTTGGGGGTTTGTCTTATATAGGCTCCTATTAGCCTCCACCCCGTCCCGATTTTTTCACACTTGCTGTCTGGTCACCCTAATTCTGGTTCTGAAGAGCACCAGTGCCTACCAACTTTGGGGTGAGGGCTGAACCTTAGACTCATACTCTTAGACCATCCTTCCACTCTGTAGGGCTGGTCAGTTTTAGTTTGTGAAGGGAAGAACTGTCAATACACAGTCGAATGCTTTGTTTGAGCACTGTGGGGTCTGCCCATGGGAAAAACCTTTTTAAACAAATTTTTGGGCCGAGAAATAACTTCTTAACTTTCGTAAAGATTTTTCTCTGCCATAGTTTGTGTGCTAATATGACAAAGAATATTCATGGTGTATGCTAACCTGACAGACAGCTCCAGCCAGGAGTGGGAGAAAGTGTATTAGTAGAATGCCTGTAAGGCATAGATTGCTTAGATCCAGCAGAAAGGTTAATTTTGCAATATTTTACGGAGTCAACTTTCTTTTTTTTCTCTTCTCTAATTTAAATTAAGCAATGCTGCCTTATGTTTGACTAGAAATCCTGTAATCCTTTTAGATTAGCTCCAGAGAATATCACAAGCCTGTCCCTAAGGAAAGTTGGTTTTTCTGACATAGGTTATATTATCCTGGTAAGTACAGTAAACTACTTGTGTAAAGTTGGATTGCTTATATAACTGATGTCTCGGCAATTAGAGAAGCAATACCTGCTGGGAGTAACTGGCAGGAATTTGAGCACATTTCCCAGTAGAAAAAACATTAACTATAGCTACCCTTGTAAATGCCAGGCTGTTACTTTAGGGGAAAAGGCCTTAAGAGAACATTGTACTGCTTTTTCCTTTCTAGAGAATTACAACCTGCAAATATTCCCGTTCCTCCAGTGGGTTGTTGAGACTTAGCTATGGTGCGGTTTGTGTGCTAGTCTGCTGAGGACGCTTGGTGGCAGACATGCCAAACCTGTGGGGAAAAAAGCAGAAATTGGGCTTGTTTTTGGCTTAATTGGCTTGAGTTGCTTGTTGGCTAGTTTTTGGCTTGTAGCTTGTTTAGCTTGTAGCTGCTTTTTTTTTTTTTTTTTTTTGATCAGCTCCCAGCAAGCAGGGCTGGGGTTGGGGAGGCAAGGCAGGGAGAGAGTCAAGGTGCACAGCGGGCCCACCGCAGTCCCGGACTGCACGTCGGGGGGGATCTAGTCACGTAGAGTAGTGTGGTTCTTAGGGATTGGCTTGTTTTGAAATGGGACTAGTTTGATGTTTGGCGTATTGTGAGAGTTGGGGTCCTTATTTACCACGTGAAAGTTGGCAGCTGTGCTTGATGGTGGTGCGTGTGACCTGGAGTTGGGTGGCTCTTGCCTAGCAAGGGTGAGGACGTGAGTACTTCACAGAACTGCCAGTCATGTAACTACAAGTGCCATAGTCCATTCCTTACTAAATGAAGTTTAAGACCAGTGCGTCCACGCAGGGGCTTGCAATCCTTTGACTAAATTGGCCTTTAAAATGGTTTTAAGTGGTGCAACAAAGATATAGTGTTTCACGATGATGTTTAAACTCTCTAATTTAGGGATAGGCCTTTTGTCCATGCCTGTGTGGACCTTGATCCCCAGTCAGAGAATGTAGGGGGAGTCTGCCATCTCCTGAGCCTACTCCTGTAGATTTTATGGACAGATCTGGGCCCAAGGGAGGGCTTGGAATTACAGCTAGCCCTGCCTTTTAGCCAGTTCTGAGTGCTGGCCTTGGTAGGGACGTTAGGCAGCAGGGGACCTCTACAGCAGATTCTAAGAGTCCAAGTGTGGGGTCTTGAATGCTAACTGCCCTTTAAAAAAAAAAACAACAAAAACGTGAGGAACCCAGAGGTCATCAGGGCAGACGCTAACAGCAAGAAAAAGACGACACAAAACAGCAGAGGCCTATTTGTGGAGACATCTGCTGTCTGGTTCTATGCTGGACACTTGGGAAGGAGCCAGCTCGTTGAGCAGTGCAGTGTGAGCCTCAAAAGAAATTGGCAGTGGGCAGAGGTGGCCGCCCCCTCGAGACTTGCTTGGTTAATTTGCTGCCAGCCGGAACTTGAAGGCTCCTTTTAAGAAGTGAGAGGAGAATAAAGATGACAGTGTGTTACTTCGGACTCTCCAAGCTACTGCTGTTCCGGGTGCTCTGTACATCTTGACATGGTGGTATACAGGACACTCAAATGGCTCTTAATGAATGAGACTCCTCTGAGGTACAATAGAGAGAGTCACATCCTTAGAGTCAAGCACATGCTTTTAAGTGCTTTGCTGGAACAGGACCTTAATATCTCTGTGCCTTCGGTCCTCATCAGTACAATGGGGAAATTCTTTCCTTGTCTCGTCTGTTAAGACTGTCAGGGCAGGGACTGTATCTTGCTCTGCATTTGGCCAGGGTACTCTACCCCGAGGCCCTGACTTCAGCTGGGGTCCCTATGCATGGTTGCAATGTTAATAAATAATTCTTACAAGAGATGCTTGTTGCAAGTCTGCTCTATAAAGCACTAAACTGCACTTAAGAATCAAACTGCAGTTTGTGATGCCTTCTCAGTGGTGGTTTGATGGTTGTTCCCTTACTCAGTAACTTGCAAAACTCAGTAGTTTGCAAGGGGTCTCACAGGTACTAGTGTGAATGAAGAAGCTGTACTGTGGTTCGTTACTCTGGCTGGGCATAATTTTGTTTGTTGTGACCAAGGTTGATGCCTGCAATTCCTTTCCTTCCACCCCTAGTTATGCGTAATGTCCCAATTTCAGGCCAGTGTTTCAAAGGTCCTGGGAATAAAGCAACTTAATTTTTGGTCCCCTCTTTCTCATGTCTCTTATTCCATTGCTTATTTGCCTTTCCCTGTCTGAAATGTCAAGCTCAGACATGTGCCTTCTCAAAGGTTTGTCATATTTACACTAACAGTCTCTGAAAGTTCAACTTAAAAGAGCACTTTTTCCACCAGAAAAATTAGTAACCATTAACCTACAAGCTTTGTGTATAAAGTTGCATTTCTTTATTTATAAACAGTGGCTTTGGGGAAAATTTATGACGACCCTGGTTAGATTTAAATCTTATGCATTTCAACATTTTTGGTGCTGATTTTTGCAAAAGGAAAACAATCTTCCCCCCCATTGGCTCCCACCCCCATCTTGTAGTAATAATTTGCATGAGTTCTTAGCTTTGAAATTGGAAAGCAATTTTAAAGAATGGTGTTATGATTTGAAAAGAGACATGTGTTTCCTCAGAACATTACAGAACACACATTGCTTATTGGCTCCCCTATCCCATTTCTGCCAATGGTTGTTGCAAACTGAGTTTGCAGAAGGGCAATGTAGTTGTGGTTCTGAGGTTAGACATTGAGGGAACTCGTATAAAGAATTCTGTTGGTGGTTTAGATTGTTTTTCAGGAAAGCTAGGAAGTCAAAAGGTCAGTTTGCTGTTTTATTCCATCATTCCTAGATGGACAGGAAGAAAATGGCATATGATCTTCTGTTGCCTTCTGAAGTTATTAACAGTGTATGGGAGACTTCCTAGCAGCTAGTTGTGTGTCATTGAATTAATTTGGGGTATGGGTTCTCCCAACATAGCATAAGTGGTGTATCTAATGGGGCTGCTAGTTGATCACAGAACCCATATACTCTTTTGGACTAATATCCTCTTGCGAGTAAATTTGGACATTCACTGTCTTGCTAGTGATTTCCCACTGTGTGAGGTTTGCCAAATTCTAGGAGCGAACAGTAGTGGCTTGACATTTTGCACCCGGCCCCGGACGTGTAGTGCTGGTTGCAGGACCCACACCTGGGGCTCTGCTCTCGGCCCCAGTTGTGGTCCCAGCCTCAGCCCTCTTACTCTTGTCCGTGTCCCCCCACCCTCCTGGAGCCAGAGCCCAGCCCTTTCCCCAGCTCTGGGGAGAGGGGGGTTGGAAAGGGGTAAGGAAGGTGCAATGTAAAAAATGTGGGGACCACTGGTTTTCAGCATTCCCCACCTTAAAAAGTGTTCTGGCCCCGTTGGCAATGCCTTCAGCTGCCAGTGAGCTCTGAGCACTCTGTCTTGCCCCATAGAGCCCGCAAGTTCTGCTGGAAGAGTTGTGGAAGAAACGACATCATCTGTGGATGCAAAATGATACCAAGTAATGGTTGATAAGGTTAATCTCAGGTTGATAGGTCAGCAAACCAGGTGGGCTCTGTGGACAGTCAGTTACTGCTAATGGCCTCTTGTTTTAAAGAAAAATAACAAGTTGTTATGTTACTTATTCAGCCCAGAAAGCAGGAGTACAACATGGAAAATCAAGTGTGCCACTAACTTAAGGCTTACTGACTTAATTTGCTGGTAAACTGGGAAAGAACTTAAGGATATGAAAAGTCTCTTTGGCGCCACTCATGCTTAAAGTTACTCCTGGGCTTAAAAGTTTTGCTGAATTGAGGCATTAGGGGCTGAAGAGGATCCGATATATACTGAAGAAGACAAGAAAATATTCTCTAGAAGCTCCGATGGTAGACCCTAGAAGTACAAGAGTTGTAATTCTGGGCCTTTCTGGGGTAAATGCTAGTGACAAAACCATAGTCTAACGAGGAAAGGGACCTAGGCAGAATTTGCAGGAATCCCTGAGTCCCATTTTCAAAAGCAACTGAAGTCTGAATGGCTATGATGCTTTTGAAAATGTGCTGTTTGTAATAACAAATGTTAATGGAGAAAGGTACTAAAAAGGGACAGACTGCATTAGCCTAATGAAAAGGCCTCCAGATATGACTCAAGTACTTGTGCTTGGTAAATAAGAAAATGGGGCTCTGGAAATCAGTGAATTGAAATTGCTGTGTTGGAAATTAGGCCTAATTGAATCACAAAATAACGAGGGGAAAAGCTGTTCCACCCACCATTTTCTTCTGGGTTCTTAAAGACAGAGACTTTGCAGGGGAAGAGAAATATGGAAGAACCGATGCGGGGGCTACTGGAGTGAGCTTCAGAATCATAGGTCCCCATCTTCTGCAGTTTCTGGCCGCCTTTGTACTAATCCTGGGAGCTGTCCTGACCAAATGGGCATAGAGAGAGGCACCCAGAGGCCATTGCCAACTCGATTAGCTCCAGCTGAATTCCAAATGCTGTCTAAGATGAAGTGGGATCAGCAGTTCCAACCCATTTCAACTAACTTCTTAATTCTTTTACCAAAAAGGAAAACCATCATCTTTGATACCCTCTCAGAGACTGTCAGAAGGGTTTTTCCTTCAGAAAACGCTCTCCAGCCAACAAGGGATGTGGTTAAAATGAAATTCTCATTTAATATGTTAATACTTTAACTGGTTTTCCTTTTTTTTCCCCCTTTAATAAAAGGATTAACAATGTCTTTGCCATAATACTAAGCAGGGTGAGTCTTTGTATGCCAAATCCCAGGCCTTGTTTAACACTGTTTATTGTTGGACATTGACTGGATGACATTAGCACCTTTTGGCCTGTTTATTCCATCTAAATTAATACAACATCAGTTAGGTACTTTCGAAAACGTTGTCTCTAGTTTGCAACATAAAACATCGCATTATCACCCTGGCCACAGATACCAACTCTAAACTCAGACTAAAATGAAGGAACTTGCTTCCTTTTGGGAGGGCTTTTGCCAATCTCAGGGTTGAAATGGCCTTCCATTGAGCTAAATTTAGCCTGGTACATTGGCGAAACAACTGGGGAGCTACAGATACGGAAGAGACACCGATCGCTACATTTTGCTCATTAATGCTTACATCGTTTATCTTATTGCTTCAAAAATGTCTTGTAAGAAAGTGGATAACTTTCTATAATTCGGTGTCTATTTCTTACCTTCCCCTGCTTTAGGACAGAACTCTTATTTAGACTGTAGTTTGTTTTATAAGCAAACTACTACTCAGCATACTTGTAGATTGTTAACTCTCTGTTTTGGAGTTGTCTTGTTGGATTCTTTGGAGGTCACTACATTGCAATGAGGCAAGGCTTGTAGGGAAAGATTTTTTCAGTGGGAACTGGAGTGTGGTGAGCACTTCTGAAAATTAGGTCACTTTATGTAGGTGCCCAGTGGCAGCACGCCTTTTTGAAAATCTGTCCCTGAGTTGTGCGTACTGAACACTTCTGAAAATCTGGCACTTTGTATATGTATGTTGCTGGTACTTCTGCTGTTGATTCAAAAAAAAATGTACATATGTAAGGCTGCTGGACTTATGAGAAGCTTCCTCCATCACAAGCTGTGAAGGCAGCTCATGGTTTAATTTTTTTCTCCTAGGCAAATACAGTAGAATTAGTGCATACTAACAACATTATATGTGGATGGTAGTAAAACCACAAGCGGTAACTGAACGTAAATTAAATTATTCCTCGTTCTTGTATAAAAGACAGAATGTGAGGTGGTTTTGTGCAAATTTGTTGATACTTACAGACTTCTTTACCAAAACCAAGTGGAGTACAGTGTTTTGTGCATAGGGGAAATGTTTAGTTGGTGGGGGGAAAAATCTTAGAAAAGGTTTTTGCACACAGGAAACAAAAGCATCAGCATGCATGTCATAGCTAATAAAGTTTGCTTGGATCTTAATTGTTCTGCTTCACTTCGCAAAGTAATTGAAACTTCCTTTTTGCTGCAAGTCCCCCGCAACCCCCAATGAACTATTCTTAAAAGAATGTCTTTTGGTCAGTGAGTTTGAGGAACTTGGTTCACAATGCAGTTCCAGAATGAGTTTACCAGACGAGTGGTCAGTCAGAGGTTTACAGGGAAAATTACTTACATCTGCAAGTTGTTTCTCTAAGTTGAAAAACATTTAGACCCAATAAGAGCTGAAAGCGAGGTTTTATAGGGACTCTTGAGCATATAAATGAAGCTCTTGTAATTGCTAGGATCTGATAACCTTTTTTTAAAAATAGGGTTCCTATAAAATAAATAGTAGTTCAAGTTGAGGTGATAAAACATCTGGTAAACTTTGCTTGCCCCATCCTGGTGTCCTGTGAAATTGACAAATAATTCCCTTTCTGAAGAGCGATGGTGCCGGATTCTGAACTTACTTAAATCCAGTGAATCCCCACTGAACTCAGTGGGGTTAGCCAGTGCAGTATTTGATCAAGAAATCAAGCACTCTGCTCGCAAATTAGTGTCTAATGTGCATTGAACACTAAGATGACTATTTCTGCTGTGGACAAAACCAGTCATTATCTACGTTCCAGTGTGACAAACAAGCCTACAGTCACAGGCTGTGTCTAGCACTACACAGCTTTTAGTGATGTGCCTGTGGTGCTACAGCTGCGCGCTAAAAGTCGTGCAGTGTAGCTGCTGTTTGGCTCTCTTGCTGACAAAAATGTCCACCCACAACAAGTGAAATTTGTGTTATTGGCAGGAGAGTACTCCTGCAGACAAAGCACTGTTCCCACTGTGCTTATTGCCAGCAAAACTTTTGTCTTTTGGAGGTGAGAGGGGGCAGAGGGTGTTAACGCCTCTAAAAGACAAAACTTTTGTCATTCAATTGCCAGTGTAGACATAGCCATAGTTAAGTGGCTGAACACTGGGAAAGGCATTTGACTTATGTTTACCATAGGCCGTCTTTAAAATTGAATCTGCTAATAATGTGAAACTCATTCATCATTAAATAATTTTCTTCCCATTAAATGTAGCGTCTTAGATTTAGAGATGACAAAGTGAGAATGGGGCTAGAAAATTGAAAGCAAACAGAAAAGCAGCAACAGTGACAAATCCCCAAACATGGATCGATTTTCAGATCAATTACGTCAATTTTGTTTGTTTAAAATAGGATACCAAAAACCCACAGAACCATGTTGTTTGGTGTTTTGCAGTTTTGGTAATGTGTTGTTTGCTTGTTTTTGAGACCATTCTAGATAATCAGTAACCAAAAGAATTATTGTAAGGGTATTTGGTTTCTGTTTTTCAGGTCCCCCTCTGTCCCCATCCCTCTAACTCAAGAGTGTGGTAAGGGATGCTCTGCAAGGACGGATTTGCGTTCTCCAGTTCCATGTACTGGTCTCTGACAGACTGCACTAAGTGACGCTGCTGCTTTTGCTGAATTTTAACAGGAATAGAGTGCTCCAAGAGAGCTGTTGAGTTTTGCTGCTGTTGAAATGTTTCTTCCATGTCCTCTGTTGGAGATACCCATTGGCATATTGCAAGTCTATTTTTTGGCTCCTTTAAGTACATCCGGAGACCTTACAGGTGCTTATAATAAAATCTTTTTTTATATTGAGGTCTGAGAATGTCTTGAAAATATTGCCAACTGAGAGATAATTTTAAGTGGAATTTTTCCGCTCCCAATAGAACCTCAGTATTTTCCCCAAGATTGAGTGAAATAGTGACCCTTTAGAATCAATGCTAAAACCTGCCTGGATATTAATGAGGCCAGAGTTTCACCTGTAGCTGGCAGCTGTCTATCTTCCTCTAATTTATTTGGGATTTAACAAGTTGTTTGTGTATTCTGGAATTTTTAATCCAAATATTTTGTGTAACATTCACATGTTGCAAGAACATCTCGTAAGGGAAAACATGAATTCCTCAAGGTTTTTCCTCTCCCGTTCTGGAATAAACAGAGCATACTGTGCATAGTGCTGATATTATCTAGCAAGTTATTGACATCAAAGGCCTGTGGGAGTTTCCAACTGCTCAAGCATCCCGGTTTGAATGTTCATATTGCATTCAAAAGGGACTGTTTATCTCCAACCAAAGGCTTGGGTAAACTTCCAAAATAAATGAATGCATCAGTTCAACTCAGCTTTTTTAAAAAGGTTTTCTGGAGTAGCTCAAACATTATAAATATTCAGGTAGCTCAACTTGAAACATTCTGTGCTCTGGACAAAATGTTCATAGATATTTCCTAAAGAAGTCGAGGGTAGTATTTAATTTGATTTTCCCCCTTCATTTTTCCCTTGTCTTGGGACAGGTTTTGAGTTCACGTCTGACTTTCAGATGAATTAATAATCAGCTGAAATAGATTAGTTTGTGAGAGTTGTAACTTTACAGAATGATACAGCACAGACAGGAACTAGAGGTCAGGAGCCTGGGGGCAAAGGGAGGTCATGACTTTTCTTGGAAGAGGCAGACTTAACCGACACTGGTTTTTTAAAAGGCAGTTGATTGCATGAAGGAATGTGGTAACAGGATTTAAAGGAAACATACAGCACTAACAAGGATTAAGGCTAATTGTGTGCCCTGATTTGAGGAGAAATGTCAGGATGTGGCTATGTATGGAATTATTCCACTTTGTAAAAGGGTGACTACAGTATTTAAGTCTTTTCACATTGGATAATGTAGTTTTGGACTGATTTATGGTATGTGGAATGTAGTATTTATCGCCAAATAACCATACTTTAAAAAGAGTTATTTTATCTACAAATTTGAAACTTTTTCAGCAAAATCTGTTGGACAGAAAATATTATTTAAACAATGAAGATTCTGAATCAGATTATGAGTGTGCACCATAAGTAAACTGTTCTTCTCTTTAAAAAAAGAAATCCAATATTTTATTTTCCTTTAAAAAAAATTTAACTAGAAATCAGTTTTAGAGTATATAGATTAATCCATCTGAGGCCCACTTCCCAAATCAGAGTAGGAAAACAAAGCCCTTCTCTAAGTCAGTGTCTTAGAATTACAAAGACAAGTTAGGTGCCTCACTGTCCTTTGTTCCTTTTGAAAATATCGTCCTTACAGTCTAAACTGACTTCTATGAACTTGCAATGCTTATACGGCATGTTTCACTAACGCAGAAGAGGTGATCAGCTGCACAAAAATCAGTAAAATAGCCTTGTTTTTTGTTGCCCCAGAGACTCAAAGATTTGAGTTATGAAATCCTTCCAAGTGCTTCCAGAAAGGGCCAACCAATCACCTGCTGAAAACAGGGTCCCTTTGTAAGGAGCCTCAAATTGGGCAAAACTGAGGTTCCTACAATCACTAGTTACTTGTAAACATCTAGGGTTTATTGTGTAAAGCTTGCTATAGACAAGTCTGCAGGAAGCATGCAGAATATGGTGCAGCTGGAGAAGGATGAATGAAACTCTACCTATGAAATGAGTGTACAAGACACGGCTGAAGGCAATGATCCATAAGTTTAGTGAATAAAACGAGATTCTGGGGTTGACCGTAAAACAAAGCGTGAAGATAAATGGAATTCTTTTTGTTTGTCACTTTGCGTGACACCCAAAGACTGTAAGTTCCATTTATACAGCTAGTGAAAACGGAGTAAGATATGCTAAGATACACAATCCAATTTACTCTTCTATTTGAGGACTTTTTTGTGGCTTGTTTGCAGCGTTGTAGCCATGTTGGTTCCAGGATGGTAGAGAGAGAAGGTGGGTGAAGTAATATCTTCTGTTGGACCAGCTTCTGTTGGGGACAGAGACAAACTTTTGAGCTTACACAGAAGTCTTCTTCCCCTGACCTGGAGAAGAGTTCTGTGTAAGCTAGAAAGCGCTTTCGCCAACGGAAGTTGGGTCAAATAGAAGGTATTTCCTCACCCACCTTGTCTTTCAAGACTTGCCCTCTTTGGAAGGGAGGGACATTAAGTGAACTGAACTGAAGGAATGTGGGTCTTCATTGCATTCCCTTAGTGCAGAGGGGCAAGACACTTTTCAAAAATGGGCTGGGAAGCAGCTCAAAGTTTTGCAAATGACTATCTGAAGGCAGAGTGGAAATTGATCTCTTTCCAAATCAGGGCTCAAAAAAAATGCTCTATGATTGTGTCCAGTTAAAGGTCAGGACTTATCAGTAGCTGGGCCTAAGTTATCTGCAGCTGTGGAAGTGGAGCAGTATTCTGCGGGGACAAAGGCAGTGTCTTCTGTACTCAAGTTTTGGCCTTTGGTGCTAGGGAATCTTTGGGCAACAACCAATACGTTGAGGTGGAGTCCAATGGGGAGGTGCTGGTTTGTTGTAGGTGCAGATGGTCATTGTATCTGTTGGAGAGGGTTAGATGCTATGGATCCTGATAGAGGTTTGCATGCATCCTTTGCTCAAGAAATCACCTCTTTAAGCTGACAACCTGGCCAATTAATAGTTGGTTTCTAATCTCTTGGTTTTTTTGGAGGAGGAAGGGGGTTGGCATGGTTGTGGTTAGAGAATTTCTAGCTGCCTCAGTTCTCCTTGACCCTTATCAGTCTGGTTGCAGGCCTGGTTATGTTGTAGGAATTCCCCTTGTTACTTTGTTAAGAGAGCCTCTAGCAGCCAATGTGATTCATTGGAGATCTGTCTGCTGTCTTCAGTACTGGAGATTAGAAGGTGTTGCTGACTAACGTGTGGCTATTTATGGGAATAGTGAATCAGTTCTTTCCTGGCTTCTAGATTTCACCAAAGTAGCCCAAATCTTGTCACCTTCTGTGTTTCACGTGATGTGCTACAAGGTCTGTCTTGTTTATCCGAAGTTCTTGGAGAGGGGGTAGGAGTGTGGAGAAGCAGGTTTCAAGGTGGAGTGGGGTATTAGTCCGATGGGATGATTGGATTGTTTAGATTATCGCTGGATTTTTGTTAAGGTTGAAGCTCTGGCGTTTGCATAATATTTATGTGCTCTTAAATATGGCAGAGCAGCTTTTCGTTATTAACCAAACCTAAATAAAATGAACAGTTTGTGCTGATCAGAAGTATTTCATCTCCCCAGTTCGTCAGATTGGCACTTTGTGTGTTTTATAAGAGACACAAACTCTACACGCTTTACGAGTGCGTTGATCTTGGTGATGAAGTGTAGTTGGATCACAGACGCTGTGTGGTACACTCACAGTTGTGTGGGTCGGCGTGTCGGGGAGAAGCAGTGCACCATGGAAAGGTGCACTGTTCTAAAGCCTAAATGTTTCCTGAATTAACTGCCGAAGAGGTGCAGAACAATGGACAGGGTCGAAAGTATGTTTTGCCTTATTTAGGGGAAGTTGAATTGAATGCTCACTTCTGAATGGGCTGAGAGTTGATCTGTGTGTCCACTGAGGAGGGCAGGATACGAGCCAAAGCTGCTTTATCAGGAGAAGTCCACATTGCTCTACACTCTGCGCTTTCTAGACTTAAAGGTGGTTATATAGGGACATGCTACTAATTGTGATTATATGCTTCCCATGGAGCCGGGCTTACAAATCTGTACAAAGATGGAAAGGCTCAGCTCAGGTAATTGACAGCAAACTCTTGGATGCTGAAGATTTGTAAAATGCTTCCATACAATGGTAAATGTCATTCTAGTGCCTCAGTTTGCATGGTCTCCATTACTGAATGATAACGATTGGGGAAGAAATACCCGGGAGCTTGTTCCTTGGGACCACGTTAATATTAAGCATAGGCAATCTACCTTTCTCTCTGAGACTCTTCCACCCTCCCTCCCAAATAAATATAAAACCCCACACTTGAAATTAAGCACACAAATTTTGTTTTAATCTAATATGGAAATCAAGGAATCAAACCTGAAGTCAAGGAAGTAGTAAAGATTCTCAGTAGTGCTGACTTGCATACCTTTCACCGCCTGTATGTGTCTGTATTTACAAGTCCATTTTAAACCTATTGAAAATGTAGGTTCAGCGTGAGTGAATTAATATTTATCTTTTAAAATGTCCTGGTTCCTGTGTACTTATAAGTTTTAGTACAGCTCTTAGCATGTGTTTTTTTCAGTGAATAAACTTCCTTAGTTTTTCAGCATGCTCTCTGCTTGCCATCTATGTGGTTTATGAAATAGAGAATTAAGCTCTATGAAAGTTAATTAACCTCTTTCATTTCATTTGCATTCCAGTTTACAGATTAGATTTGGTTCTTGTATAAGGTCCAGAGACTTTATTATTATTTTAAGTTGAAAACAGGAAATTGGGGCTAAATTGTGTGCGTTGTTTCCTGGTTAAAGAATTGAAAACATCTTTGGGATTTTTTTGTTCTGGTTTGGGTCATCACTCCTAATTTAAATACCATTTTCATTTTTGTGGGGGGTTAACACAAATAAATGTTTGCTTCATTGAGTGAGGTAGCTTATGCCAGCTTTGCTTTTACAAATAGAAAAACTCCTGCTTAACTTGACTTCCGTACTGTACATCCAGGAAGTAGACAGAGTAGCATATGGTGACACTTGATTTGTATGTATTTTTCAATTCTGCAGTCCGTTTTCCTCCATTCTGAGTGCTTGAAATTAGTGGAGCTGTGTAGATCTCAATATTCAGCAGAAAGAGTGCCTTTATAAAAGCAATGTCTGCAAAAGCAAACTTGTATCCATGCAAACATCTGTATGAAATCTATGGATTCTGTGAGCATGAAGCAGATCTCCGAGACCGTGGTAGGTTGGAATCAGATTTTGTCAATGACCGTGAATCTTTGACATTCTCTTCATTTCAGGAGTGTTTAGTTTTACTTTAGTCAATAGCTTTCAGTCTCCTGTCACAGGCCAGTGAATTCAGTGGACTCTACGTGTGTTGAATGGGTGAAGTGTTTCAGAAGAAACTCAGTCCTCTAATAGAAAAACAGGTAGCTCTGCACCAAAAATTATTTGGGGAACCAAGTGGTTTTTCCTAAACTGACCAATGTGTGAATACAGAAATCTATCTTGACCCTTCAGTCTGAGCTCATAGGGTGCAGCACAGCTAGGGTGGTGATTTTTAAGAATGGAACACAGGCTTCTAGGACTGTGTTGCTCTACTTGATGTCCTCTGCCCACTTCTACTGCTCCATATTTCTCCCAGGATCCACCCTAGTGTTTTCTGTCCCTCTTACCCTTACATGTTTGGCCCTGGTTATTTGTTCCTCTGTTCAGTCCTGCCGTCTTCCTTTGCTCCTTTACCTCCTTTATGGTCACTGTTGTCCTCTTCCTGGAATGTTAGGGCGCATTAGGTCAAGAGCTGAACTGCTTGAGGAAAGAGGAGTAGGTCAGATGAACTGAGAGTGCATTTACTCAGCCGCTGGGATGGTGCTTCCCAGTGCTGGTAGATGCACAGCCTCTAGCTCCACTAGAAATGGTGCTAAAAATAGCATGCGGCTGTGGTGGAAAGGCAATGGCTCGGACTAGCCACAAAGGTACCATTTTTAGCACTCTAATTCTACTCGTGATAGTGTGTCTCTGTCACTCCCATGGTTCTCGGCCCTAAGGTGACCAGATGTCCCGATTTTGTAGGGAGAGTCCTGATATGTGGAGCTTTGTCTTATGTAGGTGCCTGTTCCCACCCCACTCCCTGTCCCAATTTTTCATACTTGCTGTCTGGTCACTCTACTCAATCCGCAGCCTGTGGGCCACTTGCGGCCCAGTCAGCACACAACTGCAGCCCATGTGATGGTCTCGGGGCCACTCCGGCAGTATATATATTGTATTGTGTGGATGCGGCCCACGTAATTGATAGAAAGCTGCATATATGGCCCACAGTAGTAAATAGGTTGAGAACCACTGGTTTGCTTGCTTTGGAAAGTACACTCCTAGCTGCTTTAGACATACCCTCTGTACCATCCTTTGACATCTATTATTCTTCTTTTCAATATGAAATAAAGATCTTGGCTACTGGCCATACAATCTAAAAACAAACCAACAGCAAGGACCCAGGTACTTGAGACTCAGCCACGTAAAACAAACAAACAAACGAATAAGCTATTGCCTGTTTTTTCTGCCCACATTTGTGTGGGGGGTGTTTCTGATCTGTCACCTTATCTCAGACAATTACAGGTATGTTCATTGTAGATGATTTTAAAGATGTCAAAAATAAGGAGACTGAAATAGCATTCCTGGGAAATAGTTGGTCCATACTTTTTCTTAATTGAAAAATGTTTTTTTGATCAAAATGAAAATGTTCATGCCAAGCTTTCATTTGTAGTTCAATTTTTCTGTTTTTTTGGGCAAAAAGAAAATTTATAATTAGGTTTCAGGTTTTGGTTTCATTATTTTGTGGGAAATTTTGGAAAAATTAGAAATTTTTTGACCCCAGCTCTAACTTCCTAACTGTCCTTCAAATGGTAACTTCAATTATTCGGTCTTCTCTCTCCCCATCAACATCTACTGACTCCACTACTTGCATGCTCTCTTGGGCTCCCTTTGAAAAAGATTGTGTTTACCCTGAAGTATTTTAAATTCTAATGTGTGTTCACTGGTAGACCCTTCACAGCAGTGTGCTATCTATCTCATTTAGGGCTTGTCTACACTTTGAAAATTAATTCAGATCAAATTAAAGTGTGATAGCTATTCCTGAATAACGCCTTGTGTGGGCACTCTCTTATTATGGAATGAGCACCTTGTTTCTGTTTAGCTTACTTCACTTTCAAAGCAGGGTAAGCCAAAGAGGAACAAGGCCCACTTATTCCAGAATAAGTATGTCCATATATGGAGATAGGTTTCAGAGGGGTAGCACCGCGGTGTTGGTCTGTATCAGCAAAAACAGCGAGGAGTCCTTGTGGTAGCTTAGAGACGAACATATTTATTTGGGCATAAGCTTTCGTGGGCTAAAAAGTGGGTTCTAGCCCACACAAGCTTATGCCCAAATAACGTATTAGTCTCTAAGGTGCCACAAGGACTCCTCGTTGTTTTTTCCATATGGTATGTGATGGAGTCAGACCAGAAGGATATAGGAGAGTGCTGGAAGGCAGGTATATTAGTCTCAGGATGTGCAGGTCCCTGTTCCCTGGATAGCCAAACAAAGGCTACTCCAGGCCAATCAAGACACCTGGGGCCAATTAAGAACCTTCTAGAAAGGAGTAGAAACTGCTATCCTAATTGGGACACCTGAAGCCAATCAGGGACTGGCTGAAACCAGATAAAAACCTCCCAGTTAGTCAGGTGCGCTGTGGGTGTCAGGAGCTGTGGAAGGAAGTTATGCTGTTGGTGAGACTAAGTGTGGGACAACATATCATCCAGAAGGAAGGAGGCCCTGAGGTAAGGGTGAAGTGGGGTTTGAAGAAGCGGAGACTGCTGTGGGGAAGTAGCCCAGGGAATTGTATTGTGTTTTGTGCCTAAAAGGTCAGCCATCTTAGCTGATACTATTAGGGTCCCTGGGCTGGAGTCCGGAGTAGAGGGCGGGCCCGGGCTCCCCCACTTTTCCATCTTCCATACTGGCCTGTAATGAAGATAACTCAGTAGGTGGTGACTCTTGCCAATTATATTGAGAAAGGGAGGTCACTCTGGGGCCTAGATGAGTTTCTGAGGCCCCTACATCTGCCAGGAAGCGCAGGACCCACAAGGACAGACTTGGAGCTTTGTCACAGGTGTTACTCAGGAACAGGTCTTCTGGGATAGTGCTTCTCTAATAATGCCATGTGTGGACAAGCCATTATATATGCTCTTGGGCATTTTGGAGACATTTTTTCATGTTGCCAAATTTACTGACCCAACAGTTTCTTTGATTTTCACACTAAACTTCTGAAAGCAAGTGGCTGATGGGAGAAGAACAGAAACACTCCTGCCTCCCAAAATAATCCTGGGTATGTAACTTTTGTTGTGAACTCTGTCTATCTCCATCTAACATGTTTTTTTTTATGTGAATTATCCATTCCGTCACACATCCCAGGTTAGATCTGAATTCATAGGTACATTATGAAAGCTCTTTGGTATCTTTCAAATTCAGCAGTGATAGGGACAGAACCTTCATTGTGTGTGTTTTCAGTTGATACTGCAGATTTTACTTTGTAGGTTTCAGTGGCAGTTAATATTCTAATCTAGCCATAACTGGCATAAGGAAGACACTTTTAGTTATACAGTGCAGAACACTGTTTTAGTATCACCGCTACCATAACAGATGGAGAATATTCAGAAGTTCAAATCACCTAGAATTCACTCTTCTGTTCTGTTTGTATGTTCAGGTCTTTGTGTCCTGGTTATCTCTTTTAATGTTATCAAGAATGAACTACTTTAATCTCATCTCTGGTTTGCATTTGGTGTTCCACTAACTGAGTCAATATCATCTGTCTTGAAATGAAAGAGCACCTTATTGTAACACATTTATCAAGGGTGTAAGATCTTACAATGTTTTTCCCCTGTTGCAAAGGATATGATTGTTGTATTGAGAAAATACAAAACTGACAGTATCTTTCCCAGGAATGTAGCTTTTAACTGTGCAAGACCTTTTAAAAACTTGCAAAAGATAATGAGAGCTCTCTATCCTTTCTTAAATATTCATTTATAATTTCCTGTGTGGAGCAGAACAATACGTATAAAAATAAAATGCAGGGATTAGATAGAAATATGTAAACTTGACTCTGAAGTCACATATGGCTTTTGAAAATAAGTTTCTGTTTTTATGAGTACTCTGTAACGCTCTTTTGAGATGCAAGTTCTTCCTGAGTTGAAGATAAGGTGCACGGCATATTGGGTCTCTGATTTCAAACTGTCAAACCAAATAGCCAGTCATAGCTATTCTCACAGGGAAATGGGAAGCTAACTCATTTTGACCATGATGGATGGTGAGTTCTGCAAAGCTATCGTAGTACTAGCTTGTAATTTTCTCAGTCTAAGTGCTTTGGTTAAATGTGTTGGATTGCAGTGACAGTTTTACATGAATTCCCCTTTAGCTTTGCTTAAACAGACCTTTAAGTACCAGCTTTCAGTATTTTTTCCACTTTTCACAGGCATTAGTAATGTGTTAACCTAAACACTTGTGTTTTTCCTACCCAGCGGTAACTTGGGTGTGTCAGGAATGGAATCCAAATTAACCTCGATATTATATGCCTTATTTCAGTTTGTACCTCGTCTGTGAAAGGCTCCCTAAGTCAGTGGCAGATTTCATTCAGCAGCCATTTTGCTTATAAGAACATCTCACGGGGTTGGTGGAATATAGTGGTCAGTCTGGTAGTGTTAGATGGATAGTTTGGATTTGTAAGAACAGACCAAAAAACGCACTTATCCTAATCTCTGATTGCAAAACCATTTGGATTCTTCCTTTCCTGGCTTCACAGTTGGAATTTTCCAAAATCTTTCTTTGCTTGGGTGAAATCCTGGCCCCCACTGAGTCAACGGGAAATTTACCATTGACTTTAATGGGACCCTTGGTCTTTGCCTGTTACTTTTTGGTGGAATACTTGCATGGCATCTTAGATGTAGAAAAATAAATTAACAAAATCTGTAACAAACAAAATGGCCCCGGAAGTTTTACTCCAAAAAGTGAGGATGGCCAGAGACTGCATGAAATCCACTAGACTCTTCGATATTGCCATTTTACTGGGAAGATGCTCAAAGACTTCAGTGGTGGACAGCAGGATAACACCCACCCCCACGCCCTGGAAGTGAAGGAAGGTAGTGGAGATCGTTGTTTCCAGCTGAAAGTGCAGGGGGATGGGTGTAATTTCTTCAATTTGAGTTTCCCCCAAACGCAGGCATTAGTGCTGCTAATCAGTGTAAGTTTAGGCCATACTGGGTCAGCCTGATGATTCATTTGGCTCCGAACGTTGGCCAGTGCCAGATGCCTGGGAATGAACAAAAGAGGGCAGTTTATTGAATGATCCATCCTCAGTCTCCAGTTCCAACATGTGACAGTCGTAGGTTTAGGGACACAGAGATCACGGGGGTTGCATCCCTGACCATTTGAGCTAATAGCCATTGATGGACCTATCTTCTCCCAAACTTACCTAATTCTTTTTTGCACACAATTATGCTTTTGGCTATCACAACTTCCCCTGGCAACATAGCTTACTGTGTGTTGTGTAAAGAAATACTTCCTTGTGTTAGTTTAAAACCCTACTGCCTGTTGATTTCATCAGATGACCCCTGGTTCTTCTGTTATGTGAAGGGGTAAATAACACTTCTTTATCTGCTTTCTACACAGTGTTCATGATTGTATGGCCCTCTGTCATATCCCCCCTTAGCTGTCTCTTTTCTAATCTAAACAGTCCTGGTCTTTTTTAATCTCTCCTCATATGGAACCAGCCCCTACCCTGATAATATATGTTGCCCTTTTGTATACTTTTCCCAATTCTGATGTATCATTTTTGAGCTGAGTTGATCAGAGCTGCATGCAGTATTCAAGGTGTGAGTGTAGTATGGATTTATACAGCGGCATTAGGATATTTTCTGTCCCTCTCCTAATGGTTCCTAACACTGTTAGATTTTTTTTGACTGTGCTGCGCATTGAGTAGATATTTTCAGAAAACTATCCAAGATGGCTCCAAGATCTTTCTCTGAGTAGTAGTAACATTTGTATGTCTAATTAGTATGGTGTTTTCCAATGTGCATTACTTTGCATTTATCAGTATTGAATTTCATCTGCCATTTTGTTGCCCAGCCACCCAGTTTTGTGGGATCTGTTTTGTAACTCTTTGCAGTCAGCTTTGGACTTAACGATCTTGAATAATTTTGTTTCATCTGCACGTTTTTCCATCTCGCTACTTACCCCTTTTTCCAGATCTTTTATGAATATGTTGAAAAGCGCTGGGGCCAGTACAGGTCTTTTGGGGGACCCCACTCCTTATTGCTTTCCATTCTGAAAACTGACCATTTATTCCTACCCTGTTGTTTCCTATCTTTTAGCCAGTTACTGATCCATGAGAGGAACTTCCTTCTTATCCCATGATTGCCTGTGTTTGCTTAAGAGCTTTTGATGAGAGTCTTTGTCAAAGGCTTTCTGAAACTCCAAGTGCACAGTATTCCACTGGATCCCCTTGTTCACATGCTTGTCAACCCCTGTAAAGAATTCCAGTAGATTGGTGAGGCGGGAGTTCCCTTTACAAAATATGTTTACTTCCCCCCCCCAAACAAATCATGTTCCTCTGTCTGTCAAATAATTCTATTCTTTACTATAGTTTCAACCAATTTGCCTGGCACTGAAGTTAGGTTTGCTGGCCTGTAATTGCCAGGATCGCTTCTGGGGTCTTTTTAAAAGGTCGTTGTTACATTAACTAGCTGCCAGTTCACAATCCTAGCTTAGCTGAGGCTTAATCTGGACATAGTGTCTTATGCGGGTTGCCTGGAGCAGCTTCCACCATAAGTCTCAAAGTGAGACTGAGAACTGTAGTTCTTAAAGTCTGCTTTAGAATAGTCTCTGCTATGGGACGTTTGTAGCAGAGAATGCAGGTGGCAGGAGAAGCCAGTCCAGTATTAATTGTTGATGCTAATGAAAGCTGAGGTGATGCAGGTGTCAAAGTTTCCTTGGTTGGTTGTTTTGTGAACTGGAGAGATGGACTGCAGATAAGGGTAAATTCCCTGTTGGTTTGTCTCTGACCAAGGGCCTGATCTGTAGACGTAACTTCACCCTGCTTAAGTGGCAAGCATTGACTTTAGTGGGGACTGCTGGCCTGGGCACAGTCACTCACGTGTATGTGCATTGGCAGGGCTAAGGGGCTGTAAAATTAACTTTACAATGGGAATTTGGCCTTCAATGAGTGGACAGGAAGGATTTTCTCTTCATGGTAAATTGCTCTTTCCAGAACAGAATTTAGGTTCCTAATGTGCATTTGTCTTAATATACACATGGATATAAATCTCTCTTGTTCTCTAACCCTCCTGGCAGTAAATTCCTGGATCCAAAGCTGTCAACAAAGCAAAATGGAAAAATAAAAGCCTGACAGACCTTGTTTGTGTAGGGTATTTTTAGTAGCTGCAGGTACACACTATGGAAATAATTAGGATTGCTTGTTGTGTTGAAGGGAGATATGTCACTGGAGCATTGTATACACTGCAGTTCTCCAGGACTGTAAGGTAAATTAGCAGCTGCGTTAACAGTTGCAGTAAAGCATGACTGAAAATAGTTCACAATTGTTAAGCAAGGGTGAAAGGCCTTTGGTTGTGGCATCAAAGGATAGGTTTTAACTGCTTGGCATGTCTGCAGAAAGTCATTTCAATATTACTGGCTTTAGTGTGTCTGGGGAATGGTCATGTGCCGTCTGGGTAATCAGCGAAAAGAAATGAAAAGAATTTTGATTAATAACCAAAGTAAAAATGGTACAAACCAGCAACTTGCACATTAATAAAGCAAACAAACGAATACACGAAATGATGCTAATTGAATGGGACACTTTATAAGCTGCACTTTATTTTTATTTTTTTTTTAAACAAAAGGAGGGAAAAAATCTCCAGTAAACCAATGATGTGATTAACAATCCTAATGACTAATGTGATTAACAACTCCCTGAACTAATTGCATGAGATGTATTTTGTCTTAAAAACTACTGATTAGCTATGAAAAGGGGGAAAAGAAGAGTTAGGGAGCCCAGGGTAAAATCCTATAACCCTGGAACTGAAGGGCTAGGCCATCAGCTGGTGTGAACTGACCCTCATCAGAGTGGATTCATAGCAGCAGAGGATCTGGCTGTATCATGCTGGGCACTGGAGACTATTTGCTGTGCATTCAGCATAGCTCTCAGTTGAATGGGCTTGTTTAGTGTCTCCGTCACAATGATGCATTGGAAGAGATCAGATACGGAAGAAATAGTGGTGAGCTGCCATTTACATGCAAGTCGTCTTTGGCCATTCTCTGGTGGCCACCAAGTGTTCTGAAGAGAGGGAAGAAAGGTTGGTGTGGGACTGAAATCCCAGCAAGGCTGTTAGCAGTGCACTTCTGCACGGGACCGATGAGCAGGGCGGCACTGGCAGAAGTTACTAGTAGGGGAGCACCGGAGACCCTGTGTGCAAAAGAGGAATTTGATGATGTGGTGACCATTTGATGCACAAAAGGGTGACTCTTCATTTAAAGGACAGCATGGAATACGGTTCTGAGAACGTGTTGGGGGTGGGGGAGGGAACAAAGGGGATGCTCACAGAGAGGAAGAACAAGAGGGGGCTAGGAAGATAATCAGAGCAGTGTGTATCTTTGTTAGGTGGCTAATTTTGTCTCCCAAAGAGGGGGACAATCTGATTTGCCCTCTTAAGCTTGTGGGGCCCTTCTGTCAGTGAGCTTATTAGCATATCATGCAAACTTAATTAGATCTCAGCATGTGTGGACTGCTTGGGAATTGCTTCTGCTGGGTTCCTGAGAAAAGCGGGGATTGTATCTCTTTTCCAGATCCGATCTAATAACAGATCTGTTTTAGCTTTGCAAGCTGACTGTTGGCATGTACTTACTAAGCCAGTTGGCATGTGCAAATCACAGAACAGGAGCAGTGTCGTAGGGAGAGCGGAGAACTGAGCCCGGATTCCGGAAGGTTTTTAAACGGAGGCCTAATTTTAACCATGGAAATGAGTCCCATTAAAGCCAATAGCTTAAGGTTCCGCACATGCATAAATAATTTGCTGCCTTGGGGCCTCACAGAGCAGAAAAGCGAAGGATGAGCAGCTTAGTTATCTGCTGAGGTGTATCTTTTGGCACCTTTGTGTTTGGATTTATAGGTACCATTAAAAACTAAATTTTTTTAAATAAAGAATGGGAGGAAGGTGTATCTGTGTTCAAGAAATATACAGTAATCATTCACTAGGTAGAAATCAGTGGCTTGGTAAAGGTGTTCCTTTAACAGAGGAACAGCTTGTACTGGGAGCTTTGGGGTCAGTCTGAAATGTGGCCACTCAGACAAGGGGAGAAAGGGTTTTACCTATTGAAGGTGCTACTTCAGGTACGTTTCACTGGGTAAAACTATCCAAATGACCCTGGTAGTGAGGTTGTGGTTCAAATCAGACATGGTATTCCAAATCCAGGGAAGATTCTCAGCACTTCAAAGATCCAAAGTCCTTCAAGGTTGGTCCCCCAAAATTGACATCGATAAAATTCAGGGGACACTAAAATGTCCGGCTTCAGTGATATGTCCAAAGTGTCTCAGCTGATCAGTGTCAAAGCAAGTATTATAGGATCCCAGGTTTTCTTGATTCCTCTCACTCCTGTCGTTCGGGGAAGGGGGTGGGGGAGGAGAGGAGAGGAGAGGATATTTTTTTTTCTAATGTGTTTTGCCATCTTTGGTTTGTAATATGTCAGTTATTTGTGATGAGATGAAGCCTAATATTTGGTGATAATTAGAACACAAGTTTAGTGTGAAATTGGATTAGAGTCCAGCATGCCCGTCCTGGGTTCTTTTGATAGTTGGTTTTAGAGGAAGTGATAAAACTCTTAACAGTGATACAAGCTGATGCATGTAGAGCAGTGGTTTTCAAATGAGGGTACGGGTATCCGCGGGGTACCTCAACTCTCTGCTGGGGGTCTGGGAGAAAAATCATTTAATGACAGGCCAGGGTTGTCAGAGGAGTGGAAAGATCCATGCTAGTGCAGGCTCGGTCAGGCAGGACAAGAGGATGCAGGGCTGGCCTTATGGGTGGACCGTGGGGCTGACGGCCCAGGGCACCGTGGTCAAGAGGGAAGGAGCAGGGCAGGCCTGGGGGGTGAGGACACCGAAGGGAGCTTGAGACAGTGGCGGAGGCTTGCGGGAGGCAGTGCTTAAATTTGCGTTCTGGGGTGACTAGAGAGCAGCAGCTGCTGGCTGGGAGCCCAGAGGTGTTGACCGCCCAGCTCTGAAGGCAGTGCCGCTAGCAGCACAGAACTAAGGATGGCCTGCTATGTGTACGCCTTGAGCCAGGCACCTCTTTCATTAAAACTTAGGGCCCGGAAGTGATGGCGGGGATGCCTAGGGAGGCAGCAGGGCCTGGGGGCGATGGAAGGAGACTGTGGAAGCAGTGGGAGCCAAAATGCAAGTTTGCCCAGGGAGCCATTTTCCCTAAGGCCGGCCCTGAGTAGGCGCTGAAGGGTCGGGGTGGGAGAGGAAAGATGCACCCTTGGGTACTGGCCTCCTGCTGGACAGGGTCCTCTGCTGCTTCCAGCCCTTGAGCCTGGCCCTGTCTGCTTTCTCTGTGCAGGCTCTGTCTGGCAGAGCAAGTGGACAGGATTGTGTGCCCTGGAGCTGTGTTGAAGGTCAGTACTCCTGGGGTGTAGGCTTCCAATCCCCACTCGCAGAGTCTCTGCCAACATCCCCAGCCGAGGAGCATCACTGCTGGTTAGCAACCACTGTAGCTGCAGCAGCGGGGCAGCGAGACGGGCAGGGAGCCTGATCCTAACACCTGCACAGAACCTTGACTGTGTTTCGTGCCATACAGAGGGGCCCCATCAGGTCTTCATGTCCTGAAACAGTATTGTCTCCTGGGTATTCAGCTAACCTGTTACTGTGGAACAGCTGTTTCAAATGGGAATTGTGTCCAGCTGAAGAGCCTAATTAACCAGACCCGAAAACTTAGATTGCCTTGCAGCTTTATGGCTTCTTTTGCTGAAAAGTATGATCTCAACTGAGTGTGCCAAAGCAGCCTTCCCACTGATTGGACTGGAAAGAAAAGGTAGAATAGTCTGGATCGTTGGCTAGTTTGTCGATCCAGATTTTGGCCAAGGGAGCTGTTTTTAGGATAACTGGGTTCTTTTTTGGGTTCTAGTAGCAAGTTGATTAAATTGAAGGAACTAGTTTTCCAACACGCTGCAAAAATCTTTGTTGTTTTGGGGCACCATTATGGCATTACCTAAATGTAGTACTTTAGTAATTGTTTAAAGCCTAAGTTCATTTGACTTTCATTTTCGGAGCTTTCTCTTGGGTGTAAGAATAGGCAATATTCTAAACTCTGGCACTTGACGTTTTTAACTTGAGTAATATAAAAATATATGTTTTGAAGATAGATGTTATTAATTACTCCCCAAGCAAGACTTTGTTAGCCATTCCAGTCCATCATATAGACAGATATGTAGGATGCAAGCAATTCCATATGGAAAATATGTAAAGTCCATGTGACAGTAGCTATAGTGCAAATGTGTCGTAACTTTTTTCTTAAACTGATTTTGCAATTCAGTTTACCAAAGTGGTTATTTTAATGCATTTTGTTTTATTGCTCGGTACATTTAACTTGAATGGAAGCCACTGCAGAACTGTCTGACTGTAGGCAAAGTATTATAGGATAGTAAAAATAAAATAATAAAAAGTGCAAAGAGCTTTAACTTAAAAGTGCATAAAACATGAAGAGTTCTCTTACCTAGGTCTTGTTTGCTGAGTGTTAAGTTAGAAAGGATGACTGCCGAATGTATTTCAGCCATAGTGTATGAAATCACTTCTCATCTTTATTAATTTGGGTCTAAACAGGCAATGTAGATATATTTGTCAAAAAATTTTCTAGATATAAATGCATCAGAAAGCTGCCATTGTTCATTAATTTTGCTTTCATGAGGTTACCATTTTAATTTCCCACATCACAAGTGATCTCTCATCTGATCTGTACTTAAATCTCCTGTATGCAGCTCTGACCGGTCCACATTATGTATTACTTCTGCCCATAGCTTTTTCGAGCTTCATATTTTAATTACATTGCATGCAACAGCAATTTTAATATAGTTCCATGTGACATCTTTGGTTTACCAATATATTGTTTCCAGTGTCGATCTACAAAAGAGTTGTTATAAATGTGGCTTTCTTTAGCCCTGATTGGTGTGAGAAGTATAACTAGACATTTTATGGACTCCCAGGAAAACCATATAATAATCCCATGTTTTATATATGTGGACTTTATCTCTACCCCTCTTGGTTTCTTTCCCCAGAAATTAGTTTGCGTGAACATACATCACGGGTGAATGCTTAACAGAAACTGTATGTGTAATCCTTTGCTTCCAGTAGTAAGGTATGCTCTATGCTTGAATGGCTGATTTACCCAAAATGTGCTGGAATAAAATTTTCCCGAATGCTTTAGATTTGGATGCTCTTGTTAGGGGAACAGCGAACAAGAATGTGAAAAGGTACTTGAATTTGGAACATGGAGATGCTAAACGTAGACTTCCAACATTACAACAGTGGCTCAAAATCTTTAATGATTCTTACTTCCCCTTTGACAAAATACTAATATTTGGAAAAATAGCACCTAATCCCAAAGTATTTTTCTATACCATGGCATAAGAGGCTGTATCCTCCCCTGTATTAACACTTAATTTTGAGATCTTCCAGGCTCCAGACAGACCTGATATCTGGTCATAAGCCAAGACTGAATAGTGCTGACATGGCTGAGAAATATCTTCCATAATTAGATTGCTGGTCGGTCATTTTTGACAGTCTAAGTTTAGGTTGGGAGCATAATTTGATAATGATGAACCAAGTAATCAAATTTGTATGAATCATAACAAAGAAGTTGTTGTTTAAGTTTGCACAGGTGCTGTTGTGACACCATTTGCAAGTCTGAGACAGAAGCAATTACAGAAAAGTATTTTCGTATTATACCTGGTGCTGAAGAGAATAACATTGCTGATAAAATTCTGAAATGCAAAATAGAATAAGATAATGGAAAAGAACATTTTAAAGAGTAGCATTATAATATTTGTAATTTCATAAATATCCAAAACTGCTTCATTGAATAAATATTAAACTGATCGACATTTGTCAGTTTACTTGTAAAATGGCTTTTTTTAATGAAAAATTTTTAACAAAGAAATTAATGCTCCCCCCCCAATGTAAGTTACAATATCTTGGAAATGTATTTATATTTGTTTACCATAATTCAGTAAGGAAAATGTCGATAGACTTTTTCAATACTGCTTCTGAATTGTTTTTAAATAATAAAAATTTTTTAAAAAATGGGATCATTGTGAACACTTTGAAATGAAACATTTAAATTGCAGAACTTCTGACAAAAATTTTGTGTTTTAACTAGCTGTAAATGAGATAGCAGCAGCATCTGTTGCAAAACAAACAACCCCAACATTACTTTGTTCTTTGTGTATTAATAAGACATATTTTTAGAAGTTCCCAATCACATTTTCTAGTATTATGTTTGTTCTGTTCCACAACTCTATTGCTATTTTAACCTGTTAAATGTTTTTCATGCCAATATGTTGTATGGATAGCTGGAGTTTAACACCTTAGTACAGTGCAACACTCAAGCTGATATTTATTTATATAGCCCTACCAGCATGTTTCAAGACAAGTCCAATTGTGAAATACATCAGCAACTTCTACCTTGTTTGGAGTTAAGTATGTTCCTAACTTATGAAGGGCCATGGGGGGAAGAACAGGGCAGGAGTCTGAAAACCCTACATATGCCTAACCACCATTTTTGAAAAGTGATTGACACGTTGAGAGAGAGAGAGCTGCAAATAGGGGAGCAAGTAAATACTGTTTGCTTATACCCTCCTTTCATTGTAGTTCAGTTTTCATCATTTATTTCTCTTTTTAATGGCATGTGTACCATGGAAGGTACCCTTGGCCCTGTCAAGCCAGTGAAAGTCATATATTGAAACAAGTAGAGGAAGGATTCCTGTATGAGGCTGGTGAAGTTTGTTTCCCGAAAACTGACTCTTAGCCACATAGCTTCCTGTACTAACAAGACCCCAGGCTTTCCACAATTCAAGCTTGGTAGGCAGCATTGGGCAATAGATCATTTGCTGCAGAATTATCTGTTGGCCAAGGACTGCTGTAACGCCAAAGAAAACAAACAAACCCTGCAGTGCAAAAGAAAAATAGATTTAGGAAAAGAGATCCCAGAGAATGATATTTATTTAAAAAGGCATTTTATAACTGTCTGACAGGGAGATGTTAACACACTTAAGCAAGCAGGAAAGATGACCCAAATTGCCCACAGTTAAATAAATTACATATAAACATTGTCAGACGCTGGCAAAAGGAACAAAAAATGAAGAAGAGTTTGTGTCTGCCACGGATGTGCCAGCTCTGTTCTGCGTTGAGAGTACATAATTTATTTTTTTAACATTTTTTGATGCTTCGACTGATGATCCGTTTTCACTGCTGTAAATGGTTATGACCACAGAGAAAAAAATGCTTAATCCAAGGCCCTTTTTAGAGGCCACATAGTCAATCATGCAAACATGGCAGCCACGATTAACACAACTTTATGAACCTCTCTAATGATCCTTGACTTAAGGTTGCTGTCAGCCTGTACCGTGTTCCCACTTGCAGTCTGATGCTAGAAAGTTGTCGTCTTGTCTTTTCCATCTGATGCCATAAGGTAAAAATCAGGGGAGACTAACCCTAAAGGCTATGTCTACTCTGCCATGGCGTTTGGACTAGTGGGGTGTGAATAGCAATGTCAGCCGAAGGGCTGCAAACTACGTTAATGCAAACTAGGAGTCCTTTAGTTCATGCCTGCAGTACTGCGGGGTTACAACGCTGCTCTTCAGTGTACAGTCAGAACTCTGAAATGGAGAGAAGGCGACTTAATGTATTTACAAGTCTGAATTTCCCATGATGATGGGTTGATCTGGTCACCTCTACAGCCCTTTATAGAGATTCCCACACTTCAGTATTCCTGGATGCCACATCTCAGGTTGCTTCAACCACATTGTTACATGGCACATGACCTTCTGTCAGCCCACTTTCCATTTGTGTAAGGTGGGCTGATAGAGCACAATATGAAGCTGGTATCTTGGTCCATGAAGCTACAGAAAAGAAGCAATTAGTATATAATCTTACAAAGTGTCAGGGTGTTGTCTTTAACTGCTAATTATGCAGGGCCAAATTCTGTGCTCAGATACACTTGAAAATCTGGAGTCACTTGACTGAAATTAACTGAGAACAACATTTGGCTGTTAGTTGACATTTGAAGCACTCAACTTGCTAATCACGTGGGAAAACATCTGATCATCTTAGTCTGTCCCTGAAGTTCTGAGGACCTTTTAAATGGCTTCCCTACTGCAAGCAATAATGTTTTAAGTATTAAGTATCTTGTGCTGTAATAACTGAAAAAAGCGTTAGCTGGCTATTTAAATTACTGGAAAAACACATGAGCCGGTCACTGGGGTGAATATCAAAGGTTGCAATAAGCTTTAGAAACTGTGGTGCTGGAGAGAGGGAGGTATCAATTGCCTTTTATTATTGAGCTAGTTCTGAACAAACAAAATGAAACAAGAAAAAAGCTATTGTAGAATGAGGTTAAGGGAGATACAGGTTGCAATATGACTCTGAAGACTGAGCAAAATTCTAGCTATGACTTCTGTCATGGGGTTGTCATGACCATGCTAGCAAACTGAAATCACAGGGGTGGGAAACTTAATAGGCTGGCCAAAGCATGTAATCAAACTACTCTGTATTTTAAAACCCTGGGCTGTCTTAATTCTGAGAACTAAATCTCTTCATGGGGTTCCAATATACAAAATAGACATTGGTGATGAGTGCATCCATGCATTTTTTTTTAACTGAATGAACTAAAAGTAGCAATTGAAGTGTATACCAAGAAATCAGTGTTTATGGGTGTGTGTGTTTGTGTGTGTCTGTCTATATAGAGAGGCCATTTTGGTTTAAATTACTGTCTAAAATTAATTTCTGCTGCTTAACTCAATTTATGTGCTGAATAAACAAAAACGGAGGACAGGCTTTGTAGCATACGCAGTAATAGACAAAATCGGGGTCTTCACATGGGTACTGCTGAGTTTCTCCAAAATGTGTTTTCATGGGTAAGGACTTGATCCTGCACGCTCAATTGATTCAAAATCCCATTAGTTAGAAGTGGTATTTCCAGAATGGGGAGTCTAGGTTTGCGGTGTGTGTATGCAGGGATTATAGCCTGTTACATAGCAACCTTCTTGGATCTCTCTCAAATATTCTTCATCTAACTTTATATTATTTACTCTTAAATTTTCAGGTGACCATTTGAAAGTATGCCCACAAGGTTACACATGTTGTTCTCAAGAAATGGAAGAGAAGTACAGTCAGCAGAGTAAACATGACTTCAGAAATGCTGTAGTAGAACTTAGCAATCACCTACAGACAACGTTTAGTTCCCGTTACAAAAAGTTTGATGGTAAGTATTGGAGTTCGGAATTTGCTGTCATACTGATAAAACTTAAAATAATCTCCATGTCCTTTTACAGTTCAAGTAGACTGGATATGTCTTTCACTATTGGCTTGGGAAGATCGTGACTCATGACTGGTGGTGGTGAGGTTAGAACATTGCTTGTTTTGCAATCCAGTGTAATAGAAATATTTGCTGATTATGGCTGTTAGATATCTTGCTATGGGAAACTATCTTTCTGATTCATTTTTAGAAAATCTAATGTGCTATAAATGTAGACCACAGTTAATCTTGTTTCTGTCTCTCTGCAAAATGTATAATCACAATATGCATGTCTCTCAGCATTGATCTACATGAATGCTGACACTTACCAGTGTGCTAAGAGCTAATAGGATTTGTATTCATTAAACTTAGTCATTAGGGCTAAGTAGAGCAGTGAGTAAAATACAGTACTCCTGCATATGGAGACCTAGGTTCAAGTATGAGGTGGGTCACAAATGAAATGAATTGGGTCCTTATTTTATGCCCACTGATGTTTTAACCTTCAGGATAATTAAAGATCTAAGAATAATAATCACCCATGTTAACTATGTGAACTTGCGTCGATAAGGAAACGGGAAGAACTGAAATTGCTGCCAAATTGACACTAAATGGCAGCTCTCATTAATAAGTGTTCCTGTATGGGACTTGTCACTTTTATTATAGTCCACATGAAATGTGGTGTAGTGTTTCTTTAGAATGGTCTATGTAGGGACAGATAAAAGTCATAGGAAACAAAAGAACGACAACACTTCAGGTATAGTGTATCAGATGGAGGAATTACCACCCAGAGCCAGAAAACTTGTACACCAAAGAAATCAGTGTACACCTGTCCCAGTCCTACTTTACCGAGGCTCACCAATAGAATTCCTGGGTACGTCACCGTTCTGTTGTCTTCAGTTGCTCAAACAATCCACAAAAGAGGTCCAAATAGTCTCAGATATGTGGATTTGCTGTTCTTTCAAGAGCTGCCATGCTGGTTAAACTACTGGACCACTTTTGTAAGATAAGAGCTTTCTAGTCTGTGAATACCTTGTATGTCTGCTTGGAATGGGTACAATTTTTAATTTAACTTCATATCTCTACTTATTAAACCTATAAGGGAGTTACTGTGTGCCCTTCTAAAACACTAAAGAGTAAGGAGCACCTGGCTTTCAAAATACACCAGAACTTGGATGATTTAAAGAAGTTAAGGGGTGTTAAAATTGTCAGAAAGTCGAAGTGAAATTGCGCAAACAGGCTTCAGCTAAACATTTCCCTCCTATAACCCTCATTTGAGGTTTCCACAGTCTTCTCGCTCTACCTCCTGCTCTACAGAGGAGGGAGGAGATAAACATCCAACCAAAGTGTCTAGACTTGCAGAGTTATTAAATGCAAAACCAGACATGAAAGGGAATCCAGTCCATAGATAAACCTCTCAAAAGGGGACAGAGGAATAGCATCGGCTTCACCTCAGATGGCCGATGAGACTTCGTAAAACGGTGTTGTAGCTGTAAACATACATGCATATGCAATTTATCATGTAACCCGGTGTAGGCACATCTATTGTCAGGAGCACAGTTACGTGTGTCTTCCTGTTTTTATGATGTGAGGTGCTGCCATGCTCTTCGGAAAAAATTAATATAGTTGGAATCTTCAAAGTATGAACTTTAGTACAAGAGAATGTGCCTGAACAGGAGTCTTTATTTTATGCCTGCTGAAGTTTTAACCTTCAGGATAATTAAGGGGCTAAGAAGAAGAATCAGCCTTCTTGACTATGTGAACTTGAGCTGATAACGAAGCAGGGGAAGAACTATTATAGGAGATAGATCATCCATAACTCTTTCAGTGATGGAGGAAGAAACTTTTGCTATACAGTAAATTATAGGAAATTGTGCAGAAATCTAAAGCCAAGTCTCTCAAACCTGCCTAAGTACAGACGAGCCCCTAGGCCCATACTTAAGGGCCTAACTCGGGGTGGGCAAACTATGACACACGGGACCGTCCTGCCTGGCCCCTGAGCTCTTGGCCCCTGAGCTCTCAGCCCCTCCCTTGTTGTCCCTCCTCCCCCGCAGCCTCAGGGCGCTGCGTGGGCAGTGCCGTGGGGAGCGGGGCTATGTGCTCCTGCTGGGCAGCGTGTCTGGCTTTGGCCGGGCCGCCAGACATGCTTCTCTGAGTGGCGTGGTAAAGGGTGGTTGGATAAGGGTCAGGAAGTCTTGGGGGGCAATCAGGACAGGGAGCAGGCGGGCAGGGGATGGGGGCGGGGGTTGAATAAGGGGCAGGGAGTCACAGGTGTTTGCAAGAGGGTGAGGAGTGGATAGGAGAGGGATTGGGGAAGTCGGGATAGGGAGCAGGGGGGTTGGGTGGGGTCCTGGAGGATAAGTTAGGGTGGGGAATCTTGGGAGGGGATAGTCAGGGGACAAGGAGCAGTGGGGCTTAGATGGGGGTAGGGTCAGGTCGGGGTGGTTGGACAGGGAATCTCTGGAGAGAGCGGTGGGGTGGGAGTTGGATGGGTCGATGCTTCTGAGGGGGGCAGTCGGGGTCGGATGTAGGAGGGGATCAGATAGGGGACGGGGTCAGGCTGTTTGGGGAGGCACAGCCTGCCCTATCTGGCACTCCATATAATTTTGCAACCGCGATGTGGCCTTCAGGCCAAAAAAGTTCCGCCCCTGCCCTCTCCCAGGCCTAACTGAATGGCTTGATTTTTCAAAATTTGCTGAGCAGCCAGCAGCTTGCAGCCACTTACTTTTCTGACTTATGACCTTGTAACTTTGGGTGTCCTTTTTAAAATATGTTGGTCTAAATAAGTAAAACCAATAAAGTCCATTTGAAAAAGAAAATTGAATGTTTCTTGTAATTCAAACTTGGTTGGAATTCCCATGTTCTCAGATTTGACGTCTGAACCCAGAATTAAAAAATCCTAGCCCAAAGATATGTACTGTCTGTGTAGGGTAAGATTTGAAAAGCAGGCTCTCCCTTGCTGAAGTTTGGTGTTCTTGCTATGCGTCTTTGCCCTTATTTTGATTATATAGGAATTCCTTTAGGCTGCCTCGTAGAAATTGCTAGAGTTCAGCTAATTCAAATGAAGATAAGGCTGACAGAAAACAAACCTTGCACCTTCCTGTGCCTAATGTAAAGTCATCCAGTTAACAGCCGTTCTGTTGACTGAGGAGACAAGCGGGTTACTGTAAAGAACCTAAATTCCCATAACAAGACTAGATCCCAGGTCACATCTGTGGAACAAGCATTTCCAGTCAGCCATGCCAAGGGGCTCATAGTAGCAAGCAGCCGCTTTCTTTTTTTGACCGGCTGTCTGTATCCTTGACTCAAATCTGTTCGGGTCTTTGGCAAAACCCTTGTGGGTCGAGTTGCTAATCTGTTAGCCTTGACATTCAAGTTTGAGAAGAGAGAGACCAACAAATGTACAGTAGTGCTGTGTTTTTGACCTCTGTAACAGTTGTTATAAAGAAATGTAAGTAGGAAGACGCAGCAGAGGTCCTGAGATGGCGGATGAAATGTATGGTGGCTGTTGGAATTTTTCTGTTAAACTGCCACTCTTGACATGATACATGGTTGGAATGACAGTCTGATCGTCGGAATTGCATTGATCTGGCACCAAAGTGACACACGTCAGGGAGTGGCTTCATAAACTTTCTGTATCTTTCTTAGTTAGGAAAACAAAACAAACTTCTGATGTCTAGGGTCAGAAATAACTTCATCTCGTTGTAATCTACATTATAAATTGGGGTCGAGCTGTGTATGGTCTGAATTTTCCTTGTGGAGGAGAGGGGGGCGAAGAGCATGAAGATCTTGTAACCAAATGTCTTTATCTCCTATTTAAACATGCTCTTATAACATGACTGTCCATGTTCTCCCTCGGCCTTTTCTTTTGTAACAGAAATCACTGTAACTGCACCTCTGCATGTAATAAAACATAGAAATAAGGTACATATTTTGAAAAGTGGCAATAATTAACCACCGGAACAACTTAATCTCGTGAGGCCATGGATTCCCTATCTCTGGAAGTCTGTGCAGTCAAGACTGGATGTCTTGCTAAAATAGATGCTGTAGCTCAGGCAAGCTTTGCCAGCTTGATGCAGAAATTATTGGGTGAGATTCTGTTCTGCTGGGTCAGACTAGATGATTTAGTGGTCCCTTCTGGCCTTATAGTCTATGAATCATTGCAACAGCAATGGCTGTAATTTGAGGTTGCATAAGCATTTAACCTTGTTTTCAGTTGCTTACAGTTTTCATAAAATTCCATCTATAAAGCCAAAATTTTCCATGCTTTGGTCTCTTCTCCGAGATAAATATATGAGGGGGGAGGAAGGCAACTTTGGAGCAAAAATGGTCCAATCTTTTGTGAGAACGAGGATGGGGTGGGAAATACTTTATGGGATGATGGCCTCGTGTAGATACATTTACTACATACATCTCTTGGAGATGAGACAAGCCTTTAAAAATTTTCACTGCCTATGGCAGAAGCTGTGCGGATTTTGTTGCATGATGGTTCAAACGGCAGAGTTATCTGATTTCCCTCTGTCCTACCAAGAGTGGTGTCACTAAATAATAAAATGTCATGAAACGCTCCCAGAACATAAGTTATAAAGAGAGTTCAGTATGTCTCTTAGAATCACAGAATGAGAGGAATGTAGTGCTGGAATGGATCGTAAGAGGTCATCATCGTAAGAGTCCCCTGCTGGACTAAGTAAACTTGACCATCCCTGACAAATGTTTGTCCAACTCAGGGGTAGGCAACCTATGGCACGTGTGCCAAAGGCGGCACGCGAGCTGATTTTCAGTGGCACTCTCACTGCCCGGGTCCTGGCCACCAGTCTTGGGGGTTCTGCATTTTAATTTAATTTTAAATGAAGCTTCATAAACATTTTAAAAACCTTATTTACTTTACATACAACAATAGTTTAGTTATATATTATAGACTTATAGAAAGAGACCTTCTAAAAATGTTCAAATGTATTACTGGCATGCGAAACCTTAAATTAGAGTGAATAAATGAAGACTCGGCACACCACTACTGAAAGGTTGCCGACCCCTGGTCCAACCTGTTCTTAAACCTCCAATGATGGGAATTCCACAATCTCCCTTGGAAGCCTATTCCAGTTCTGAACTGACCTGACTGAAAGATTTCTTGGTATATTTGTCATTTGTAAGATGCTCAGGGCAGGGGCCTAGCTGAGCACAATGGGGTCCTGATCCAGATTGGGACATTTGTGTGCTTCAACAATACAAGTAAATAATATTAACGATGCAGTGAGTTCAATAGGCAGCTATTCATTTCCCTTACAAGTGTTTTTAGTGCAGTTAAATTCGCATAGCTGAAGTTGCGTATGTTAAGTCGATCCCAACCCCTCCCCTGTATAGACCAGGACTATAAAACTGCCCAGCACAAGCTGGCATCTGGAAAGCTATTAAATGTTGAGACGCTCTCCTTCCGTACGTCCCCACTCCACATTTTCCATTAATATTTAAAATAAAACACATATGAAAAGAATAAAACTAAACCCTTTGGGGGCTGAAATCAAGCAAATGGACTCCTCACAGTGGTCACTGGAACTCTAACTCTGAAGTGCAAGCAGAGATCTCCGCTTACAGCAGAGAATTCTCAGGTGCCTCACGCCCCTTTCCAGTTGGAAGACTTGGTGGGAAGAGTGCCAGCTGGGAGCCGTGGATCCAGCAGTCTAACAGTCATTACAGCCTTGTTTCTCAAGTCTCTTAGCTAGCTTGATTTATTTTACGGAGGATTATATCTTTTCTCCTTGCTAAAGGTCATTCAAGCTATTTAGTGGCTTGAAGGCATATTTTTCTGTCATGAAGCCCCCGCGGAAAAATTGTAGACTGCGTTCTCTGGTAACCGAACTGCCCATAGGGGAGTAAGCCCCACTCCCAAGGGCTGAGTTTCAGTCTAAGAGGAATCATTTGAGGATTTCTGCAGAAGACGGGAGTTTCTGGTGGTAGGGCACAATTATTTCAGCTACTGGGGTAATTTCAAGAGTCTATCACTTCTTGTGGATATTAATACAAGACATAGTTTGTTATCCACTGGGAGATAGGAGTAGGGCATTTAGGTTGTGCACTCCCTGTTAGGCCAGAGAATGCTGAGGGTTATTCCTGATCCTCAACTACTGGAAGAACAGGGAAAGATAAAGGAGCACAAGCCAAATGGGCTTTCTGATCATGCACCATTGGCCGTTCAGGCCATGGTTCCGGGGTAGCTCTCTTGAATAAACTGGAAACAGTGAACTAAAGGAAGGGGGAGCATATACCTTTACTGTCAGAGATTCTCAATTTGCAAATTTTCTGTGAGGAAAATCTCTGCAAAATGGAGAGTTTCAGGAGTGAACTGTTAGGTTCCTGCTTTCAGGCTGGAGAACTACAACCCATTAATCATCAGCCAGAGTTTATAGGGCCTCTTCTGTGAGCAGAATCTGAACCAAGAAGTAAAAATTACTTTTGGGGACTGAAGCCCCTAATTATTAACTCTCTGTCCTCTAAAGTAAAATGGAGGTAGATTCCTTTGCCACTATTCCAACTATGTTCCAGCCTCCCTGCCTAGGAGTAACCAGAGAGTGTGCATACCAATCAGGCCTCATTTCCTTGCCAAAGTAATTCTCCTTTTGGGACATGAATGTCGTATCAGACAATTGAACTTTGATTGACAGCTCTGGCTGCAGTATCAGAGATCCAAGGCTGAATTCTGCAAATCTATACTTGCATGTGTGACCCCCATAAGTGTCAGAGGTCTAATGGCACAAGCAAAAGGTGCAAGATCTGCTAAACAAGCAATATGCTAGCTTTAGTTCCAGTCTTCCAGTGTCTCTCAACTTGCTTTTTAACTAAAGCCAATTAAGAAGGTTTCCAAAACAATCAGCTCCTAGAAATCCTATAGCTGTCCCTGTGCATCATTGTATGAGAAACTGTTCTTAGGTAGGAGGAGATAGGGCAAGAAAAGTTGCTTCACAGGCCTCTCAAAAATAAGGATAAGTCTGACTGGACTCCTTCCTCTATAGCAAGTTTTGGGAACTAGAGAATAGTAAATCCCAAAGGTAGAGAGAAAAAATGGGTCATTAGTCCTCAGTGTATAACAACAGGCTACTGTAGATCTTTGTGATGATTGTTTACCTGGGGAGAATGGTACTTTTGCCACAGTTGCGTGTCTAAGGGAATAGAAAGGATACGAGTGTACTAATACTAAAGCATTAGAAAATGGAGGCTGTGGCTTGTTTCTCTTCAAACCTTGAACACATGTAGCCCTCCCTTCTATTTTGTCCCAATGAAGGCAGGTTTCCGTGTTTCTTCTCTTACAAAAAGAAGTTGACATCTCATGCCCCTAGCAACCAGGATAGACAAAGGCCTAGATCCCTCAGATTTTCATTAACCTAGGCAGCCGTCTCCTACTGTGGAATTGTCTTTAGGACGTGTTTGGACCTGTGTCCAAAGTGATTGTCTCCCCCTATCTTCTCCCCATCTGAAGTTATTTAAAAAGAAACAAAACATTTGTGCTCTAGAGGCGCGTTGGTCTTTTCTGAATTTGTTTGGTGCCAAATCATTCCCTGCGGTGAGCAAGTCCTTTCTGAGAGCGAAGGGGACTCTTGCTCTGTGGTGTCAGGGACTGAGAGTGTGCTACACAGTATCATCTCCAAGGGGAAAAATGAATGTCCTGTCCACAGGGAGAAAAATGTGGTTGTGAATTTCATGATCGTGCTTGGGATTTAGCCACAGCTAACTTCCGTGTAGGGCTTTGAATAATCTCACACTGTATTTATTTTCTTCCAAGTAATCGAATTACCCGCTCTTCACATCACATAGCTTTTACCTATTTTTATTGTTTGAAACATGTGGGCAACAGTCTTACACACCATGGGAAATGTGAGGTTCTTTAGTTACTGATTGATACAAGCCAGTCAATGAGTCATTGTTTGTCTGTTTAAAATTTAACTTTCCTTTTCCCCCTCCTTCTCCTTTTCTCAGAAGAAACTAGGCTATAATTTGGTAATATTTATGCACACAAGTATGTTGCCTGTACGGTCTTCTGGACCCGGCATCCTTGTATGCTGGGTGAACAAATGTCATTGTGGAATCTCATGGAGAGCTTATGAATTCAATGATTTAATAATCGATCCCTTATTAACTCCTAGAAGCCCCAGGCAGGGCCCAGGATCCCAGTGTACCAGATGCTAAGTAAACACAACTAAACAAGGTTCCTGCCCAGATTGTGAACAATCTAAGTATAGCACAAGAGGCAGCAAGTTGGCTAGGCTGACGGTGGGGGAGTATAAGGAAACCTTATTGGTCAGCTGGTCTGCATAGTCTAATTTTTTGTAGGACAAAGGACAATTTTGAGTTGGGATTTGAAGGTGAATAATGAGTTCGCATTGTGGATGTGTACGGGGAGTTCCTGCCAAGTGTGGGGCATCCACGGAGAAAGTACAAAGGGGCTTGTCTGAAAATTTAACAAGTGGGTGATGGAAGCTGGCGTCACGGGCCAGTTGGAGGCCAGAGTCCTCGTCTCGATACTGAATGAGAGATGATTCAGGATAGGATAGGATGAGGGATCGGCGGTGAAGGGCGGCAAAAGGGCAGACATGGAGCTTATGTTTGATGTGATAGAGAGCCAGAGGAGGAAGGCAAAGAGAGGGGTGATGAGATGAAATGATGGGCCAGGAGAAGGATCTTTGCAGCACCATTCTGAATGGCTGAGAGTGCAGTAGGATGGCATTTGTCACGGCTGGAGAAAAGGACGTGGCAGTGATGGAGACGCAAGATGAGAGCCCAGGTGAGTGCCACTTGTGTTACTGGATGGGAAAGGCCCTGTCCAGAGATGTTGCGTGAAAAGAATCTGAAACATGTAACGACAGCATGGATGGGAGGAGCGAGATCGTTGTTGAAGAGGAGGCCCGGGATACTGGCCTGAGCGAGCAGCTCAGAGTTGTTACCCAGAGTGATTGAGAGAGGACAGTCAGCCCTGGAAAGTGGGCGTGAAGAGCTCTGTTTGAGCTGTGTTGCCCAGGAGCTGACTGGAGAGGCAGGTTGAGATTGTAGTTTGGACAGAAAGAGAGAGGTCTGGAGGGAAGATGACCCCCCACCGCAGCACTTTCGCTGGTACTCACCTCATAACTTCAAGGCCCAATGTTTAATTCCATCATATTCTCCTCCTAGCAATTGCTGCAGCAGAATTGCTCCTCAGATCAGGACGTAACTTAGCTCTGTGCTTTCTCCTCCCTTTCCATTAAACCTACGAGCTGGGTCTTGCTGGACCCTTGTCATTGTGAACTGCTCTTCTGTGCTCACTAGGGTTTCAGCTGGAGGCACATGTACACCAACACTGGACCCACCAGAAACTGGAAGTGCCAGAAATCTCCTGAGGGCACTTTCCTTAGGAGGTTTCTAGCACAATTTTCGTTGCCCCCTGACCTTTCAGTAATTAAGCGAACTTCTGGTTGCTTTTCTAAATGCCTCCTCCCTGTTCTTTGAGGTTCGCTCATCATGAGGGCTGTTGCTGTGATACTGGTATGATTTAAGCCTAAATTTCTTCGAGCTATGTGGAAGAGCTCTTCCCGTGTCGGTAAGTGCTAACACATGTTTGAAAACAGGACAGAAAAACAGCCCTCTGCCTTGCCCTCCCTTCCCAACTTCATATTCAATAAATGTATTAACACTGTGTATTCATCACATTATCAACACGTTTGACAAAATGTCATATTAAAATACAGTTTGTTTTTTCCCTGATGGAAATTACAAATGTGGTAGATGCAATAAAGGAAGTGAACACATATTAGAAGCAATGAGGCACTTTTCAGGGGGGGAAGGGGGTGTTAGAATGTGGCATAGTTCTGGATTGTTTGCTTTAGAGATGAAATCAGAGCTGTGGAGTGTTTGTGTCTTTTCTCTAAATTCCTTTTATCTGTCTGGCTCAAACACTGCATCGTTATTTTATACTGTAGAACCAGCTGCAGGGTGGAGCCTGATCTTCAAATGCACCTTTGAGAATGGGACAAAGACATTGTGTGGTTAAAATAAAAAACCCATAGCAGTAAAATAGAACATAAGGGTGATTTCTGTGGGAGCAGAGTTAGTCTAAGAGAGTGCATTTGAAAATCCATGCTACATCTGAGAGAGAGCGAGAGAGACAGACATGCGCGCGCACACACGCACGCGCGCACACACACACAAAATGGGAGCACAAGTTATCTGTATATTTTAAAAAATATACAACAATGCTATTCTGTACACAGTAGAAAGTATAGTTGCCCATAAAAGCCAGAAAATGAAGGATTTAGAGATGACATTACATCCTTAATTCATCATGATGCTTGGTACAGCATGGTGAAAATACAACCTAAGCACTGGGTTCCCAATTGTCTAACATGTTCATTAATTGTGCTAATAAAAATGAAGTATATCCACGTTGCATGCCCAAGCCCTCCTTTTTAATGTGCATTGATTAATTGTGTCTTGCTTGTATTTCTTTACACAATTAACTTGAACATGCAAAGAAAGCCCATGGAAAACATGGCCCTAAAACGCACAATCTTTAGTATCTGGTGTATATAAAACTTATCGTGTTCCAAGGTCTTTGCAAATATAAAAGTGCAGTGTGTTGGCTTTTTGTCCTTCTTTGGAGTAACAAAGAAGCTGAGTAAGTTAAACAAGTTGAACAAAGCACACATCCGATGAATGAACTTGCTCACACCTTCCCCACAGATACTTCAGTCCCGCTGTGACCTTGGGCAGGACACTTGGCTTTTGGTGCCACAGTTTCCCCTGCATAAAATGAGGATAAGACCTTCCTCAGGTGTGGTGAAACCTAATTCCTAGTGGATTTTAAAGTGTTTTGAAATCCGTGACTGGAAAGTGTGGTTCAAACGCAAGTACTACTATCTGCCATAGAGAAGTAGGCTCCTGTAACTTAAATAAAAGATGGTTTCTGTAACACATTTATTCCTGATGATTAGAACATTGAGGGCAAAATGATTGTACCTGTATTGCACACTTAAGTTTCTAGGCTGTAAATGGGCTTTTTAGGAAGAAGAAAATCCCTTTTTTGGGGAACTGGATCTGTCCCATTTAGACACTCTCACTGAAAGGATGTCAAGTCGTCTTCTGTTTTTCTTCTACTGTTGTGTCATATGACAGTCCATTTGAGTGAGCCCTTCTGAGCACTGTTTATCTTTCCTTTGGTTCAGTCCTGCAAATCCCGTACCTGCTTGAGTTAGTCCCCTTGAAGTCAATGGGATTACTCGCGTGAGGAAGTCGTGTAGAACTCTACTTCATGTGTTTCTGATGCTTGGAGTCAGCAGTTGGCTTTAATAGACCTTCGGAAAGGAAAGGATGTTTAAAAGTTAGCAGTAGCTGAAACTGACAACCCCTAAATATTCATAGAAGATTGGTCCTTAACGTGTACATTTTACCTATCAGCAGCTCTTTCACAGAATCACAGAGCATTATGTGACTTTCCATGCCAGAAGTATTGCCACATGAAGTGGTCTTCAGATGGAGGTTTAGTCTGGATCCTGCCTTGGTCACATACAGGAGTGATTTTTGGGTAATTTATCAGCACTAAAGACCATTCAGAGCACAAGTTTTTCCCACGTGGCTTTTGACAGATAGTCCCATTGCATCATCTTTTGCTTTAAGTGGTTAAATCAAACATAACTTTACAAAAAAAAAGTGTAGAAGGTGGACCCAGAACACACTGCCTGAATACAGTATTGATTTTTATAGGTCATAATATTCCAAAACAGTGGTTCAGCTGAATTTGGAGTATTCTAATTAACGGTGACTGCAAAGGATTTTCTGTAAGGGGTGAGGTTCTTTTTATATTAAAATTCACAAATCTGTTAGGATGGATAATTCGGCCTGCTAACAGCTTAGGGGCAGATCCAGAATGGTCAGTCATTAGCAGCTGGGGAATGCTCTGTCTTCTGAAGCTTCCTGACAGGTTATTTCTTCTGCCTCCCCAGTGGCTCTCTGTAACATGGCAAATCTCTGGAGAACACACCAGGCTGCAGAGATGCCGATTCCCCTAGGGCTATGCCTACACTTAAGGCAGAGCTAAGCTTCTGGTGTTTGTGTGCACTGCCCACCAAGGGACAGAGGAACAGCAAGACTTACATGGCAGAAGTCAGCGTAGCAGAATGGTCTCCTACATCCAGAAATACCTCGTTCATCTTAAATAGATTAGTTGAGCTAGTGATCAACCGCTTTTGCATTTGGCAACTGGAAACACAGGGCCCTGCAGTCCCTCTCTGTGTCTGGCCCCAGGATGCGAGGTGGTGAATGTCCTCTTGCAAAGCTTAGAGAGAGCCCAGCTAATTGTCGTCCCAACTTCTCCACCATATGCAAGATAGGAAGAGGAGAGCAGCAGTGATCCCGTTTGTGCCTTTCTGGCTGAAGAGGCGATGGCTCTCAGGCTTGATTAATCTCATGTGGGATTGCTGGATGTCTCTTTCTCCCAGAGGATGTGGTCTGTAATTGCAAGACCAAATCCCCATATAGGACCAGACAGATTTAAAGTGAATATTGGGGGGGGAAGTGGGGGGATGACAGGGTGCTGAGTGAGAAGCATTTGATCAGTCCCTGCCACTCCAGCCCCAATCAAGGGGAATGGATTGGGGCTGGTTGGATAACCCTGAGTCTGCCTGGTAACAGGCAGCACCTGCCAGCCTCATTACCCAGAGCTATAAAGGCTGGGAGGAAGCCAGAGGGAAGGAGGAAGAGAAAAGTCCAGGCACAGAGGGAGGTGGGAGTCTTCTGATCTGTTGGCTGGCCAGGCCTGCACTTGGCAAAGTTGGCCTCGAAACCTGTACATAGGTGGAAAATGGTACTGGGGTAAACAACTGTAAATAAAAAACATCGGTGTTGCATCAAGTTAAGGTGTTCCTGACTGACTGGAGAGGGCAACGGGCCGGAAGCAGAAGGGCCCAGCGTACGCCTTGATACTTAGGGTGAAGTCAGTGTTGCTTCCATGGACCCCAAAAGACAGGTCAACCAATAGAATGTATCCTACTGGCTAGTGCAAAGTACATAGTTTGAGTGCCATGTTAAACTGATGAAAAACATAACCTTGAGTCCCCCCCGCATGCTTTGTAAGGCATGTGTAGGAGTGTCCAGGCACAAAGGTCAAGTCTCTGTAGTGTGCTGTTCGTAACGTATTCAAGAAAAGGCAAGTTTGTATTTAATATCAGCGTTTATACTTTCTTGGGCATCAATCTTATTGCAGCCCTGCAAGGTCATGGGGCATGACCTCGGAATCTCATTCTGCTCCTGACAGCAGTACCAGTTAACTCCTATGCAGGATGAGGGAGTGTTATGCTTCCTGCCCATTGAAGTAGGCTGCCCAATGGCTACACTCTCTAAGTGGATGAGTTTCTAATTGAATTTGGGAGAACAGTATGGTCCTTTTAGTTCAGACGGGTCATCCACATATCTGTCACAGCCATTCATTCCCAATATAAATTCAAGCAATAGTCCTCCTTTGGACTGACGAGCACAGGGCAGAGAAGGCTTGTCCCCTGTATTGAGGATCTGCTCAATGGCCTTTAATTCATCGGGTTATGCATACTGGTCATCCAGTTTTAGCCACTTTCTTTGTCTTGGCAGAAGTCTTCTCTATGTCTTAGTGCCCAGAGGAAGATGGAAGTAATATTTATACATTATCTACCTTGTTCTGGACATCCCTATTTAAAGGATAATCCTGTTTCTCACCCTGGAGGCACATCACAATGAAAACCCCATCCCATTGAAGCGGATGTATGAATCTTTACAGGAAGAAGCATAGATATCCATGCTTACCTGAAAACTTCCTGTCTTTCAGAAATGAGATCCACAAATATTGCCTACCCTGGAGACAAATGGGTCATAAGAAAGGCCGTACTGGGTCAGACCAAAAGTCCGTCTAGCTCAGTATCCTGTCTACCGACAGTGGCCAATGCCAAGTGCCCTGGAGTGAGTGAAACTAACAGGTAAAGACTAAGTGATCTCTCTCCTGCCATCCATCACCCCCTCTGACAAACAGAGGCTAGGGACACCATTCCTTACCCAGCCTGGCTGATAGCCATTTGTGGACTTAACCTCCATGAATTTATCCAGTTCTCTTTTAAACCCTGTTATAGTCCTAGACTTCACAGCCTCCTCAGACAAGGAGTTCCACAGGTTGACTGTGCACTGTGTGAAGAAGAAATTCCTCTTATTTGTTTTAAACCTGCATCCAAAAATAGATGTGGAAATTGATGACATCAAAGGAGTTGAGTTTATTTCTGTTCCTAGGTGGAATTTACTATGCTCTGCAATGGAAGATATTGTTTTCTCTGTGCCCCCCACCCCAAGTATATTCAATTTAATCTGTAATTCAGGAAAGTAGATTTGAATTAGCCTGGCTGTGAAAGTTGCCATTTGGAGGGAACTTCAGGAAATGAGGCATTTCCTTCTGCCTGGTCTGGTTCTGCCCCCATGCTGCAAGTGGGCTGCCATACCCATTATAATCTGTGGACCTTCTTCGTTGAAGAAAGACATTTTCAAGTAAATGGATACATTTTCCTAATCTGCCTGTAGTGTATTAAGGGAGATGTGAAAGGCTGGTTTAAAAACATAATTTATTTTTTACTTCAGAAATGTCAAGTCTGGTCTCCCCTGCTGCTTCAGGATGCCTCGGAGAACTTTCCCTGAATGTTAGTCACTGAAATTAGTCACAGAAATTTAAATAGATGCTAACAAAAACAAACAGACGCCACAATTCTAAACAATCTGTAAATCCGTTCTCTTTCCAAACTTTTAGTCTATTGACTTTTGAAATGTCACCATTTCTCTAGTTATCCAGGGTTGATATGTCTGTCTTTTTTCGAATGGTTTACTTAAAAGCAGAAGCATTATTTTTTTAAAGACAGTCTTTTGGGGTCTTCGCCCATCACAAACAAATCCTTGCTGGTCTACTCCAGCACGCCAGCGGTATGTCAGACAATGGTTCTGGAAGCATTATCTGGTAGTGCCTGATTGGCTGTGATGCTGCAGTTCCATCAAACCAAATACCCTTCGCTTCACTGTACCATCTTATCTTATTTAATTTTTAAAGCAGCATTTGCATCAGGAGGCAACAGCTAAGTTGATTCGTTAAGTAAATTGTGCAACTAGAAGAATTTAGCCTAAAATAAATTGATAGGTGAGTGTTTTAAAAGCCTGAAAGGCACCATTTTTATTGACGGTGTGCGTTTAGTTAAGCTCTATTGACAGCCCAATCATATGCTTTTCTGTTGGTTACAGCAGTCAGTAAATCCATGAGTATTGTGCGTATGAAATACCTGTATAGTGACCAGGATTGCTGTTCATTCATATTTTAGTAGGCTTGCTGCAGTGGCAGCTCGTGACCTTTTTGACAGGTGAGGCACAAAGGGCAAAATATTTATTTCCACTCCTGCCCAACGTATAATTAAAAAGCTATTACCTTCTTGATAATGAAGCCACAGCAGGCAGACTTGGGAACTAGAGATCCCACTGCCAGCGCTGGTGCTGCCCAGGCCAGTGCAGGGGGAGAGCATGAATTGGCCCCGGGCCTCTTCAGTGGCTACTAACACACACTAATGCAGTGCATCTACGTTAGAAATTTGCACTGGTGGAGCTACTCCGGTGGCTAAGACCCTGTTGCAGAGCAGGTCTATGCCCAAGCTGTGCACTCAACAGCACTTGAGGTAGCAGAAGCGAAGTGTAGGGAAGTGGATAAAGAATAAAAAGCAGTCTGAAAGAGGTAACTCCCTTAACTGAAAACAGAGTTGAAGCCAGCCATCTCTCAAAGCATTGCGCATACTTCAGAGCACAGAGAGGCGGCAGACTAGCTCCTGGATTGCAGAGTCAGGATGTGGGCTTATTCCTTAAAAAGACTGTCAGGGTAATAGAAGAATTTGCAATGTAAAATTCTGCATTTTCTCTCCTCTTGTAGCAATTAGCATGGGTAGAAAACGGGACATTTCCGCTTTGCTTTTAAAATCTCCACCAATATTGTACTTGTCATTTTTACCAATTTATAGGTGGAGTGGGATAATTTTTTTTTTAAGTAAATAAGAAATCATTTGGAGGGAGGGGGGTAGAGAGAGCCCAACATATCACTGAATGGCAGATCTTCTGAGAGAGCAGCAAAGAATGATTTGTTGTTCATGAAAAATGTTTGCATTTGACAGCCTTTCACAGGAAGTCTGTCAATGTGATAATTTAATGAGTACAGATTGCTTGCACCACAGCTGTAAAACATGCGTTTACAATGCTGTAAAATGAGAAAGTAATCCTTTGTATGTAGGTTTTGTTTGAGAACAAGTCAATTTCTAACCCAAACGAAAGGTGGTAATTTATTTTCCCGAGCAAACAGTCAAGATTGAAGAGAGGAACCTGCCATTTCTTTTCTCAAGGTTGCAAGGTTAACTCTAGGTTAGGTTGTAGTTTGTTAATCGGGGAATAGCTTGTTTCTACAAGAGGCAGGATTAATATTTAACTAGTCCAGTGTCATCAAAGCTGCTTGTATGAGCCCCAGTGCCTTTAAACCAGCTTATGGTGCCCAAATTTCTAATGTGCAACCGGCACTCTAAATATATATGTAATCAGATACTACAGCATGCCTGGGATTTATTATTTTTGGCTGCAGAGCCCTTTGTTTTGCAGGACTAGCCATTTAATCAGGGATTCACATATCTTAATATATGACATCTGTTGCTTTGATCTTTTTTCTTGTTAATGCCTTTTAATTGTGAGGGAGTCCATTAACTGTACATGGGCAACTTAGCATCCCAACTATCTGTTGAAAATTCAATAGGTCTCTCAAGGCCAATTTTTTCCAGATCTGTCATCGTGTTTTAAGGTCACTGAGTATATCCCAAGATGATAATTTGGAGGACTTTTTAGGGAGGTGAAGTAACCTGGCCATGGTCTTGTGCTACCTATAGACCTTGGTACCTCTGTGTTATCTGTTAAAGACTCAGGCAGTCATTGAGCAATGGGACTGGTTGGCATTTGGAAATTTACTACTTTTAATGTTGGGATGCTCTCATTTCCTTTCTTCACCTTTCTTTTGGCCAAGGGAAAGTTACTATTTGGAAGGTTGCAAATATGCAGACATTTGCTGCTAACTGTGGTTACATTTCTCATTTTAACGGATGTAGCTGGAAACAAAATCTCACAGATTCTCCCCCAAGTGGAAATCATTGCATGTTTCTAGGGAGCTGAACTGCCATATGCCCAGATAAAACAAGACTTGAAAAAATTCTAAAGAAACCTGATATCAGTTTGGAGTGTGAGAAATAAAATGAGTTTGAGCAAGAGAATAAGTAGGCCAAGTTGGTATGAATTCATCACTTAAGTTTTGGGTTTTTTTTTCCTGGCTCAGAACAATTCTCTACATGCTCATTTGATTGACAGTTGGAAACATTTAATGGTTTCTAACAGAAGTGTCATTTCAGAATCAAATCCTTTCCGAAGTATTTCTTGATAAATGTTAGCTATGTGCCCAGTACAAGCGCATTGGAATATACAACCTATCTGGTGATTTTAAAGGCTCTGAAAAAATCTGAAGGAAAGGAGGAAGTAAGCTTTCAGAATGATTAAGTGAATTAGAAATTAATATACACCACCAAGCTAATCTCTATGGTATAAACTCAGCTGAAAAATCTTCCTAGACAGGAAATGCCAGTCATGGGAACTGAAGTAGAGAGTCCTGCTGATATTGGACAGGAGACATGTCGGGTTTTTGAAATCAATCTCCTCTTCACTGGATCATTTCTCTTGTACTCCTAAGAGGCTACATTATATACAGCTATGTCAACCACCAAGCCCCATGACTTTGCTAATAAGGAACCCAAAGAATGTTTCAGTTTTCCCAGAAAATGTTCTCTGTGTGTTAGTCTTTGTTTGTATTGGAGCACTTTGAAGGCTAAAATTTGAACTTCAACATACTTGATACATTTTAACAGTGTTTAAATTCAAACCAGGCCAAAGTTGTTGTTTTTTTCCTCCTTCTAACAACTTCTGGCTCTAAACACGGCTCCTTTGGGGATTAAAACGCAGAGGCGTGTTTTTATTAAAAATTATTTATTGAATGTGAGTCACCAAAAAGCATAGGTCAGTATTACAAATATCCAGTGGTGTGTGTTAAAGAATAAGTTTCGTTGTGTATTTTACATACAGTATTAAGGGAAACTGGTTGAACCACACCCAAGCGTTCCAAAGGTGTCTAAGATACTGTCTGAGTTTACGGCAAAACTTAGTGCATCCAGAGTCTATCTTGAAGTTAGGATTCAAACCTGTGTCCCATATTTCGCTATTTTTAATAGAGATTTGAGGTTTTCGTCTTCAACTTTGCAAACTCCTTTGCCCATTTGCATGGGGTGAATAAAATTATTTTTGGGAGGTGGGTAAAATATCACTGAGTCTTCATTATACTCAGTCCTGGTGGTAAGGAGAGAAAAAGTAGATGTTTGACCCCTATCAGATTATCACAGACAAAATGCAATATTGTCCCATAATGGCCAAAAAATTAATAGATTATTCACCCCTCACTTTTCCCCTCCACATATCCCTGTTCAGACTGTGGAGGCAAACGGTTTGCAGCGATGTCATTCTTTGATCAGAGCTAATAAATGCCGCGTTTTCTGTTTCTTCGAACTGTCTCGCCGGGGCACCCCGCCACTCAACCCAAATGAGAACTGGGAAGAGAACACACACACTCTAAGGCTTGCAGCAAATTACAGGTTCTCAGATAACACGCTGCAGAGCTTGGTATAAAAAAAAAAATGAGAATTAAGGCCCTTCATAGGTTCGATAACGGGTTCAGCAGTACAGGCATCCCAGTATGTCTCAGGTGCTATGCAGTATCAGGGCTGAACAGAACTTGGATGTGAGGCCTGTGCGGAACACCTAGGAAGTGATTATGGGGATTCAGTAGATGACACACTCTCTTTTGAGCCTGTGGAGACACTGCCTAGAGACGCTGAACTGCTGGAGAGGCTGGCTTGTGGATGAGAAACAAAAGGTCCCATCCATTCGCTGCGGTTAAAAATCCACTGGTATTCTTTGTAAGTGCAGAGAGTGTAGCCTTTACATAAGGTAGCATGTAAAAGCCACAATCAGAATCTAACCCTTAGGGAACTTACTACCTCAGAATCAGCAGGCAATGAAAGAGCCCCAAATGTATTTAGTTTAAGAAAACCTTATTTAAAGAGTCTCTTCCTTTCTGCAGCCTGACTTGTGATTTATTTATTTTTTAAACATTTGGGGTTAGCAAAACTGAAATGTAAGAACCAGTTATTATGGACATCCATTTTAAGTGTGTGTGTATGTACCCGCTTCATGATAATCCATGTTTCCAAACAACTTTTAAAAAGGAAACTGTAGTCTCTTTCCAGTTTGCTGGCTTTTTCTCTTGCTATTCAGTTCTGCATAGAGAGGGATTTCAGTTATCCATGTCTTAGGATTTGCCCTTTTCATTTATCAGATATGAACAAAAAATTATGAAAAATAAGAACATCTCCGAAGGAGAACTTTCAGCACTTAAGTTATATTCTAGTGAAAGCTCTTAGCTTTCGATTTCATTTGTGTTACTGTTGAATTATGGAAGGAAATATTTGAAAGGCTTTTATAACTGTGGAAATGATTAAACTGAAATTGTTTACTATATGTTTTCATTTATCTTTTTTTCAGAATTCTTCAAAGAACTTCTTGAAAATTCTGAGAAATCCTTGAATAACATGTTTTTGCGGACATATGGTCTTTTATACATGCAGAACTCTGAACTTTTTAAGGATCTCTTCATAGAGCTGAAGCGCTACTATGTGGGTGGAAACGTAAACCTGGAAGAGATGCTCAATGATTTCTGGGCGCGTCTCCTGGAACGTATGTTTCGATTAGTGAACCCACAGTATCATTTCACAGATGAATACCTCGAATGCGTGAGCAAGTACACAGAGCAGTTGAAGCCATTTGGCGATGTACCACGGAAACTAAAACTACAAGTGACGCGCGCATTTGTGGCTGCCCGCACTTTTGCACAAGGCTTGGCTGTGGCAAGAGATGTCATCACCAAAGTGTCTGCGGTGAGCTAAGTTTGATACATACTCTCCTACCAGGTGGAGCCTGGTTGGCAGATATTGGAGTGACGTTGCTCACAATGGCCCCAGTTCGGCAAAGCCCTTAGGCATGAACTTGAAGTTAAGCCCATGATTAAATACTTTGCTGGCTCAGGTCCTACATGTCTGAAAATGGAAGGTAGAGGCTGAATGTGTCCGAGCTGAGTGGTTTCATATTATTGGGATATTGGCTGCATGGCAGTAGAGGGTCCATTTGCCTGGTAATTCAAATAACTGATGATGTCTGGTCAGCTTCTTGTATTCCCTCTGAACCCCTGACTTAGGTTCCATTTAGCAGACACAAGAGGCAATTAAAATGACTGCTTGAAACAAAGTTATTTGTATAATAAGATTTCCAAAATACCACTCCCTGCGTTACTCTGAAGCCTAAAATGTCTGTTGAGTACATATGAAGTGATGGATACACCCACCAGCATGGCTGAGAACTCTCTTTTTTTTGTTTAGATTATCCTCCGGTTCAGTTGTCTCTGGGTTTTGCCATCTGTTCCAGTTCAGCGTTTATGATTTCAGTCATTTTAAGCATTTTTACACGTTTGACTTCGCTAAGTGTGAAAGTCAGGCTTTCACTGCTAGCTAGTTATATTGTGATAGCACCTAAGAATCCCAGTGAGGGGCCAGGGCCCCACTGTGGTAGATGCTGTGCAAATTATATGTTGTTTTGAACAATCTCTGAAGGAATTCTTCAACAAATCTATTTCAATCTCTTACCTTGTATAAGAATTTTTAAATTAGATTTGTGCATTACTTTCAAACATTTAATGACTAAAACAGTTCAACGATTACTTCCATTGCCTTATAGAAAACGCTTTGGAATGGTTAAAGATGCTTTATGATTGAATTTGACTTGTTAGAGGAACCTCGTAAGTCGATCGTGTATAATAATAAATTCCAGTGATTTCAAGTTAAATGTAAATTTATTTCCCAGAGACTGGAAAATCTAATATCAACATTTAATCACACAGGAGAATTCTATTCCCATCTACCTAGTTACAAAGTGCCTGTTAAACCAGATTGAAAGCTAGTTAAGATACAAAGTGAGGTAAGCAAGGATGAATCACTATAAGTGAGAGAGAATTTTTAAAAGCCTGTTGAAATATCCTGTACGCTTCCTTAAAAGTGCAAATATAATATTGGAGTCAACACAAATCATATTCTGTAAGGGAAGTAATCATTCAAATTGCTTTTTCTTACAAGGACAATATTAAGATACAACAACCCTAAAATTTTCTTTTATAAGCATTTTTCTTAAGCAAAAACCAAACAACCACAGCTTCCTTAAATATTTCCACCCTTTGATAAATCTGTGTCAGAGAGAGGGAGGGGAAATGTTAAGTAAGGGAACATCTTGTTTTCCAAGTGTCAGAGGGAGTTATGAGTAAATTACAAGCAGTTTTACTTATTTGGATATCTGGAAAGTGTCTGTTTTTACAACAAGGTTAATACTATATATAAATTTCCCCATGAGAGATACCTTTTCTTTCATGGAGGTGATAGTTTGCTGTACATAACTTTACAATATGTAAACACTTCTCAGTTGATGATAAATTACATGCATTCATTTATTTGAAATAAGTATTATTGAAGGCCTCCCATAATTTCAAATGGAAAGTCCAAGGACTGAATGGAACGGGAAGACTGAGGTTCTTTTTCTACTCCAGATCAAGGGTAAAGGATGTTGACCAGGTAGGATGGGGGAAGCTTGCAGGTCTTCTGAGTGTGCTTTGTTGGCTGAGGGCTTAAGTTTCAGTTGCTTTTATTCTTGCATCTTTCAGTGTCACTAAATTCACTGTGAATATTATTTAGGTATGGGGAAAATGATGGAGAGCAATTTCCGTATTGTATAGTGAAGACTATTGGCATTGTATACTTAGGTTAATTCCAATGGGAAGTCTATTCCAGTGTGGTATATCTGAGTAAGGAGTTCAGGATCACATCCTGACTTGATCAACCATAAATATGTCTGAGTGAGAGATGTTTACCTTTTTCTATTCCATCTGATCAGAATTGATCGGAATGTCTTGTAACTCAACACTGTGTAACCACAGCTACAGTTTCTGCATCTGTTGTGAATCAAACTCATGAACTCAGGGTGGCATCATGAATTTTTGCCTTTGAAGCTCCTTGAGTATAGAATTGCACTGAATTCTAGTATTAATTGCTTGAGTTTACAAGGTTAAGCAAGAAAATATTCAGCTGCAAAAATAGTTCTCTCCAGAGAATCACCATTGGGTTACATTTTAAAATTTCCCATTGTAAATTGTACAGCAGGTTTTCTTTCTTAACCAATGATAGCAGTCCATACTGATGAATGCCTTTCTGTTGAATTCCAGAGTTGTATAGTTAGTTGTAGTGATTCAAGGTGTAATACCTCTCTATAACATTTTGGTCTTTTTTTCAGCGGAAATATAACTTGTTTCTGCAATATGTGGTAGAAAACTCCATGAAATGAAATATTTTTGTGAAATATTTTCACAACATTTAATAGGTTTTTTGTTTTGTTTTCCATGTTTATACATTAATTCAACTCTACTGAGCTCTATATAATTTCTGCATTAACTTTTGTTGTTTGCCTAGTGTTTTACTAACTCAAGAGAAGATGGGGCATTTGTTCATAATGTGAATTAACTTGATACCTAAGGGTAAATCTCTTCTATTTTTGCTGAACAAAAATGGCCAGAGTAGTGAAAATTAATGCTGTCTTTATGCTCTTTTTGTGTAACCAATAACTTGGAAAAATGGTTAGTTGAGGATTCTCCAGATGAGAGAGAATGCCGTTGTGAAGTCCAAGAGCTGTATTCACTTTCACACAGTGCTGTATAGACGAGAGCAAAGAGACCTTTACTGTAGTGTGGACTGGATTACTTTTTAAATACTCTCTATATTTTCACATCTTTTCTAAGGAAGAAACATGAATTTGGAATGTGATTGTCTTGGGCTGGGGGAAACAAAAGAGCTAACATTGGAAGGGGCCAAATACGTTAATTTTTGAAGCTAAAATGCTACAGATGAAGAAAATGAGTGAAAACTTTTTTCCTGAACTGAATGCATTGAAAAGCCACATACTGCTGCTGTTCTAATATAGCTATGAGAATGACTGTGTCCATATTCACAGGAGCATGTTTCATTCCTGTTTGTAACATGCAATTTAAAGAGAGAAACTGTAAAATAATCTCCAAACCATATGTAGTAAATGCAGCTGATACTTCCTATAGAGCCATAGGGCATTGTTGCTGAGGATTTCATCCTTTGGGCCCGAAGTACAAAATTCCCTAAATAGGCTCTGAACAATAGCAAAAAAGAATATTAGCTGAGAGGGAAAAGCCATTTCTAGGTGTAGGCAGCTGTTTTACTCTGCGGTTGAATTTTACCAGTTTGGCTATTCACAATTTTTAAATTAGGCTTCTGATCTTTTGATCATCTCCTGAAGACTGGAATGTTCCTCTCTCTCTTCAATCCCCCTTAGTAGCTGAGGGAGGAAAATCTGGCCATCATGCAGTTACTTGGCTATTATTGAGCCCTTGACAAGCATTGAAATCAACAGGGTTAAATTGCTGCCAAATACTGACATTTCCTGCCCTAACCATGAAGGCTTTTTTTATTTAAGGCGGGTGGAGGGAATATAAGCCAGAGCAGTGTGTGACTAAGGAGGACTAGAACTTGATATTTTCAATTCGTAAACTTAAGAAATGTTCCCTTAATTAATAACATATGATACACACACGCACGCACACACACACACAGATTGTTGTACTAAACATCTTTCTGTTATCCCGCTCTCCTTAGCGTGGTTCGTGATACTTTGCTTATTTACCAGTTTGCTTGTGCAATGTTGCTGTCAAGAGCAAAGTGCACAGAGGGATTTTAACACTTCACCAGTGATTACATGCACTGTGCAAATGAACAGATTGTTAGCCAGAGAGAATTCAGCAGTGGTGGTTTGAGTTCATGCCCGCATAATGCAGGGTCAGTTTAACCCACAGATTGAAAAACAAAAAATGATTTTAGAGCCTGAGAGTCAGAAATGAAGGGGGTATTAGAGACCCAAGAACAAAGCTGAATGAGCCGCTGGTACTAAAATCATCATTTGCACAGTGCTGAAGAGCTGAATTCCCTGTGGAGCTACAGTGTGAGGTTTTAAAGTTGCTCTGTTGTCTCACAAACAGGGAAAACACAACTCTGTGCAGTTCAGAAATATAATATAAACTAAACATAAAAAACTGAAGAGTTTAAAATAACTGATCTGTTGGATGTGTCATAATTCCTTTTCAAAGAAACTTGAGTGATACCCTGGCATAGGTTTCATCCAAACTGTCTAATAAACTTATCACCCTCTCCATTATTTTTTTAACAGTGAATTCAAAATGAGTTAGGAAGTTGCATCAATAAAGACATTGTATCCCAAAGCAGATTTATGATTTATAGTTTGATTTTTTTCCACAGGTACAATATAAAGAAGAAATGTTTTTCTCCTTGGTAATCACAGAGGCAATTTAGAAATTTACTGTTTTGGCTTTTCAGTATTTGTTTTACAAGAGAAATGGCTGATCAAATGTTGTACATTAATGTCTTTTTATATGAATGTTCACATGCAGTAAACTATATTATTTTGAGCGGTGCTATTGTAGCCCTCTGAAAATTTTCATTGATATATCAGTTTTTCAGCATTTGCCTGCCACCATGGTATTCAACCTTTCCAATGCTTGTGGTGAATTACCAAAAAGGAATACGTGCTCATATAAGATTTCGGTTGCACATGTACATGCTCTTGGAGCAGCGAGTGTTATATGTCGATAAAAGCAATTGTGATGCTTGAAACAGGCTTATTCAGCCCTTCAGAAATCCTATCGGTTTTATTTTAAAAACCTACCAGTTTGAATTTGTAAATGGAGAACTTTAGGTCAAAATTTTATATCAGAAATTGCATTAGAATTTGAAGTCCGGATGAGAGGTATGGCATGGGTGCAGTGTTTCTTTAAATGACATGCCTACCTTGTGACATCAGCTAACACGTACAAGGAAATTTCAAGTGAAGAAGAAACTCCCAGAATGCTTTGTTGGTGGAATGGATTTGTAACTTGCAACAGTAACTTTAATGAAGTGCGTAGGGGGAGCATAGATAGATGTTTTAAAGAAAATCTGTCTAAAATAGTTAACGTGCTAGCTGTTTGCATTGTAGATAATCTGCTGGATTCTTTCTCCAAATTCCTCTGTCACAAACTGCATCGACTCTAATGAGGTATCTGTTAACCAGGAGGTGTAGTGCTACACTTGGAGAGACAGCTGCTCCTTTGACCTCCCCAGACATAGGGTTTGGAATGAATATGGCTCCAAAGAGCCATTTTGCTGGTTGTACTTTCCCCCTCTCCCTCCAGACAGCTGAAGGTCTACCAAGTATTGACACATGAAAGGAGGATAGGAAAAGGAAGAAATAAGTGCTGCTAAAGGCAACTATATTTGCCACTTCGAGCTCAGTTACTGAATGGTTATATCTTCCTTTGTCAGACCTCCCAGTAACTTTGGTTGGGATTCTGCTGTGGATTATGGGGAATACGTCTAGAGCTTATTCTCCCCAGATGAGTTTGACAGACGACTTGATAGACAGAACCATACACAGGACATTGAGATCTCTGAGCAAATGTTCATTAAATCGCAATTGAAATTAAATGGTCTGGCCTTGTCACTTGGCTGCTTTGAGAAGAGACTAACAAAAGCTAATACTTCATGGGCAACTGAGCTCCAGAAAACCCAGCTGAAGGGACTGGAAGAAATCTGCTGCTGTTGTGAAGGGCAGGATCTCAACACAAGGGCATTCCCATGTCCTCCATAGAGCAAGGCGCCAGCAACAGAGCGAAATGGAGGGCAGCCGCCGCGAGGCATTGTATCTTGTATGCCAAGGGCAAACACCAATGTAGAAAACAATACCAAGCAGGACTCCACATCAAAGATGACCCTGACTGGTCCTGCCAAGAATGTGGTCGCATCTGTGCCTCTTGTACCAGTCCTATTGACTATCTGAGGGACCATGCGAGACACGACTTTCAAAGTATGTTGTAGCAGTAGTCATTGCGGATTTAATAGTCTACACGTGAGTCTCCGTGTATGTGGCTTGCTTTGGTTTGCGCTTTTATGTTTGTACTGAGGCTGTTTTGCAGACCGGGTTTTGTCTCTCCAATGGGCAAAAGGGAAGGTAAATGGTAAGCTTTGTCTCTAAAGCAGAATTCTATTCTGAAGTGTTAATTGCTCGTGATGAAATTAAAAGGGAATATTGTCTAGTCACTGTAATTAGAAGTGGAGGACTATTTGTTTAAAAGACTGCTGTATGGTTGTTGAAGAAAACATCATCCAGGGACAGTGACATTCTATTTTAGTGGTGCAAGAAGTAGACGTTGGCTTTCCTTATAGGTTTGCAAAAGCATTAATGGAATAACTTCATCTCTGTGGATAGATCCCCTTTTCTAGCCGGTCTCAAGCATTTGCTGAAATGGCATCTGCTTCATATTCCGAATCTGAGTTATGAGCTCTGATCTGCTTTCACATGGATTCTCGGGTTCCATCAGTAGTTGCCAGAAATTAAAATGGGGAGGGGAAGGGATGCACACTATCAAATTTTCTAGCCTCACTTGCTCACATCACATGATTATCATTAAACAAAAAATATCTTGGCTTGACTTTATAGTTTGATGTGAGGCAGGCTAAAACGATGGAGGCATATCAAGCTAATTAGCTACTAAGATAGCATACTGCTTTACATAGGATAAAATAATACTAAACTAAGTGGGTAGAGCAAATCATGTGTTGAGTCTCAGGAGTTCTGCATTTTCCCTCAATCAGTTTGACATCTGGCTGCATAGAAAATAGAAACCTATAGGTAGGGAATTGAGCCTAATGTGCAATATTAAACTGTTGTTTACATGTTGGAGAGTGTAACCTGAAAAAAACAACCTACACGCAACCTTACCACAGGACAACAATGATGAGGAGCTGCAAAGTAATTCCTTAAACTTCCGCAGACTCCCAGGGGCTGAATCTTGCAATGAAGTCAGTTTCCTTTGTAATGACTCCTGTACTAACGGGGGCAGTGGTGTTAGTTAAATATTGCAAAGGAAAGTTTAATTCCAAAATACTTTTACGGGAATGTGTTTTGGGTTTTTTTGTTTTTTTTTAATGGAAACATATCTCAAACTTCTCTCTTGTAATGTACTTAACTTTGGGACTGACGTTTGACAGGACAGTGGCACTATATGCTACATACTGAAACGAGGAAAATTTTTAAAAGTGAAACCACATTCCTGTCTACAAAATGAAGAACATCTTATTTTTTGCCTGCTTGCATAACTAATGGCTGTTAGATTCTACTTTAGACAAAATGGGTTGGGAGTTTGTATAACTTAATTTCATGATTTAAAAAAAAAAAACAACCCAAAACTGCTATTCATTTTGTAGAGAAAGGTGTTTCACTTTCCCAACCCTTTTCTCTGAGTAGTTTGTAATTTAATGGGTGGCCAGATTTAGTTTTTGTAAAAGAGCTGGTTGAGGAACTCTGAAGATGAAGTGAAATGTATTCATTAGGTTTGTTTTAAAATGTTTTGTTGTAAATGTTCTCCTGCAGTATCTGCCATCAGAATGGCAGCTCTGTGAGAAGCAACTGAAGATTAAACTGACAAATCTATTCTCCCTGCACAGGTTTAAATGAAATCCAAAAAGAAAACAATCAGCATTATTGTGGAAAGGTTTTTAACATCCTGTTGTTTTTATAATATGGGGTGTTAATAACAAGATAATTTGTTATAACCTACTTCATATTACGCTGTCCTTTTTAACTTTCTTATGGATTTACATAGGGTCAGATTCTTCCACTCTTACTTGCTATTGAATAGTATCTTATTCTGCAAGTAGTAGTTGCATTGTGACTACTTGCTGAGTAAGGTGCTATTCAGTGTGACTAACAGAGTGGACGAAGTGGCTATTAGCCCACGAAAGCTTATGCTTCAATACTTTAGTTAGTCTTTAAGGTGCCACAGGACTCTTTGTTGCTTCTGCAGATCCAAACTAACACAGCTACCTCTCTGAATCTCAACAGAGTGGAGTGATTTAAATTGTTGACTTAAGTCAGACTGAAGTTGTCTAAAGCCAATATGAAAATGTGTGCAATTAAATTTTTAGATTAGAATTTGTAATGAACTGAATTATAAATGCGGTTTGTTTTTTTAGAATGCTAGATGGCTAAGGTATCTTATGAATTTTATGAAACTGCTATTGGTAAAAAAACCCAAAATATTGAAAAATAGGGTCTTGAT
>ML677377.1:34078182-34197539 GCA_007922305.1 Dermatemys mawii
CTGCTATTGGTAAAAAAACCCAAAATATTGAAAAATAGGGTCTTGATCCTGCAAACACATAATCAGATTATGTGAGTAAAGCGACATACCTGATTGACTCTAGTGGGATTGCTTGTTTTAAAGTGACGCATGTACATAAGTGTTTGCAACACGAGGACTAAAACTGTATCTTTAGTATGACGAAGGTCAGTACAAAAGAAAATTGTTTCAGTGTTAAGAATTCAAGGTGATGTAGATTGGTACTCTCTTAAAAATACACAGGCCATAAAGTTAGATTGCTAACCCCGTATTTAGTCATCTAAGGGCAAGGTTTTTCAGAAGTATTGAAGTGATTTAGGGTCACAAGTCCCAGAGACTCCACACTGTAAGCCCTGATGGAGTAGTGTAGCCTGGTTGAAGAATTTGAGCTTCCCACAAGTCAAGAAAGCTAAGCCTATCAGAAGGTGGTGTTGGTTGCAAATATAGCATGGGCTATTTGCCTATCAGCTTTGTGTTTGAGTTGTGGTGATCTCACAATAAGGGTGTTAATGCTTGTCTCTTTCCAGCCTAGGTGAGCATTTTAATGTGAAGCCTCTTAGCAGAAGAAATCTCCATGTAAAATCAGAAATTTCACAAATAATCAGGCAATAAATTTAAAGAAGGAAATACAGAATACCTGCTTTAGCAATTTAAGACTATAAAGTGGAAAGAAACTATCAATGTATAAATTAAAAAAGCGTTTTAACTTTTTTTTAATGGTCTTAAAAAAACATCAGTTTAAACACCCCCCCAAACAAACATTTATTTATCCACTTTAGTGCTGATACAGAGAATAGATTAAATGTTTCTGAGCAGTTGAAGAATTGTTTACTTGTCAAGTGTGTGTGTGTGTGTGAGAATCAGTTCGCAAGAAGCAAGCTTGTGACCAATGCTAAGATTGGTGACAAGATACATCTGTTAACTTTAAATCCTCACGCTCGATAAAGTGTAGCGACATGGACAAATTATAATTTACATGCTGAAACCACAGTGTGATGGGTGGCCGCAATGGCATGAAACACCATAGAGAGTAAATAAATTTCACAGGATGAAGGAAAGGGCCTGGAGTGGGTTGACTCCTCTTGCCAGCTTTTACAAAGTGTATGCAGCACAGTGTACCACCTGAGCACAGACCGACTAAAGGAAATCCTCTTCAGCACAGAAAGCTTTCTTTGGGACTCCATTTTATTAGAAGGGATCGTTTTGTTCTGAGGGTCACTCTGGAGCAGAGTTTGAATGAACTGGAGTTTCTTTCCAAGATAAACACAGGCTCAGCCCAGAATATTTGGGTTTACTGTTACATACAGTTGTGTTTTAGGGGCTTGCACCTGGCATTGCAGAGTGAGAGTTAAAAGCTTGTGAAGAATTGCCACGACAGCCTTTGGCACATCCCATTGACAGATTGTAAACGAGCCCTGGGCTGCTCCTGGTACAAATCATTCTTTTGCAAATACCAGTGCCCTTTTATTTCCGTGTGTCAGTACCCACCACCATCTATGTACAGCTCTGTACACTTCAATATAACTCAGGTAGCCACTCGGGGGACAGCTAGCTCCTACTGCTAGCAGGGAACAGCAGCCCCAGCTCCTCCCTTTCCTGTCCACACCCACACACACACGTCCATTCCTTCCTCCCAGCTTTATAAGATTGCTAGCCCATAAAGCTCACAGGTGATTTCCTTTAGGCCAGTGGTTCTCAAACTGGGGGTCACAGGGCAATCCCAGGGAGGTCACGAGCCCCCGTTGCATTCTGCGGCATTTCGGCGGATGCCCCGGAATGCGGGAGCGTGTCCACTGAAATGCTGCCGAAACTGGAAGTGTTCGATTCAGTGGACATACCCGGGGTCAGCAGCAAACTTTTTGCTCTACTGCAGGGTCTCAAACTAGAAAAGTGTGAGAACCCCTGCTTTTTAGGCCCTTTAATGAGACGTACCCTGCCAGCTCAAGTTACATCCCCTTGATGGGAGCTGAGCTAGCAGGAGCTGAGCTAACAGTAGGCTAGCTCAAAGCCTCTTGGCCAGCACCCTGTTACACTGATCCATAGGCTGGACTGTTGGGCTGGACGTGGTACTGACCTTTTGCCAGTGGTTTGATAAACTTTTCTTTGCAGCAATACCCATCAGTTAAGCATTTGTTGTTGTGGCAATGAGGTGTAATTATTTAAAATCTCTATCCTAACAGTCTCTTATAAATTATTCGTAAACTTGTTTCTTTGTTACCTTTTGAAAGTGTAAAAAGCCGGAATTTGGGTAGGCAGATTCTACCCCCCACCCCCACCCCTGTAGTGGCAACTCTAAAAACAATCTCTCATCTAATAGTTCTGTAATATCTTATTCTTTGAGTGCTTGTTCATGTCCATTCCTTTCAGGTGTGTGCACGCCATATGCATGCCAGCTGGAAGATTTTTCCCCTAGTGACGTCCATAGGGTCGGCTTGGGTGTCCCATAGAGTTGCACCTTCATGGCACCCAAGATAGCACCCTGCTGATCTCTCCCTTCCCTCATTCAGTTCCTTCTTACCGCCAGTGACGGCTAGCCGAAACATCCTTCGCTCTTGCTTGCAAGCACTTTGGACACAGGAGATCTGCCAAGCAGCAACATGGTCCTCGATACACACTTCCATGACGCACTGTGCAATCACACAACAGGCCGGAGGCGATGGGGTCTTCGACCGAGCCATGCTCCAATCAGTAGAAGATTCCGACCCCAACTCCGGAACTTTGGCTTGAGAGTCGCCTGGTTGGAATGGACATGAACAATCGAAGAAAAAACGGTTACTCACCTTCTTGTAACTGTTCTTTGAGATGTGTTGTTCATGTCCATTCCAATACCCACCCTCCTACCCCTTTGTTGGAGCAGCCAACAAGAAGGAAGTGAAGGGGTGGGGGATTGGCAGGGCACTATATTGGGCGCCATGAAGGTGCAACTCCATGGGGCACCCAGACCTGATTGAAATGGACATGAGCAACACATCTCGAAGAACAACAATTACAACGTGGCGAGTAACTTCTGTAGAGATCACTACCGGTTGAGGTTTAAACATAGCACTGTTTTTGTGTTGGTTTTCACAAGTTAAACAGATCTTCTCCATTCTATATTAGTCAGGCCTACTGTTTGGAAAGTTGCGCAAGTGTGTTGACTTCTATCCTACTGCGTCTTCTGCTTAAAAGTGGAAAGCTGTGTGCAAAAATCCACCAAATACCAAACACATGAAACATCAAGAGAAAAATGAGATCAAGTGAAGTATGTGTGAGCACAGCAGTCAAGTTCATCTCTCAGCCACATGGCGCTCAAGTGTTGAACTGGGTAGTTCAAGAACTCTCAGCCATGGGTAGTGAAACAGATGAAATGCAGTCATGAAGAAAAGATGTTTGTAGGTGGCTTGAAGCTTAATGATATCTAGTGACCGATCTTTGACAGGCAGGGAGATAGCACTGGTGCTTACCCTTGAATGGAACAAAACAAGGAATTTTTTGCCAAACAAAAATCTGAACTTGATGATGTTTAAATTCCCCATCTCTGGGTTTGGGAAGTTGAGTTTTCCTCAGAATAACTTTTTTTATGGAAGTAGAAACCATCTGGCTAGCAGATGACACCTTTACTGTTGTCTGTTCTTAGTTTTCCTACCATAAATCTGCTCTGATTCTTCCCTATTGCTCTAGCACTTTCCAGTGTATAGACTGGCTCTTCTCTGAGGCACTGCTGCTTGCTTAAGAGACCACTTTCTTGAGGAATATTGTCTTCTCATGCTAAATCTTTGTCTAGATATTGTGAAGCATCAAAACTGAGTTGTTGTTTTTCTGCCAACCTCTCTTCACATTCTCCTCTGCCAAATTAGACTAAGGCCCAGATTTTATAAGGTATTTGGGGTTTCTGCATTTGCATTACAGCGTCTTAAGTCTTGTTTTCAGAAGGGATTTAGGCACCTGGAAGCCAAAATCCTACTGACAGTCAATGGGATTTTGACTTCGAAGTGCCTAAATATTTTTTGAAAATGACTGACTCCTGAATCAGTTAGGCATTGCACCGCGGAGTGCGGAACCCCCCAGATACCTGGTGAAATCTCAGCCTTCCTCAGTGTTTCGCAAGGGTGGAGGGAGGAAGTCTTCTGGGTGTGGACTGTACACAAGTCATTCCCCCTGGAGCCAGCAGTTGTCTGTAAGTGCAGAAGAGACGTCTGAAGAACGCTGTTTGTGCTGCACATCCACCACCTGGCAATATTGTGTCATGCTCTCTGAGAGACCCTTACGTTTGGTATCGTAGAGACCCTATGTCTACATCAGTACCATGGATTCTCAGATTTCTTCAAGATAGACTCAGGCAATTCAGACATGTAAAGGTTAAGTTGCTGCTGTGTCCAGCATCCCTTAATGCAGTGGGAAAGCAGTGTGTTTCCTCTTGCACAGATGTCCAGCGTTTTTTTGCCAGCAGCATCTCTGCACAGAGTTCTTTCCTGGGATCTTAACCTGGTTCCCAATGCCATTACCAGCTCTCCATTTGAACCACTCCTGAAGGTGTTTCATTACTTTCCAAACATTAAAATGGCCTTTTCGATAGCAGTTGAGTCAACACACACAGTGTCTGACTTGAAGCTTTTTTCCTGGAATTTCAATCAGTATTGCACCTTTCTTAAAGATAAAGTGGCTACTCAGAACAGACACCATGTTCATAGCAGAGATTAATCATAGAGCACAGGAAATTGTCATTCCATCATTCTGCCCAGTTCTGTCACTCCACATATAGGAACTGTGGCATACTTTGGACATCCACAGAGCTCTCAAAAGAATATCCACTGCACCGCTTGGTTCAGAAAGGTGAATGCGTTGTTGTAGTCCAGTGTTGCAGGGAAAGAAAGCTTCAACGTTTTCCAGGTGGCTAAGCTATTGTACCTCAAAGCACAGAAGTCAGAAAGTGTAACTCAGTTTTTCAAAATGAGGGGCGCGCTCTAAGCTGTGGCAACTTCATGGGTGGAAGATCATAGGCTTCATACGAGTAAATGTGTATTGCAGCCACTTGGCCGTCTGTTCATATGTTCTCCAAGTTGGACATCCGGTCATTTGCTTCTGCTTTCTGTAGAGGGGTGCTCCTTGCTGTAGATCCCAATCGCTACTAGGAAAGGATAACCCCCTTTGCATCAGTATGCAACTCTGTATGGTTTCCCCGTTCCTCCCCACAGCTACATAAATCCCAATGTCACGGCTCTGTAGACCTTGGGAATAAGAATAGGAAAATTTATCTGTGCCTTACCTGAAAATTTTCTTTCTTGGAGTCATAAGATCCACAGATCCAAACTACCCTGAATGGCTGCTAATTGGGAAACGCTTTGGGACTATTAACTGGCAGTGACAGTTTGGTTGTTCATCAAATTCCTTGCTCAGCAAGAGATTTGCTCTGTTTAGTCTTAAAGCTTAATTTTCCTTACCGACATGGAGTGTTTAGAGATTTCCTTGGATATTATCAGACATGGAGCCAGAACGCTTCTCCTGCTGATTGACTGTCTCTGGTCTGCATCCAGTGCTTCATAGAGCAGAAATCCAGTGTCCTCAATCTGTGCCCCTCCTTACTCCAAAAAGGAAAAATTTCAGGTAAGGCACAGATATATTTTCCTATTCTTACATGCTGTAGTATCTATTTCAGGCATAGAGCTTTAGACTGGTGACTTCCAATGGTGCCATGGTTTAAATAAACAACAATATACAATTTATTCTCTGTTCTGTTTTCTGAGCCTCCCTTCCCCCCGCATCCTCCCCCAGTCCTCCAGTAACCAATGCTGGTTATGCCACTTCTAACCATTACATTCCTCTTCCAGTGTATGTAATGTTCACTCCTGGACAGGAAAAATAATAATCCAGTCTTTTCCTGGATAATATTCGGTTAGTGTTATTTGTACAGGCAGTACAAATATATTGCAAATGTATTAATCTGATCTTGCTTTGTTTTTCCATCTACATAATTCACCTCGTTAATTGGTGCTTATTTATTCCTAGAGATGTATTCTCGGTTTGGTGTGTAGCACTTAACCATACGACTCCATTGGCATTAATGCATCGTGGTAATGTACCTCTTGATCAGTTTTTCAAACTTGCTTTATATGTGAAAATGGTGTCATGTAATGATCTGAAACTTTGCCAAAGAGGAGTGACTAAAGGGTGAATGATCATGAGTCCTTTTGGAAAGCAGAACTGTAAAGGATATCTGGGATTACAGTCGCCTACTTCAGAGAGCTTCATTTGGATGAACATAAGTGAAAAATCTGGAATGAGTCATTCTGAAGATTCATCCCCTCTCATCTCTGCCGTGCACTATTGAAAAGCTTGTAGCGGCAAACCTCATTCAAATGGGAACGGCTCCAGGAGAGAGTAGTTCTTTTATGTAAAATGGATGGGTACTAGATCTAAACTAACCCAAGGTTTCTGTCGTAGAACTGTGGTGTTCTAGGGCTGGAATTTGAGGTAAAAGGACCAGGCTACCAGAGAGAGCCCGGCCCAGTGGTGCTCAAGGAAGAGTAGAAATGAGCAGCGTTAGCCTTCTGCTTGTGTCGATGGTGTTCCTGGCTGGTTGATTATAGGTAAGGCTACATTTTAGTCACGGGTTTTTTTAGTAAAGGTCATAGGCAGTAAACAAAAAGTCACGGGCCCATGACCTGTCCATGACTTTTACTAAAAATACCCCTGACTAAAAAGGGGGGCGGGACTCTGGGGTCGCTGCAGGTGCCTAGGGGGATGGGTGGGGTGCTGCAGGTGCTGGGGAGGGGAGGAGGGACGACGTTGCATTCCAGGAGGAAAGGGGGCGGGGCAAGTCATGGCCCGGACAGGGGGTGGGGGCAGGTGCTGGGGTCAGGGGTTGGGGTGGCTGGGACAGGCTCCTTACCCAGCTCCTGGAAAGCAGTGGCCCTAGTTCCATGTGCTGTCCCAAGCCAATGGGAGCTGCGGGGGTGGTGCCTGGCTGCCGGCAGAGGCAACCTGTTGAGCTAGGGGAGCTGAGGAGCCCCCTCCCTCAGATAAAGAGTGGCCCCAAGCCCTGATCCCCTCCGCCCCCAGACTCCTGCTGGGAGGTGAGGGGGCCCAAGACTGCCCCAGCAGTAGCCAGTGTGACTGACCCAGGGGCTGCCCGAGCTGCTCAGACAGCTCCTGGGCCAGCCACAGAGGTCACGAAAAATTATCCACGATCTCTGTGAAAAACACAGAGCCTTAATTGTAGGGCTGCTCTACTTAGGTTGCCTAATACTTTCCATTTTTGAAAGACTGCTGCAACCTCTCTTTTTATATATATTTTTGAGAAGCTCGGATGTTATTTTCAGCAGAAGTTGCATTGTTTGCAGTTTGTAGCTGAAGGTAGGTATGTGCATATTTATTGTGATAGGTCTTACATGATCATATGCTTTCTTTCCCACCACAGAACTCCTGCCTCCTTCAGCGCACAGGAGAGCGGCACAAGGGGCGGAATTAAGGTTTCCTGAGCAACCATACCTCTGGCATTTCCTAACTTTTGAGTTCTTGTCTTTGCAACCTCAATAACAGGTTTAGATGTGATACCCAGTTTAGATTAAGGTAGGCAGGGAAGCGACCCATCACTCTGTCTTGTTCTAAAAGAACCATGCACACCCAGTGTGGTGGGTAAAGGGGTGTGTGTGTGTGTGTGAGAGAGAAATACATTGTCTGCATCATGCTGTGTTCCAGGTAGAACTACTGAACAGCTGAGCTGGTATTTCTGCTCCTCTTCATCAGTGTTCTTTCCCGCGCTGTTGTAGATGTTTTTTTTTTCTTTTGTGACCGACATATAATTTTCTTCTCCTTCCCTCTTTTCTTTTTAAAGGTAAACCCAACACCTCAGGGTGAGCGAGCGCTGCTGAAGATGATGTACTGTCCATATTGTCGAGGCCTAATTACTGTGAGGCCATGTTACAACTACTGCTTCAATGTCATGAGAGGCTGCTTAGCCAATCAAGGGGACCTGGACACAGAGTGGAATAACTTTATAGGTGAGACAATGTGGATTATAACGGTGCATGTCTGGCATGGGGTGTTCCCATTTGCACTGCATTTGTGTGTGGTGCCAAAGATGCTCCTTGCTTCTTATCTAAGTGCAGAAATCATTGTTCCTTTCAGTGGCTCTGCTAGGTGCCAACTTGGATCTTTTACCTCATGACCCTCCTAGTGTCTGTCTCAAAACTATTCTGCAGTTCATATGATTTTCAGAATAAAATTGATGTACAGCTTACAAGTAACCTCCTTAAAGCAAAACTGTTTTACTGTGCCTTTTATGTCTCTTGAAGGTTACTGAAATAGACCAACCATTTTAATAATGGAAGGTAAAAAGAGGGTACACATATGGCACACAAATTTCATCTGGCTAGCACTTCATCTCTGGACCATCACAATTCAGCTCATTCTACAGTCTTCTGTTTGCTTTGTAGGTGGGTAGCCTGAACCCAGCACGGTGCCCAAGGCTTGGACCCGGGGGGAGGGCGACCTAAGATACGCAACTTCAGCTACGCAAATAGCATAGCTGATGTCGGCGTATCTTAGGTCGACTTACCTGCCGTTCCCCCGTCAACTCTGCTTCCACCTCCTGCCGAGGTGGAGTACAGGTGTCAACAGGGAGCGCGCTCTGGGATCAATTTATCGCATCTACAGTAGACGCAATAAATTGATCCCCAGTTGGTTGATCCCCGAGACGTACCCCAAGAAAGTGAAAGTCAAGTGTCTAATGGCCTCAGAGAATTCTCCACTGAAGTATTGGGGATCGTCTGTGACAGAGGTCTCCTACCTCTTAAGACACTCTACCACAAGACTCATACCTCTCACACTGCTGACCATTCATTGGTATCCCACATTGCTCCACTATTACCACCTTCAGCTCTTTTATCTGTTTATCATAAGAACAGCCACAGAGGTCCATCTACCCCACTATCCTTCAGCGAGAATGAACAGAACAGGGCACTTTTGAGTGATCCATCCACTGTTGTCCAGTCCCCGCGTCTGGCAGTTGGAGGCTTAGGGATACCTGGAGCATAGGGTTGCATCCCAGTTATACTTTTGGCCTTCACGACGCCCCTGGCAATGAGTTCCACAGATTTGCCGTGTGTTATGTGAAGAAATACTTCCTTTTGTTTGTTTTAAACCAGCTGCCTATTAATTTCATTGGGCGACCCTTGGTTCTTGTGTTAGGTGGAGGGGTAAGTAACACTTCCTTCTTGACTTTCTCCCACCGGTCATGATTTTATAGACCTCTATCATATCCCCCCTTAATCATCTCTCTTTCGAAAATGAACAGTCCCAGTCTTTTTAATCTCTCCCCTATGGAAGCTGTTCCATACCCCTAATAATTTTTGTTGCCCTTTTCTAAATTCTTATATGTCTTTTTTGAGATGAGGTGATGAGAAGCACATGCAGTATTCAAGATGTGGGTGTCCCATGGATTTATATAGTGGCATTAGGATATTTTCTGTTTTCTCTATCCCTTTCCTAATGATTCCCAACATTCTGCTAGCTTTTTTTGACTGCTGCTGCACATTGAGCAAATGTTTTCGGAGAATCACCCACAGTGACTTCAAGTTTTTTTTCTTAAGTGGTAACAGCTAATTTAGACCCCATCGTATTGGATGTATTGTTGGGATTATTTTTCCCGCTGTGCATTACTTTGCACATATCAACCTTTAAATTTCATCTGCCATTTTATTGGTCAGTCATCCAGTTGGTGAGATCCCTTTGGGACTCTTGGCAGTCAGCTTTGGATTTAATTATCTCAAGTAATTTTGTCTCATCTGCAAATTTTGCCACCTCACTGCTTAACCCCTTTTCCAGATTATTTATGAATATGTAGAACAGCACTTGTCACAGTGCAGGCCCTGCTATTAACATCTCACCATTGTGAAAACTGACCATTTATTCCTCTCCTTTCCAACGTCTCCTAAATTATCTCTGGCACAAGAAAATGATATGATATACTTATGCTTTTATAGCATATGAAATTGAAGAGATTGGGATAATTGAATGACTAGGTTAGACAAGAACTGGCATTAAACATCCTCTGTAGTAGCGTGTTTTGTACCTGCTTTTTCTTTTTCTACCTACACAATAAATGCAACAGATTTTTTTTATAATACTATAAAGTCTGTAAGAATATACCAAACCTCTTTAAATACTAGGAAGAAGAGCTCTAACAAGAGGACAAAGTTCCAAAGTTAGCTTCTAACTGTGAGAACCCCCACATTACAGCCACATGCATTGCCAGCAAGTCACAGATGCAGATGTGATTGAGAGCATGGAAACAGTTCGTGTCTGAAGTGTAGAACCTAAGGGTATGTCTGCACTACCCGCCAGATCGACGGGTAGCAATCGATCTGTCGGGGGTCGATTAATCACATCTAGTCTAGACACAATAAATCGATCCCTGAACACTCTCCTGTCGACTCCTGTACTACACCGCTGTGAGAGGCACAGCAGTCGACTCACTGCCGTGGTAAGTGGATCTAAGTATGTCGACTTCAGCTACGTTATTCTCATAGCTGAAGTTGCATATCTTAGATTCCCCCCTCCCCCCCAAAAAATGGGTAAACCAGGGCTTACATTCACTTTGGAAATGGTTAGGAATTTTAGGGTCTGTGCAGAATGTCACTCTATGATCATCACTCCGAGTTTGTTCTCAGATCAATGGAGGGAGGTACCAATCCTACAATATGTCTCAGCTTCTGAAGTCACTGTAGTTAATCTGCCCCCTCAAGAGCTAGTAACTGCATCAGTGGAAGAAACCTTCCACCAGCCTAGCAGCATCTGTGCTGGGGCTTAGGTTGGCCTGACTGTCTCTCTCCAGGGGGAGTGTTTTCATTCCACTGAGTGACACAGCTAGTTTTGGGTGTGGACCAGGCCTTAGACATTTTGTTAGTTGGGCATGTTCAGGATGCCTAAAATGTGAGAACCAAAGGGGATGCCATTGAAATCTTGAGGAGATAAGGATTCAGACCCACCACTGGATCCACATCATACTGGCTTCCACCCTCTCCCCTGCATGGAAACCATTCTTTACCAGTCTCAAGTGATCTTTTCCTGACTCAGGCCCTTGGTCCCATCCTCGTCTCCCTTGACCGTCTGCTCTTGAGGATACTGGCAATCACGCCTTCCTCCAGGAGCCACTGCCATCCTTTTGGCCTCCACAATCCTGTCCACTCTTGGGGCCTGACTGAGCAAAATTCTTCAGCACATCCTTAACTCGAGCAGTCTACTGAAGTGCGACTGTGAATACGGATGGACTGAAGTACATTCTTTCTTAAACCTGGGCTTGCTTTGCTGAATTGGGGCTGGAGTTCTCCACTCCTTCAGCACCTCTTCCGCCTTTCTTCTCTGTTGGAGTCTCTCGCTCCCCAGTCTGTACTCTGTTCTGTGGGTGATCTTGGTGCTCACGTGGCCTGGCCTGAACTGTCACCAGAGATGCCCAAACACCTCTTCACACCCACATTTGTCTCTTGCGTCTGTCTCGTGTCTGGCTGACTGTCACACGTGTACACAATCTGTTTGTGAGTGGCTCATCTCATGTTCGACATAAAGCCAAAGCAGGGCGCGTAGACATCCCACCTAAAGCCTCTCCCGATCTTCATTCTGTTGTGGTCAATAATACCTCCATACTCCCTTCTCAGCCAGCCTCATAACTTCCAGGGCATCTTTGCCTCCTCCCTCTCCCCCTTCCATGTACATGCTAACCCCAAGTCCTATCTCACTTCCTATCTATCCTTGCTGTTAAAGTAACCATCCACACACTGACTCACGCCAGCTTCTGCAACCTCCCCAGATCTGATATGTTTGACTCTAACCTGCTTCCTCTCCATTTCATTCAGATTGCTGCTGGTAGAATAATCTCTCTGGCCTGTTCTCACAGGTTTGTCATCCTACTTCCCTGGTTTTTGAGTCATTTTTCTGGCTATCGGTCACGTTGTGTGTCATGGTAAAATAACTTGGGCCAGAGCCTCAGCTGGTGTAAATTGACCTCACACTAGCCATGTCAATGGAGTGACACTGATAAACTGGCCCTTTGTCTTTGCCTCCAAGGCCCTGTCTCAGGCAGCCTCTCTTGTTTGGCCTGGTCCGTTTTCCCAGCACCCTCAGTGCCCCTTGATCTCCTTCTCTCTGAAATATGTGCATATGCTTTTCTCCATGCTATCCCTTTAACTTGGGGTACCACCCTCAAACCTGTTCATCAAGTCATTATTCACCACACTCTTATCCCTCCAAAAGCTTTAGTTCTGTCATGAGGTCTGGAGGAATAGTGAGGTGGTGAAGGTAAGGTAAAGTCTCACCTAACTGCAGTAGGCTTCTGATTAGGCCCATAAATGCACATCTTCATTAAAATGTGCATGTTGCCTTACTTGGTAACTGCAAAGTTATTACTGTTACCCAGTACACCCTGTTCCTTTTTCCTCCCTCTTGTTTATTGACCCTTGCTAGCAGTGAAACCAAATTCTCTCTTTGTGAGGTGCCTGGTATGTTTTTAGGTGCTCAGTAAGTGATAATACTTAAGAATAAGGTGAAGAAAATGTTTTAAGAGTCTTGATGTGTCTGTAAAAGGATCCTTCAGGAGCAGCACTCTCTCTTTGTGCAATGTGTGCTGAAGTGCACAAATGGTGCATAAGTGCCCTTGATAAGACAGTGGTGCATTTACAATGTGCTATTCCTGTGTTTGGCTAGTAAATTTCCACTCTTTAAATTGCACGTGTTAAAAAAGGAATTGCTGATAATTACCATATTTTAAGCTAGAGTTTGAAACACACACACACACACACGTGTTACTTGTCTACATTAACAATGCATGTGTATAATATTTTCAGGTGAAAATTTTGCCTGCGGATTCCATGGAGGGAGCTAATTGCCACTTTGACACTGTTTGAAAGTGCAGAGCTAAATTAGGCTTTCAGGAGATCCTCTAGAATACTGAATTTCACGTGTGCTCACACAGATGGATATATTAAGTATTTCAGCCCCAGTAGTAGCTGAAATGGCTTAAGGAGTGGAAGACTTGGAAAGGTATAGTCCAAGTAGAAAAGAGGAATCCCATGAAAGGGAAGACATAATGCTAGAAAGCAGACAAAAGAATAAGCAGCTAATTGCTGCAGGTTCTATGCAACTGAAAATGAAACTTGGGGAAAACCAGCGAGCTATCTACACAGTGATATTCAGTAATTGCGTACAAAAATTAAGATTATTAAATAAGTAAATGTTTCCCAGGAGAATGTGTGACATAATTCTCTAAATGTTTTCTCCCCAGAATGTCATCTGCCCACTCATTACTTAGGTATTTAGTGCTACACTTGCAAATATATATTTGCTGACAACACTGTGTGTGTGTGTGTGTGTAACTTTTTGATATTGCTTGCTTATTTTTGCCTGGAATTTAGGAATTGAGAACATTAAGATGTGCTTTCTGTCAAAGTGTCTAAAAAAAATTCCACATACCTCACTTCAAGTGCATGAGGGGATGAAGTGACTTAAGTGTAGCACATGGCTAACTCTGTGCAGGATCAGGGCCTGAGATTTGTAAACTCTTCAAGGCAGAGAATTTTTCTCTTATCACCATAAAGCACCATGTAAAAGTTGTAACATGTTCAGTCATGTTTTAATGGTCACCTCCACTCCTAATTAACTATAAATAATTTCTCCAGTTTTGAAATGTGTTCTTGACACAGTTATACAGGGCATACTTTGTTTCAAATGAGCTATTGGAAAAACTCCATATGAATGAACAATGTTAATCTCCAGTGCCTTTTCATGATTTTTTTTTCACAGGGGTTTAATCTACTCTAAGATGGTAGAATTCAGTCTTCATATATATCTCTCCGCTATTTTGTGTGAAAGGAATTTTTCCGTTTTTAAATGATCGCTGTTAATGAATGGTCAAGGTTTCTCTGCCCTTAAATCAAATCTTGGGGTTAAGTCTGAAAACTGCCTTTTTGTTCCCCAAGTTAGACACTGAAGCCGAAGATGTGGGTTTCTGATTATTGGTGGCACAATGCACAAGAATTGCTCTCCTTAGTGAGATCGAGTTGCTTTGTTGCTGAGGAGCGTCTCAATGCCAGACGCGAGGACAAATGTATGCAGAGGGAAATGCTCCTCAAAGGATGGAACTATATATTTTTCAAATCCACTTCTGTCTCCCCAAAACTCTTTGTCACGCTCGGTGTGTTTGTAACAAATGAATAGAGATGGAGTAAATTTTGCATTATGCCAAACTTCTGAGAGACAGATCAGACTCTCTGAACCACCTTGCAGTCGTGTATACAAATATCAATTATTTTGAACCTGAAACTTTGGGGGAAAACTTTTTCAGGAGGCCTGTTGCAATAAAACTATAAATTTATGCTTAGGTGCAACTTGTTCCCCATCACATAGTGTAGCAGTGCTAACGTTAACTTGAATCATAGCCAACCTTATTAATGTCAAATGTGGCTGCCAGAGGGACTTTACTCTTAGTTATGAATTGCTGGTGGGTACACCAGCCAATTCCTGGCAGGAGGTAGGAGCCAGTCGGATATCCCCCAAATAAAAACTGGGGCCTAGATCCACTTTTTTCTTACTCTTTTTTTAATGAAAGTTTTTATTTTCATTTAGTGCTTTTTGTCAGCAGCCATCACTGTTACTGAAGAGCTACAGTTGAATATATTCTCCAAGGCCAATTATTACTTTCCTTATCTTTTATAGCCAGCTTTGGCAGCTCTGCTGGAGGCCGAATGCATTTTCTATATCAGCCGTCAAAGCAGAGACTGCATTCCTTAGCTGTGATACATGTAACGCCATGGCACCATGAGTAACAAAGACCCCAATTCGCTCTACATTCCCATGCTCTTGTGTATGGCCTGCCCAGCTCAAAGTTTACAAAGACGCCAAACAGCCAGAAGAATTAGGGTTTATGTTTCCTTTCAGTCTTTCACAAACACTTTATTGATCTGGGGCCTTTCCTGGCCACTCGGGGTATTAAGTAGTTACAAAATGGAAGATTTTCTTGTTAAAAACTATACATTTTGGGTGTTTATTATTTGTCTATTCATAATATTTTTATTTGAAATGAGCGGCTTCCTCCAAACTATGATGGGATGTTCTTTGTGCGTGAACCCCCCAAAAGTTTTGACAATGATGAACACATTTAAGTTGTGCTCCACTTGTTTACAAAAGTCTCTATTTGCTAGCACATCAAAAGCATTTTTCTCTCCTCTAGCACAATAGTATATTCATGCTTGCAGTCATTACTCAGAGATTTGAAGCATCACTTTATTGGAGGCCATCACAATACAGTCTAAGTCTTTCTTTATTTCATTTGTTATTGCTATATGTATATGCATTTAGTGGAGATCTGTTTGCAGTCCATGATGGCTAAATTCCAGCCACACAGTTGCAGTAGCTCTATCATTAATACTGCTTCTGTTTGTGCTAGTGTGGTTCCTGTATAGATTGTAGCTTTCGTCAGGTTGTGGTTCTTAATTATTGATATTATGGCTTAATTGAAAGAGAGCATATACTTAATGATGCCATGATTATCAAGGTTAATTGTGGTCTAAATTAATTATGCACTCTGACCTATTATAATCTTTTTTTTGATAATTTTTTTAGATATGCTAGCTAATGCCTGGTCAGCCAACCCATAGAAAATACTTTTAAATATTTATTTGCATTTTTAATAAGTGGGTTTATCTGATCAGTATGCTGCTGCATACGGTACACCGGTGTTTTTACATATACAAGTAGTTTAATTGTGGTTTGCATTTTTATTGGTATATTTTAATTCAGTTGAAAATTAATTGAGCATAAGGACAAAGCCAAAAATAAATCTGTGTTAGATGGGTCTCTTTGTAAACATGCATCCACCAATATAAATCCACAGGAATTTTCTCCTCCTTATGGGGGAATACTTGAATTCAGCAGATTTGAGTTCTTTGAATGAGAAACGCCCATTTTCACTTCCTGGAGCTGAACAGGCACATCATCAGAATTAAGAGGGAATCCATTCACCGATTTTTATGGCCTCAAAGGACCATTATGATTATCATATAGTCTGACCTCCTGCATGAGCCAGGCCATAGGATTAGGATAATTAACCAAAATTAATTGAAAAGTTACAAATGTGTTGCTATATCCTGACAAAATGAGGAGAGAATTAATTATAGTTTAGCTTGGCTAGGAGATAACTGTTAGGTAACACATCTTCACTTGTTTGAATGGACAAAACCCCAAGAAGGGAGATTAGTAATTAAGAGTAGTATAATAGGGCACACCTGTTACAGGAGAAATTAAAGAGAACATTCAAACTGAACAGTATGAAAAGTTTCTTGCAGATAGGAAGTTTCTTGCCAAAGGAAGTGGTGGAAGCCCCAGAGCTTGGCACATTTGACGAGTAAATGTACAGCTGGGAATTATCCTGGAGTGGCAGGAGAACTGGGTGTCTTGCATCTCCTCACTCAAGTGAAATGTCAAAGTTAATTTTTAGTCTAAAGCCTTTAGTGATGGTCGCGTGCAGTTTCACTGTTCAACTTGTGCTGTCTGCATAAAGCTACTGAGTATAACCTTGGATTTTTTTCAGATGTCAAAAGTTCTCTAATATAATAAAAAAGTTACAAACTTTAGTGCTGTAGATTTTAATCAGTATCGCCTTTGCTTTCTTCAGTCATAGTAAATATAAAGAAGCTGATATTTTTCTTTCTGTCTTAAATGTGGAGATATTTTAAGATGATACAATGGAGGCCTGTTTAAAATAAAAGTACATATAATATCCTCTCTATAAGTAAAGATTAGTTCTAATGGCTATTTGCTGATTATATTGAAGGAAATTATGATGTTTATTCTCCCTCATTAAATATAGTTTTTGCTGTGTGCAGGTTTATTGTAACTGGTCCAACAAGGTTCCACCTCAATCTCTCTATTAGCTGGACTAACTAAACCCCAGAAGTAGAGCATCTTTTTTTAAAAATGCCTACCATGCAGCAGTGGAATTTCAATGGCTAATGTTTGCACTTACGTGGCATGGCCTATTGTCCTTGACTAGGCCTTCCACTTTGTCAGACAGGATGGGTCTCTAATCCTTGACAGCAGCTGACAAATTGGGTCGAGTGATACCTGTTGATAAAAGATTTCGTGACCTCGAGCAAAATGTTTGTTTGACGTTTCAACATGCAACTAACGATTGGTTTATTAAGAGCGTTACACGTTTCTCAGGTATCTTTAGTGTATGAGATTTTTCCTTCACTTTGGAGTAAGATTTAAATGGGCTGTTTAGAGCAGAGTAAACCTAGTCTGCTCTATGCACTTGTGTGCCATATTTGAAGTCCCTCCGTTAAAACACTTAACATCTCTTTTTCTGTCTTAGATTCTATGTTGATGGTGGCTGAGAGGCTGGAGGGTCCTTTTAACATCGAGTCAGTCATGGACCCAATCGATGTGAAAATTTCGGATGCTATAATGAACATGCAGGAGAACAGCGTGCAAGTGTCTCAGAAGGTATATTGTCAGCACTTTGAAAAGAGAATTCTGTTTTTATTTCTCCAGTATTTGCATTTATCTACTCCTATTAAAATAACTCTCTGTGGGGCAAGTCTACACTACAAAATTAAGCCGACCTAAATTACGTTGACGTACTGCCACTGCAGTCATTAAATCGCTTTCGCGTGTCCACACCATGCTCCATCTGTTGGCGGTGCGCGGCCTCCCCAGCATGAGGCATTGCAGGACAGCTTCTGAAAGGCAGCAACAGTCAATGAGAGCAGCACAGTATCTGCCCTGGCACTGGCTCGGCCTAACTATGTCGCTCTCAGCTCCACACCTCTTGTGGAGGTGGAGTTAAGTCGGTGCAGTGGTGAGTTACATCGGGGGAGCTACATTTCAGCATATACGTTTACAGAGTTAGGTCAGTGTAAGCTGCCTTACGTCGACCTGACTGTAGCATAGAACAAGCCTTAGCTGCAATTCATGCTAATTGGTGCAGGTTTATCCTCTGTGGGGGAGGAATATTTGGTGAACGGCGTTTGGAGAGGAATACTGAGGGGTGGTAAATGTCTAGTGTGAAGTCCTGTCCTCTAAAGCTGCTTAATCAAATCACCTAGGTTTTCCAAGGATGTGGACAGCCTAAAACGCTGACGCAGGGCCGGGCCTCTCGCTCAGTCTCTGAAAGTGGCTTCATTGCTCGCTTTAGACCCTACAACCCGGAGGAACGGCCCACCACAGCTGCTGGCACAAGTTTGGATAGACTGGTGAGTGCCAATTGACCTCTCTCTGATCCAGAACAAGGGCTGTTCATAATAAACATATTGTGCTTTGTCACTCTCACAGCTAGCTTTGGCAAATTTAAAAGGCAGGTTGTCTAGGTGAGAGGCTCAAGTAAATTGAGGGTGGGAGTGGGGCATGCGTTCATGCGTCCCAGTCTGTATCTTTGCCAGTCCATGACCTGATAGTCTTTTTAAAAGTAGTTGAAACTTGCAACGTTCTTATACTTCATTTAAAGGGTATAATCTACTTACAACTCTAGACATGAACTAGCTCCGCACTTGTATTTTAGGGAAGTGCCTCTGTTAGTGGTTTCACGTATGAATAATGCAGCGTTTGAAAATCTGTTTTTAATTTTGCATTTAAACCCCGCCCAGAGGCCACTGATTCTATTGAAGCTCCATTGATTTGCACCAGCCCGAGACCTGGCCTACACACACCTCTTGTGATACAAATCCATTTTCAGCTTTACTTTTGAGAAATAGATTTGGTTCATGCTGATGTTCTATATTGTGTTTCCTTTTTAAAATAGGTTACCGACGTGAAGGAAAAACTGAAACAAGCCAAAAAGTTTTGGTCATCTCTCCCTAGCAACATTTGTAATGACGAGAAGATGGCTGCCGGGCGTGTCATTGAGGATGAATGTTGGAATGGAAGTGCCAAGAGCAGGTCTGGATAAGCTTAACTGAGCGAACTTCCTTTGTGTCTGACCATGTAATTCAGACCTTCAGAGCCTGTCTGGTTGTGGGTTGGCTATTTATCTAACTCAGGGTCTTAAATGGTGTCTGTCACCGTAGTATTGGAGTGCCTCACACTCTTGAATGTATTTATCTTCACAACTTTCTGTCAGGTAAAGTGATGCCATTTTATAGCTGGTAACTGTGGCACAAAGTTTCCAAGGGGAATGTTTTCAAAATTGCTGTAGCAACTTAGTTCTACTGAAAGTCCAATAAGAGTTAAGTACCCAAGTTGTGTTACAAAAAATTTGTACCTAAGTGACTTGCCCAGGGTGACACAGTCTGTGGCAGAGGTGGCAATGACCTCAGGTCTCTCAAGTCTTAGGGTAATGCCCTACTCACAGAACCAACTTCTCTCATCTGGCTGACCTCTAGATTCCTGCTGTTCATACAGGTTTGGGGGCGTAGGGTCTGTTCCAAGGATCACAGAGCACTTCTGGCAGGTAGGCCCAGGGTGGCCTTGCTGCCGAGAATCAGCCCTGCTAGAAACCCACGATGATGCCCAGCATGTTTTTCTTAAGTGACATGTCTTCTCTAGGGTTGGGAACCTACACGAGGGTTATTGTAGGAACAGATATCAGAAGGAAGGAAAAAGAGACAAGTGAATTTGGATGGTGTTGTCAGTGTGTTAGGTCTGACCTTACACTCCTGAGGTTAGCAGAACCAGATGAAATTTTTCACTACTTTTTTTTTTTTTTTAAAGTGGCCTCTCTTTTTTTTTGAAAAGAGAACTTTTTGGGGAAATTATCAGTGTGGTAGAAATGTTTTGTCTTTTCCCCAAAACTTTCCCCAATATTTTAATTGACTTTTTCTTTAAATCCTGTATGAAAGCTTTTTGTTTAATGAAACCCCAAGCAAAAGAAGAACTTTTTTTTAAAAAAAAAACCCCAAGAAAAAGTTGCTGAGTGTTTTGTGGAACATGGACCAGTTTTGAACCCTGTGAAATGAAAACAGCTTGGAGATTTTTGCAGAATGGTTATCAGGGTTTGTTTTGATTTTTTCCCCAACCAATGGGAGTTTTGCAATCGACTCCTGTGAAAGCAGGAGCAGGCCCTTTATGCATAATTTACATTTCATGGACCTCCAAAACTACTTTCCTTGTGTTTTGGGTCGTCAGTATCTGCCTCTGCTGGTAGCTTATCTCAGGCATATGATGCCTTTGATTCTCTGCTCCCCAGGGAAACTTTCTAATTCAGGGATGGGCAGACTGTGGCCTGGGGGCCACATCCGGCCCTCCAAACTTTTTCATCCAGCCCTTGAGCTCTAGCTGGGGAGTGGGATCTGAGGCTTACCCTGCTCTGGGCGACTCCCAGAAAAAAAGGGGTGTTCCCCCCTCTGGCTCCTACGCGTAGAGGCAGCCAAGGGGCTCTGCATGCTGCCCTCGCAGCTCCCATGGCCAGGAACTATGACCAGCTGGAGCGGAAAGGCTGGTGCCTGCGGACAGGGCAGTGCGCAGAGCTGCCTCGCCATGCCTCTGTTTAGGAGCCAGAGGGGGGACATGCTGCTTCTGGGGGCTCCTTGAGGTAAGCACTGCCCAGAGCCCGCACCCCTGTCCCCTTCCTGCTCCCCAACTTCCTGCACCAGCCCGGATCCTCCTCCTACCCTCCGAACCCCTCAGTCCCAGCCCAGACCACCCTTCTGCACTCCAAACCCCTGATCCCTCACCCTCCTTCTCCCACACTCCAACCTCCTGCCCCAGCCTGGAGCCACCTCCCGCAGCCTGAACTCTTCATTTCTGGCCCCAGCTGGAGCCCTCACCCCTTTCTGCATCCCAACCCCCAATTTTGTGAGCATTACATACAATTTCCATAGCCAGATGTGGCCTTCATGCCAAAAAGTTTACCCACCCCTGCTCTAGCCACTTGTCAGAATGATTCGAGCCACCCCAGTGCTTGGGAAAGACTGATATAAATCCTTCTTCAATTTCGCCCTTCAAAACAAATAAGTAAAATTGTTTCATGACATCTGATCTTACAAATCTGATTACATGCGTCCTCTTTCTGCTAAGTTGAGCAAATTGGATGTTCGGTCCCTCAGTCACTGCATCTCTGTCGATCTCCCCTATACATCACTAATACGTCCTTTTGTTTGAGGAAACCGAAGCTTTAGCTTTCATATCCTGAGAAGTAACACTCAATGTAGGTAAATTTTAATCTCAGTTACCCCAGCGCAAATGGAGAATAATAGTATTGCCTTTGATCCAGACTGACGCTGAGCTCAAACTACACTTTACTGATGTGTCACATAGCCATAAAGCTGAAGGATCATTGCCCAAAATGATGGAAAATCCTTTTCTGTCCTCACGAGCCATTTTACTTTATGGAGCCTGGTATTTTTCTTTTTATACAGGAAGGAAAATCCTGTTTCTCCAAAGCACTGAGTGAAAGCAGGCCTACGTTCAAAGGGTGCTAGTCAGAACGTCTTGAAACACTGTATAATACAGTGTGCATCTTTCTAATGGAAAGTTTTCCTTTTTAGGTACGTCTTCGCAGTGACCGGAAATGGTTTAGCCAACCAGGTGAACAATCCTGAGGTAGAAGTTGACATTACAAAACCAGATATGGTGATTCGTCAGCAAATTATGGCCCTTCGGGTGATGACCAATAAAATGAAGAATGCTTACAATGGAAATGATGTTGACTTCCTTGATATAAGTAAGTGTGTGTTTTAACGGGGAGCTGATTAAAGTTCAGATGCACTACTGAGAATATAAGTGTATGGGGGCAGAAAATGAAGCCCATGTAATACTATTTGAATCCGAACTTAGAATTCATCCCTGTCCAGGACAGCGCAGGCTTAACTTTGGGGGTTGGTTGAAGTTTCAATGGCTGGAGTCCCAGTCCCATGCTTGAATTCCATGGGCCCTGAAGCATTTTACTTCAAGCAAGTGCCTAAAATGAAACACATGGGGAAAGGAGTCACTGGACTTGGTTTTTCTGCTCTTTGGGTTTGGTGTTCTGGTTCAGGGCCTTTGAAAGGAATACAAGCAAAATCTGTTTGTTTCTTATAGGTGATGAAAGCAGCGGGGAAGGAAGTGGAAGTGGCTGTGAGTTTCAGCAGTGTTCTCCCGAGTTTGAGTTCAATGTAACCGAAGTTGCTGGGAAAACTAACAAGATTGATAAAAACACGAACACTTCTGCTGCTGCCAGTATTGGTCTGTCACAAGCAGCTTTGTTCTTTAGCATCTTATTCTTGGCCATGCAAAGACAATGGAGATAATTGTGCAACTTGGGGAGGAAAAGACTTTATTATCAGAACTAAAAGGCGCCTGTTTTCACTTTTATACCATCTAGTGACTTTGCTTTTTAAGTTAATGGACGGACAACAGTGTACAGTTTTTACTATGTGGCCACTGAGTTTAAAGTATTGATTTTTGTTTCCACTTGCTGTTCTGGAAATAACGCTGACATGGACTGTTAGTCTGTGTTGTTCACCAAGAATCCATGTTAACGGTGGCTAACAAAGTGTATATACAGACCTATGGTTAGCTATGCATTTGTGTTATCATCACTTGCCTTTTTTTAAAAAAAAAAATATTTTACCACGTTTCTTACAAGAAAAACAGGGTCCTATCTCGGCATGTAACAAGTATGTGTTTCTGAAATATGAAATATCTGTACAGAAGCAAGTTTTATTTATCACGTTATGTTACGGGGGAAAAATAATAACCCAACAAGCAAAAGATATGTTTCATGTAATTAACTTCCCATTTATTCATGTTATGTTAGTTGCCTTATCTGGAGAGAAGTGGAGGTAATTTGTCTTCATTCAACAGAACAGAATGTGAAGGCATAATTGGTCTATATGCCATATGCCCCATTTGCATAAAGCATTAATACCAGGAGCAGGTTCTACTTCCTTTACAAGATGTTTGGTTAAATTGGAAGGGACTACAGAGAATTCTAGTTTCACATAAGCTAAGAAGAGCTGTCAGGTGTTCCCCAAGACCCTGGCAATTAGCCATAAACCCCGTGCCCCAATTCTATAGCTACAAATCCCCACACCCACACCCACACAGTAGGTAGCCTTCAGTCGGATGCAACTCATGTTGTGCTGATGCAAACGCCAACGTGTGTTCTGTCTGAAAATTTGTTTAGTTGAATGTTGATGATGTTTAGGATCTTTTTTATATAAGGTGCTTTTATATGAGAGTTCATTTCCCTCTGATCAGAAGGTCAGGGGTTAAGACTGGCCAAGTAGCATGGCAGCAGCACATTGCATCCGACAGACCTGAGTTTAGGGATGGGCTTGGATGGGAAGGCCTGACTGATTCCACCTGATAGGAGAGTCCCATGCAGTCACTTCAGAGGATTGGTAGAGACCACACAGTTCTGCTGGCCACGGCACCAAGTGACCATAGTGTTGGCTGTGCAGGAAGTCCCGCCCTTCCACGTTCCCAGCTGGAACGGTTTTGTGGTAAGTGACAACTCATAAATAAAAGAAATATATATTTTTAAAAGAAATGAAATCACTTTAAAAGAGTTACTAAAAGTCTGCAGAAAGACTAAAAATTATTCTGCAAATCTCTTCCTGCTTTTGGACAGCCATTAGAATCTGGCTGGATGCTTCTAGCTATGAGAACAATCTATAGAGAGAGGGTTTTGTTATATTCCAGCCTTGTGTTGCAAGGATAATTTTCTATTTTTTATATTGAAACATTAACTACTTGTTAGCTCAGGGTCAGCATTTTATTCAACTTTATGTTCACACCAAATTTCTGCAATACTATAAAGATCGAATATTCTTGGCTGATATGAACAATCCTGGAGGCTTAATTTTACTAGAAGTAGCCAGTTATTTATTAAAACATGATGTTAGTAGAATATGCATATTCTGGCTATATTTTTTCTTTAGAAAACAAATCACGGAAGCATAAAATTGAAAAGGTTATAAATTTATGTGTGGGAAAAAATAGATTGTAAATAGCTAAGTTGCCTTGTGAGGAATTGGAAAATGTGCTGATACTTAGAAACTACCTCATTTCTGAGGAATTTCCTTTCTAGCTTTGAATGCTATTACATTTACTTGGTAGAAATGAATCTGGTCTCCAATATGTAGCTAAAAGAGTTATCCCCATAGACCTTGTTAGATTGTTTTTAATTTAGAGCATTGAACGAAGGCCAGCTGTTTTCTCTCAGCTAAGATCCCGAACAAAGAGAATTTCTGAATTAAATATTGCTGATGGTTTCCATGACTTTTACTGATCTGTTTTGGTTTCATGGCATTTTTTCTGTTGTCCTTTAATTATTTAAACGGTCATATCCATTTTAATTTTAATTCTGAACTAAACAAACCTTAGATTCACTACCATTGTAAATCTATCACAGAAAGGTCTGACTGGATAACCCTTCTGGCTTATACCCAGCTGGCAGATCAGAAAATTAAACTAAGAAAAAAATTAAATTCTTTTAGAGAATGAGAGGGAACAAAAGCCCTTGTATTCAGAACAGCTGACTTTTCCAAGATCTCAGTTTTTGGCATACAAGTGTTCATATGTAAGAAAGTTACTTGTAAATTCTCCTGCTTTTGAACAGTCTATCCACTATGTACCTAACAAAGAAAAAATGTTTCTGAAATGATATTTATCGTTTTACAACTAATTGCTTACAAATTATTATTCATTAGTTTTGTAAAAGTGAACAATGCAAGGAATTGACATGAGTTTTAAACTTGTCTAGTGACTGATTTTGTTAAAATAACAAACCTCCACTATAGAAAAGGACAAATTGTCATCTGAAGCCACAGAAACCAGAGTAAACGTAGAACGATAGAAAGTTGTTTCTGCTTTGATTTTGTGTTGCGTGTAGAATCGGTTTACAGCCCTAGGTACAAATTCAGAAGGCCTCTTTATGTGTAGATATACAAATTGAAACACAGTTAGCAACTGAAGAACCTTATTTTCTATTTGCCCCAATTATTTTTATGTAAACATTAGGGCTTTTACAACATAACACGAGGTTTTAAAAATAAATTCTCACCTCCACAATAATCAACTTCAAATTTTAACCACTGGAACAACTTACCTCGATATATGGTAGATTGTCAATCATTTGAAGTGTTTGAATCAAGATTATATAGTTCTCTAAAAGGTCTGCTTTAGCTCAAACAGAAATTATGGGCTTGATGCTGAAATTGAGGTTCTATGATGTGTCATGCAGGAGGTTGGACGAGATGATCAAAATAGTCCCTTCTGGCCTTAAGATATTTGAGAAATGGAAAAGTGATACTGTGTGATGGCATCCTTTTGAATGAAACATCCATTCAGAATCCTCGTTGTTTCTCCTGGCTTTTTAAGGCAGCTTCCATCTTTACATTTGTTAAAGTAATATGGACATTCCGCAGCTTTTAGTGACACAGCTGTACTGCAACAGTCGTGCCGCTAAAAGGAGCTCAGCGTAGCTGCTGTTTGTCACCAGGAGAGAGCTGTCCTGCTGACAATCTTCCACTCCCAATGAGCAATGTTTGTATTGTCGGCAGGAGTATTCTCCTGCCAACAATGCGCTGCTCATACTGGCGCTGGTCATCGGCAAATCTTTTGTCTTTTGCGGGGTGTGTGTGTTTTAACACCTCTGAAAGAGAACCGTTTTGTGTCAGTTGCCAATGTAGACAAAGCCTTGTGCTGTCCTCCTGGAGTGAGATACTGTCTGTATGGGAGGTAAAGATGTAACAATTTAAAGGTGACTGCAGTGGCATGTCCTGCGGTTGGTAGTTGCAGCCCTGAAGCCTAATAGAGCCCTACCAAATCCCTGGCCGTGAAAAACACATCATGGGCCATGACATTTGGTTTCCCCATGAAATCTAGTCTCTTGTGTACTTTTGCCTGGCTGGAGAGCGGCAGCTGCTGGTCGAGCGCCCAGCACCGAAGGCTACGCCACAGCCAGCAGCAGGGCAGAAGTAAAGGTGGCAACACCGTACCATGACACCCTTATTTCTGCACTGCCTTCAGAGCTGGGCTCCCAGCCAGCAGCCCCAGAGCTTCCTGCAGCTGGGGGAGGTTTCTAGAGGTGGATCTGACCCGGTGCTGGGAGCGGTCCGGGCAAGGGAAAGAGGAAATCCCATCTCTCACCAGCGGTGGAGCCCAATGTACAGCAGGAACCCACAGGCAGGGCGCACCCAGCCCTGCCCCTACCCAACTCTGGGCCCAGCGCCACATGGGCCTTGGGCAGAAAGGTGGGGATGGGTGGAATGACCACAGAAATCCCCCGCACCATACCATGCCACCCTCATTTCTGTGGTGCTGCTGGTGGTGTAGCTACCTTCAGAACTGGCTGCCTGGTCAGCAGCAGTCGCTCTGCGGCCGTCCAGCTCTGAGGGCAGCGCTGTTGCCAGCAGCAGCGCAGAAGTGAGGGTGGGATAACACAAAGCCCTACAATAGCCTTGCGACACGCCCCGCCTCCCCCCCCCCATAATCCCCTTATGGGTGGGACCCACACTGCTACAACACCATGAAATTTCAGCTTCAAGGATCTGAAATGGAAACTTACAATTTTTAAAATCCGATGACTGAAATTGACTCAAACTGACCATGAATTTGGTAGGGTCCTACTAATAAAACTCACGCATTTTTCCATCATTTTAAGGCTACCTGTTAGCCACTTAAACACCACTTTCTATGTGCTTTTTTGTCACACATACTTACAGCAAACTGCTTGTGCAGCTGCCTTTGGAAATTCATGTTATATAGAATCTGAGCATTCACATATCCACCTCCACGGGTGGGGAAAAATCACTTGTATCCAGTTACAATTTGTTTTATGGTGTTTTATCTTGTACATGGCAGGATCACATTAAGCTGTCCTAGCGGATAGCCCAAGTATTACTATGGGGCATGCCCAAAGTCTAACTTTTGGGTGTGAAGCACCAGATGTTCTGACTGCTTGTCTGTCTGCATATAATTGCATATACTATGCTCATTCCATGGACTAAGCAGACAAGAGGATCCTGGTGATGTCTGCCCTGGGTGCCTCTGAGAGATGTCCAAAAAATTTCTAGGAGGAAATGTGTGTCAAAAAGGCGAGTCTTGCAATGTGTGCTAACCTTGGTGAGATCGAGGTGCACTCTAAAACCGCCCTCTGAAAAGGCATCAAAGTTCTGGATCAGTCACTAAGAATTCTATTCTGTCTGGGTTCTCATCCTTCCCTCATTCTAGGCAGATTCTTATACCCTAATCAGCACCCTAGGATTGAAGTGCTTGAGATGTGATTTGCTTTCCCAAGGATACAGAAGCAGTCACCCAGAAATAGAGGATTAGGATTCAGAACCTGCAGATTCCTGGGTTCAGTCCTCTGGATCTCAGCCACCCTAGGAAAAGGAGAGAGAGACAATTATGTTCTTCCCATCAGCTGTCAAGGGGGTGAAAGACTTTTGATTATTTATGAGCCACAGTTGTCTTGGTAAGCAAGGCTCCATGAAAAACAGGGAATTTTGCAAAAGTGTCCATTTACACACACACCCCATATCAAAATTTGGGCAACTTTGATGGGGAAATTTATGGGTGCAGCCAAAGTCCTGCCCAAACGCAAGTAATTCTCTCCACTCCAAAAACCATTCTTACTGTTTCAGTAGTGTGGTATTTTTCCCTTCCTGCCCTAAGCTGTTGGATTAGTGTTACCCTGCTCTGTAGAACCTCTGCCACATCCTACCCCAGCACTGGCTGCACTTCAGTGGCTTGAAGTAATCCTTATATATGATTTGTAAATTCTTTTGAGATGATCTAAGGCAATGGTAGCAATAATTTTCAGGCCATGTCTTGATTTTGGTGATGCTCTGCCTCACTGTTATTCAGGGAACAGTTCTATTTCCAAGTGGCAATTTCAATGCAGCATATTTAACAAATTTCTCTGGCATAGGTGTTTGAAGGATGTGCAACTTGCAGAGATGATTGTAACTCTTTATGGGCATGCGTCAATGTTTGGTCACCTGCGCTTAAACGACGGACAAGGTTTAAATAAAGGCTCCTTTTTATATTTACCGACGCAAAGGCGGAGCAGGAGCCATTTAAAGGAAGAGAGAGCTGGCCACTGTTCTGTTCCCCTGCTCTCCATTCTCTGAAGAGATGGGATGGAGCATAAAAGCCCTGCCCGGCAGTTCCCCTTGAAGATGGAGAGCAACCAGCTGATGGGCTCCAAAGGCCAAGGAAGGATGCAACTGAGGCCAGAATATAGCAAGAGGTGGGGATACCGCGGCTCTCGTCAAAGTAAAAACAAACCTGGAGGTTTAGTGAAGCACTGTGCAAACACCGAGTAAGAGACTGTTCCTGCCTGGAAGAGCTTTCTGTCTAAACAGAGCGGAGGGACAGGTTGGAAGTGAAAAAGAGGTGCTGAGAGGAAGTGCCTTTCACTACCGCCACTGTCTTCTCAGTCCTTTCAGTGGAAAGGAGCCTTGAAATTAATATGCAGTGTGTGTTTGGTGTGAGTAACTCCTCTGCTGAGATGGGCTGCCTTGATCTCCTTTTGGAGCCCATAAATGCTTCGTCTTGCTTTGCCGCAGAAGCCTGATGCGGCTGAACAATCTGCGAAGTGATCCAGAGTCCAGTGGACCGACCTGCAGTCTATCCATAAAATATGTGATATTTTGTTCAGCCAAATGGTTTTGCTCTTGGGTCAACTTTCTCAAAGGCTCAGTAGGTTATACCCTTATATGGACTAAGGGGAGTTGATACAATTGCATGCTGTAGTTTTCATACGGTGCGTTGAGTGTTGACATAAACAATCCAAGAAATAAGGACCAGGTAGGGAAAATGCACAGAGACTGTTCAACTTCTGTTTGTTGTGCAAAGTCTTTAATCTCACTGTGACACCGTCCTCCCTTGCTGCACTCCACCCACTCCACCTTTTCCTGGATCCAAAGACAACGTCATTTTAAACCAACCAAAGCTGAAATCCTGGCCAGTATCTCCTGACTTCCCAGCGTGAGAGAAAGTTGAGAGAGATGGAAGGAAGCGAAGAACAAAGTCAGCATGGGCGGTTCTCTCTAGCCCACTTATGTATGCTATGTTGGAGGCACATGGCTTTAAAGGACCAAAGCCTCCCTATTCTGTCAATGGATGGAGGCAAATTTTGCCGAGCTCATTTATTTTCTATTGCAGCAGCAGGCTTTCTTCTAGTATTACCAATCTACTAGTGAGTTTTGCAGTAATGGCCCATATATGCATCCTCCATTTTATTTCATGTTTCCTCTACTGGGTGCTGATCTTGTAAGTAGCACAAATGTTTTAACTCCAATCCTTTTTGGGCAAGGCTTTTGATTCAAGGGCGTTTGCTCTTGGCATGTTTCTCAGAAGCACATTACTGATGCGTGCCCATTCCGAGCAGGTCTGACCATCATAATTCCAAAGTGGGAGAGCCATTGAATCAGAGTTGAGTTTTAAGAATGAACGGGGGGAGGGGGTCTGCACCATGGTGGTATAAACCTGGGTGTCCATGAAAGGTTTCCGGCAGTGTCAGATGATTACACAACAAACGGAAGTGGGTTTGAGGCAACCTGTCATCACAAATACTCACCCAAATGTCACCACCGGGATTAACTCTGTGAACTGATTTTGAATGCTGTTTATTTCCTTCCCTTTAAATCATTAACATGTAGCAATAGAAGCTAAAAATCTATGCTCTGGTCTGGCACAGGAATCAATGACTGAGAATCTATGGCCTGTGTTATGCGGGAAGTAAGACTCATGACCATAATGGTCCCTTCTTGCCTTAAACACTTTGAAGATTTAAGTACCTTCAAACCCAGCTGTCCAAAGAACGAATTAAAAATGCCCTGGTGGGACTAATTTCCGGTGCTCCTAAGAAGATGCATCTTTCATTATCCACTAGCCAATGAAACTATTTGCATGGCTAGAGTTGTGTTCCGTGGGAATTCTGGCTGAATAAGCCTGAAAACCTGCATGCAGGTCTTGTTAACTTTTTCCTTTCTTGCTGATTTGGTCAAAAATTTTTATTCTCCCAGGGGTGACTGAGAGGGAGAGTGCTCGATTCTTTGGGGCCAAGAGCAATAGGCAATGGTAGGGAATCTCTTGCTTGCTAATGAGGTCTAGTCATTCAAAGACAAGCATTCTTCTCTGTCTCATTGATGTGCTCATCTTAATATTTCAGCTGGTCATTGTTCTTTTATCTCGCGTTAGAAATCTTGGAATCTTTAAAACATGCTGCAGAAGTCAGACTACAGAACATCAGCAGAACTCTGGGCCAAGCACTGTCTTCAGCTACCCTGGCTGGCTACACTTGGCTTCAGTTAGATGCCTTCTTGACTCGCCTGTTCTCTTCCTTTTCCTTTCCCTTCCTCGGGAAAAAATATTAACACTAAATTTCCATCTATTATCACAGTCATAACAAACCAAATGAACTGACCCCAAACCTCTGATCTAACTGAATCCAGGCCAGGTTAAGGCTGTGCCTTGCACCTTCTGTGGATTCTCTTCCTCTTTAGTCTCTTTAATGTCACTTTTGCTGCTGCAGTAAAGGAAGTCCGGAGACTTTGGAAGCAGTCTTGCAAGCCTGAGAAATCCCACTAAAGACACAGGCTATTGGGTAACCCCACTGACATCAATGAGGAGGCACTGATGCAGGGGAGAGCATGACTAGGCCTTTTTCCTGCAGAGTTGGCCTCATGTAGACATCGGTGTTAAGTGAATGCAGTTAAGGCCAATAGGGTGTATCTTGTGACCTCCATAATGAGAGTAAAAGGCGGTGCTCCTGCTGTGAGTGTAGACAAGAATAGCAGAAGCCTCTCGTAAATCGCTCCCCAAGCAAACAACTCCCCAAGCGAATAACAGTTGCTCTCCAGTTAAAAAGTAACCTTGATGGTGCACTCATCCGTTGAGTGAGGACAGCTTTCTAGTTAAGCTTCCTAATTTGCAGCAGTAGTTTCATTTGTCCTCTTCCGAGACAGGCAATATTTGCATAACACATCTGAGTGTTTTTATGGGAACACATCAGTTTAAATTGGTTTTCTTCTTTCAAAATTAGTGGCAGACTTTGGCTATCCAGGTTGCAGTTTAACTGCACCAGATGTCAAGTGTGGCTCAGCCAAAATCAGTGAGTAATCCAAAGGAAATATGATTAATTTCAAAGGAATGTGGTCAATATTTTAGTGTATTTGGATCTTTTAATATACAGAATATGTAGTGCTCCAGCTGGACTTATTAACTTCAGCTTTTGAAGCAGTGATTCCATTAGTGTGAATTAATGTCTATTAAAACGATTAGTTTTAATTTATTTTAAAGTACAGGCCCTGGAACAGTATTAGTTTGTTTAAATATTCTAAAACACTATGCCACGTCAGGCGTTGTTAGTTTAGGGCCTGATCCTGCCAGCTTTGGTTCATCCTGTTCCTACTTAGAGCCTGATCCAACTCCAATTAAAGTAAATGGAATGACTCCCGCTGATTTCAATGACAGCTGAATTGAGCCTTTATTATGACCTGTTTCATGCAGCTTCAGTGCAGGGATTAAATGAGGCTCTTGTGTGATTCCTTCATGCTGGGGTGAATTTAACCCTTAATGAGCACATTGGTAGCCGAAATAAACTCTCCTCTGTTCCATCCCCAGATTTCAACCCTAGTACTCCCATTCTTACACCCGATGATTTCAGCAAAGGTACAGCAGGCAAAGGTGTAACACAGCTCAGATTCAGGCCCATGCATTAAAAACCATTTCTATAGGAAAGTGGGACTGATGTCTAGATACATTAAATGTTGCATCAGCTTCTTATTGTTATGAAATATCTAAAAAGGGCTGGTAACCATTTCAGCCATACTGGAGAACTGAACAATAGTTTGTATAAATGTTTTTTTTATCGTGATGTCATCTGAAAATCAGCAAAAAAAAATTTTTTTTTTAAGCAGGTCAAAAATGACATCAAAATATTTCAAAGCTGAGTTCACCTTGCAGAGGGCAAAATGAACCGATTTGGGTTTTTTGCAAAACAAAACAAAATTGTAACATTTTATCAATATATTTAAATCAAAATGTCAGTTTAAATTTAAATTACTATTGAAATAGTTGGACTGCAAAACCCACACTTACTAAAAGCTAAGGTTTTGGTAAAAGATAGTCAATAATCATTTTTTCCCAAAAATTTAGTTTTGTAAGGACTTTTCCAGGAAAAAACGCCTTTTTTTTTTTTTTTGTGAAAATTGCCATTTTGTTGAAAATAAATTCTGATGGAAAAATATTTAGAAAGGAAATTTTTTACCCTCTCTAATCACACTGCAGGGACTGATGCCAAGGAGTTTAGAGCAGAGGAAGGCTACCAGCCAATTAAATTGAACCTTAAAAAAGGCCTACATTCCAGAAGATTCATTTGGGAAAGCAAGGCATTCCCCTTCCTCCCAAGAAATCCAGGATTTTCCTGATAAGCCAGGAGATACTGTCTCAAGGGGTAGAGTTAGGGATGGCCTCTGTGTGGAAAAAGTCCTCTGAGGTGAGAAAACATCCAATCTATGTAGGGTGACCAGATAGCAAAAATCGGGACAGGGTGGGGGGTAATAGGAGTTTGTATAAGAAAAAGACCCGAAAATTGGGACTGTCCCTATAAAGTAGGGACATCTGGTCACCCTAAATCTATGTAACATTTATTGCACATTTAATAGATGGGAGTGTCCTTTCAAATAAATCTAGCATCTTCTCTTCATGCCACAGGTTTATTCACCAAATCCTCAAGCTGATCAGCAGTGACCAAGCTAGGGTTGACGTTTTACATAACACCTTTCAAAACTCTTGTTTGCTTCAGCTGCAGACTCGGAATTAGGTCACACCCACAAAGATATTTCTAATAATTTCTCATGAAAATTAACAATTCTGCAGGAATCTGAGACGAAGTCTTGAGCATGTGTTAGGTGTAGGACTCATGCAGGTTGGTTGGTTTGTTCACAACCCCTCACCCCATCCCCTATGGACTTGTGAACACCCTGGGTTCCAGATTTGATTTTACAGGCTTGTCCCTCATTTAATAATCTGCTGTTTCCTCAGATGTGCACTAGGTGGCATTGCCAACTTAGTTAAAGAGAAAACACTATTGTCTCAGATCAGACCTTGAACAGAAGCTGAAAACCACTGTCTCAAAAGGCTTGATCCAAAGCGGGAGCTAGAAGCAGAAACAGCTGCTTTGTGCCACGCTGAATACTGATGCTTTTAAACTCTGACATCCTCTTTTGGAATATCTTCCTGAATAACCTTTGACAAGCATGAAAAAAGGATCATTACGCAGGTCCAAAGTCTTAAACACTGAATGCTCCGTCTCTGATAGTGTGTCTGGGTGTTTTTTTAAAAAACCTCCTTTTACTTGAGAGACTTCCAAGACCAGTGATATACTAAACACAGCAAGCACCACAGTTTGCAATGATGCAGGTTTGCTGGCAGAGCACAGATGTGCTTGAATTCCCAAGCTGCTATTTCTATAAACTAGATAAATAAATTAAGGAATAGTTACAAATAAGTACAAACACGTAGCAAGAGACAGGTCATGCCCTGAAGAGCTTACACCTGCAGAGACAAGCCAGACAAAGGATGGGGGGAGGCAGAGTATTACTCCATTTTAAGAGATGGGACCTGAGGCACAGAGAGGAGGTGCCTCAGACAAAGTCATACCCAGGGGCAGCTCCAGGCATCAGCGCAGCAAGCATGTGCCTGGGGGGGTGAGCCGCAGTGGGGGGGTGAGCCGCAGTGGGCGGCCTGCCGGTTGCTGTCAGCATGGCAGTCAGGTGACTGACTGCAGTGTTTCTGCGGGTGGTCTGCTGGTCCGAAGCCAAGGGAACGGCGGACCTCCCGCAGCTGTGCCGCCGAAGGCTGCCTGACTACCACACTTGGGGCAGCGAAAAACATACACCCGCTCCGGTCACACAAGCAGTCCATGGTACAGGTAGGGTTTGAGCCCCAGGCCAAACCATTTCTTCTTTATCTTCTCCCTCCCTCTCCCCCGCCCCCCGCAACGCACTCCATGAGAGAGATTTATACCGACCTCTACTTTCTCACAGTGCCTATGTATGTCTTGGCCCTGGTCCACACTGGTGGTGGGGAGGAGGATCAATCTAAGAAACGCAACTTCAGCTACATGAATAGCGTAGCTGACTGATGTCGAAGTACTTGGATCAACTTACCGCGGTGTCTTCACGGCGCTGTCGACTCCGCCTGCTCCTCTCATGGCGGTGGAGTACAGGAGTTAACGGGAGAGCACTCGGGGATTGATTTATCGTGTCTAGACTAGACGCGATAAATCAATCCCCAATTAGATGAGTAGTCTAGACATACCCATGGCGTGCCCCATCAGTCAATGACCAGACCCCAAAGTATGGTGCAAAGTGGTGGGGGCAGGAGGGTCTGTTTGGGTTCACCAACCAAGTTTTAAAAACAAGGTTAGGAGAAGCTTGTGCTCAACATCCATAGCGATCGTAACGCAGGAGAAACGAGGAAACATGGTTGTCATCATGCTGTGCTACTGCAGTGGATGGCTGAATGTCTACGAATACATTTTTATCAGTATTGACGTTGGGAAAGCAGGACTCAGCCTGAACCATGGCTCACCATTCAGATTCTGAGCCTCTTGGTAACTTCAAAATCAGCCCATTAACTGTTGACATTTTCTCATGCTCCTGTGCCTCCCAGATCTATTTGCATAGTGGGAAACAAGAAGCTAAGAGCCTGGAAGGAAAAGATTTTCTTGGTTGGAATTTGTCATTCAATAGCACTGGACCCCAGGTGATATTCCCCATGAGGCCCTGTTCTCCTGCGCATCAGTCCAATTTTAGAGATCCAAGAGGCTGAATAACATCTAACTGTTTGGGTGTTTATTAGAAACCCAAACATCTGTCAGGAATAGAGCTTGGTTAGTTAGAAGCATAAATACAGATGTACAGTTCCATGAATTTCGGCACTGGACCTAAGCAAGAATTCAGCATTTGAGATTTCCATGCCCATTTTTGGAAAAACCAGGAAGCTTCAGTCTGACCTGTGCTGTAATTTCTACCACTGCTTAGAAAATTCCTCTCAAGAACGAAACTTTGTTTAAAACTGAGCAATATAATGGAGCACATGATTTTCCAGCTGGCCAGTAGCAAATGCTAGACATTCCATTGCAAATACTTGCTTGTTTTGAGAAGGGCAAACTTTTATGTCGTTTTAATGATGGATTCTGGATGTTAGATACAAATCTGAATCAAATAGATTTTTTATTCAATCTTCCTTTTTCAGGCTGGAATGTAAATCTGATTTGCAGAGCAACCTCTTGTGGCTGCTAAAAGTCCACTGGTTATCAATATTAGTAATATTTTTTTATATTGTATTAGTACCTAGCAGCTCCCAGCCTCCAAACATTCCAAGATACTTTGGTAAAAATGTATCTTGGCTTCCATTTTTCCTGGATTGCATTTGTGAGAAGTAATGAAACAAACTGCAGTTTCATTACTCTAGCATGGAAGAAGTCTATTCAGTAATAAGATTGTGATTTGTGACAAGCACAAATTTAAAAGCCAGGAATATACAGTCATGAGTCTGGTGTTCCAGTACTGGCTACACACGCTAAGACCAGCAGTTGAATGATGCTGTCTGATGGATGATGGCTCAAATCCTGCTCACTTTACTCCAAAGAGGTCAGCATGACCTGCTTGCCTTACTCACGCAATTAAATTTGGGGCACAGTTCACATGTCATTAAAGACAAACACACGCTGGTGTCAGCCTTCATTAGAAATAGCCCCACAGTTAATTGTAGCTGGTTGACCTTAGCTGACATAATTTAAGTTCACTGACATTAATGGGAGTTGTCCCATGAACTATTCTGTTTCATGGGGCTTTGGATTAGGGCCCTTAGTCTCTAATGAAAAAAGTTTCACTGTAAGTAACTGTTCTCAGGAGGAAAGTAACTAATGGGGGTGAGGAATTGTTGGTCACTGGCCTAGCTTGTGAAAAATCTTCCAACAGCGCAAAGGAGAAGAGGTGCAAAGGCAAACTGAAGGGAATAAAAATAAGCTAGATGGCACAGTTTGCTTAGATGTTCAGTAATTAATTGCTTTTTGAGGAAAACTACGGGGAAGTTTGAAACAGATGTTTCATGTGAAGACAGCCATACAATAAACTTGCATAGCTTGTTGTTAGCATCTTGTGCTGACCAGCATATCTGGCACTGATTTCTTTCCTCCCACCTCTGAGACTCATATGACATGACACTCCATTGCTTTCTCTCCCAGTTGCTGTTCACGTGTTGTCAGGGCCAGAGAATAGTATTATGTCTTGTGTGTTATGCATTCATTTCTATTAGATGAAGCAGAGCAAGAGATCCATATTTTGAAGTCAGCGTATTTCACGTATTTCCAGTTTCACACACATTGCTTATGGTTTGGATATTGTTCTAGACCAATAACTGCATGTAGGCTGTGCCAATACCCCTGATACTGAGAGAATAGACTATAACACAAGAAAGGCCGTACTGGGTCAGACCAAAGGTCCATCCAGTCCAGTATCCTGTCCACCGACAGTGGCCAATGCCAGGTGCCCCAGAGTGAGTGAATCTAACAGGTAAGGATCAAGTGATCTCTCTCCTGCCATCCATCACCACCCTCTGACAAACTGAGGCTAGGGACACCATTCCTTACCCAGCCTGGCTAATAGCCATTAATGGACTTAACCTCCATGAATTTATCCAGTTCTCTTTTAAACCCTGTTATAGTCCTAGCCTTCACAGCCTCCTCAGGCAAGGAGTTCCACAGGTTGACTGTGCGCTGTGTGAAGAAGAACTTCTTTTTATTTGTTTTAAACCTGCTGCCTACTAATTTCATTGGGTGGCCCCTAGTTCTTCTATTATGGGAAAATTAAATAACTTTTCCTTATTCACTTTCTCCACGCCACTCATAATTTTATATACCTCTATCATATCCCCCCTTAGTCTCCTCTTTTCCAAGATAAAAAGTCCTAGCCTCTTTAATCTCTCCTCATATGGGACCCGTTCCAAACCCCTAATCATTTTAGTTGCCTTTCTCTGGACCTTTTCTAATACCCGTATATCCTTTTTCAGATGAGGAGACCATATCTGTACACAGTATTCAAGATGTGGGTGCACCATGGATTTGTATAAGGGCAATAAGATATTCTCTGTCTTATTCTCTATGATTCCTAACATCCTGTTTGCTTTTTTGACTGCTGCTGCACACTGCATAGACGTCTTCAGAGAACTATCCACAATGACTCCAAGATCTTTTTCATGATTAGTTGTAGCTAAATTAGCCCCCATCATATTGTATGTATAGTTGGGTTATTTTTTCCATTGTGCATTACTTTACAATTATCCACATTAAATTTCATTTGCCATTTTGTTGCCCAATCATTTAGTTTTGTGAGATTTTTTTGAAGTTCTTCACAGTCTGCTTGGGTCTTAACTATTTTGAGCAGTTTAGTATCATCTGCAAACTTTACCTCCTCACTGTTTACCCCTTCCTCCTAATCATTTATGAATAAGTTGAATAGGATTGGTCCTAAGATTGACCCTTGGGGAACACCACTAGTTACCCCTCTCCATTCTGAAAATTTACCATTTATTCCTACCCTTTGTTCCCTGTCTTTTAACCAGTTCTCAGTCCATGAAAGGATCTTCCCTCTTATCCCATGGCAGCTTAATTTACATAAGAGCCTTTGGTGAGGGACCTTGTCAAAGGCTTTCTGGAAATCTAAGTACACTATGTCCACTGGATCCCCCTATATGTTCAGCAAGAGGAATGTACAATATACACATGCACATAGAGAATGGCATGTATATTCATGGACAAATTTATATAAATCCATAGCTATGGCCCATACTCATGCAATCCTCATAAACTTGAGAACTTCCAATAGTCTGTTAAAAAGAATTGTAGTAGTTGTCACCAGGTTGAGTTGTTGCAGTGTCTTTTTCTTAGTGTGTGAGCAAGTGTACAGTCTTGGGAAGACATAATGTGCTAATTTTGTTCTGCAAGGTTTCTGGAGAGGGAGCTGTGTGACCAACAGGAAAATTTGTTCTATGCCTTTATCTGTTATTACATGCAATTTGTGAAGCAGAATTGTTGTTTGGAGACTGAGCACTGGTGCTGGTCTGAGATTCCCAGAAGTGGGTGATTGCTGCACATGCTGTTTGGCTACCTTTGTTCCAGGACTGGTGCACGTGTAAATAAAATAAATCACACTTACAGTATACTCAGACTCTGCATTACTGATTTCTCCTCCTCTAGGGAGCTGATCTGCAAGGGCCCTGAGCAGTGTCAGAAGAAAGGGCAACAATATAATACAGCTAAGCCATGCTTTTATAGGAGAACTAATACATTATTACGGCGGGGGCGGGGGGGAAGGGAGGATGGAAGAGTAAGATTAACCTCATGGCTCTTGTTACCTAAAAACATGCAGTGTATGTGCAGTGGCGGTCAAAAAAAAAAAAATTCCTAACAATGTTGGGGACCATTAGGAAAGGGATAGATAAGACAAAAATATATAACACCACTATATAAATCCTTGGTATGCCCACACCTTGAACACAGTGTGCAGTTCTGGTCACCCCATCTTAATAAAGATCTATTAGAGTTGGGAAAAGTGTGGAGAAGGGCAACAAAAAGGATTAGGTGTATGGAATAGCTTCCATCGGCAGAGAGATTAAAATGACTGGGACTGCTCATCTAAGAAAAGGCGTAATGGGTAGGGGGGAGAGGCGGTGATAGAGAATGATGATAAAACCCAGAATAAGGAAGTGTTATTTATCCCTTCACGTAACACGAACTAGGGGTCACCCCATGAAATTAATAGGCAGTAGGTTCAAAAGAAACAAAAGGCAGTACTTCTTCAGACAACGTGCAGTTAACCTGTGGAGCTTGTTGTCAGTCAATGCGAAGAGCAAAACTATCACTGGTTTCAGAAAAGAGTTAGATAAGTCTATGGAGGATAGGTCCAACAAAGGCTATTACTCAGAATTGTTGGGGCTGCAACCCCCTGCTCTGGGTGTCCCCAAACCTTCAATTCCCAGGGTTTCAGCCCTTGCTAACCCAGGGTGACCAGATGTCCCAATTTTATAAGGACAGTCCTGATATTTGGGGCTTTGTCTTATGTAGGTTCCTATTACTTACCATCTCCCATCTTGGTTTTTCATACTTGTCTGGTCTCCCTATGCTAACCCCAGATTAATATTGCAATTTACATCCGTGCCGTTGCAACCATTAGGGTCTTTGTTGTGACAGAATACCGTAGCACTCTCTTGTACTAAGGGTCGGATCTGAGAGAGATGACAAGCCTGATGCTCAGATTATTAACCCATTGTAGTTAGATGCAGGGTTCTTCCTTGTTTTAGCACTTTGATGAGCAGTTGTGATATGGGGATATTTTTTTCCTAGTACTCAAAACGAATTCATCCATTGTCTTATGCACTGAAAAATCTGCTTTCATAGAACACTGACAAGAAAAGCAGCCAATTAATGTACCACGATTTGACCTTGGATTCAGAACTAAAGTACAATTTAGGGTTACTGCAGGTCTGGGCAATTTGACACATTCAGGGAACCGGAACATCTAAAGCCCGGGCTGTGATGAGGACAGGAAATGTACATTTTTACAGCATGCTAGTGAGGGACAAAATCTCCTTAGATTCATATGCTCGCTAACCAATTATATTCCCTGCACAAAACCAAGTCATCAAATGCTGTAGTAGATATCTCTAAGGCCATGAAAATAAAACAGTGTCATCTGTAACATCCTCTTAATGGGCTGAATTAGGAAGGATATATATATATGTGTAACTACATATAATACAGTAAGTATAAGTGATGACTGTAGGGGAGGGAAGGACATATCAAAAGGCTTTACAGTGAAGAGAGATTGTTATTAATCTGTATAAAATTCAAAGGACATTGTCATTATATCATTATTGTTATAACTGAGCATTCCAACCATTGTTTACATGATGGGTAAATAGTGCATTTTTTCTCTAGGAATTAAGTCACTTGTTGCATATTTGGCTGCCATCTGTCCAGGTTGTTTTTAAAAATCAGTTGTCAAGGCTGTCAATACTGGTCATTTTCCTTTCCCCTTGTGCTTCCCATTCATGTCTCTCCAGAAACTCCAAGACTTGAGCTTGACTATCTTGTATATAATTATACAAGCTCCAATAAAGGCCTGATCCAAAACCTACTGAGCTCAGTTTGAGTCTTTCCATGAACTTTAAAGGTAACCTGATTTACCAGGTCTGGAATCCTTGCATTCACAATGCAATTCCCTCACTGTTATTGTCAATAGTAGTTACACCTATCCATCCAGGGTGGGAATTTCAAAGCACATGGTGTTGGCCCAGATCTGCTCCAGTTGAAATCAATGGGAGTTTTACTACTGACTTCTATGGGAGCAGTGAAGATGAGCATTTGCCTTTAGAGTAGAGCAGACCCTACTACAAGGTGTCTTGATTCATCCACAAGCTACTGATCAGAATTTGAATAATTCACCAATAGTGTGCAGTGTGACTGTAAATTCTGAAATGCACTTTAATTACACTTTTTTCATCTCTGCTAAGCCATTTGTAAATGTGGTACATGCAATTCTGATTACTTTACAATGCTGCCAGTGTCTTACTGCAGCCTCAGCATATAATGCCTTTGAACAATCTAAATTTATCCACATGTTCAATTTTCATTTTTCCAGGTCTTGATGCAATTACTTTGGCAAACCCATTGTGTGACATTTATGAAGTTTAACGGATAGCTTATACTAGCTATGGTGACAGACAAAAGGCAACTGCAATCGTACAAGGATTAATATTTATTCAGCAGTCAGAGCCGAGTTTCATAGCCAGAGGTGGAGACTTGCATGTCTGTGCAATACGCTAGCTCTAGGGTTATCTCGGGGCTGAATTGCTCGTGGCTGTGTGGAAATGGAAAAGAGCAAATGTATTTTTTATAGCCTCATCCTACATGAATCATTAGTTACAAAGAGACTCTAAACGGAGAGTATGGAGAGGTTCTTTGAAACTATAGAAAAACACATTTGCCTTGATGTTTTGTAGATAGATGGCTGTAGACACAGGTTTTTTCCCCAGATTAAAATTGAGTTGTGCTCATATCAGTAATATAGTGGAAAAACATGTACCAGAATGTTGTAAATCTAAACTTGTTAAGGTCTGGGCACCCAAACAACATTAGTTCTGCCCTGTGGCGACACAGTGTGATAATCAAGATTATAATTAAAGCATTCTGGCATTTGTGGTCCCAAGTTAAAGTGATTTTTCAAGACTCATTAGATTTTTGTTGTTGTCTTCTCATAGCATTGGGATGGACTGTGGCAGCCACTTTGAAAGAGGTCAGTAGTTCTCAAACTTTAGCAAAACAAGGACTCCTATTTTGATTTAAAAATTTGCACGAATCACCAAGCCAGCTTCTAATTTTCCTGGAGGTGCTCAGTCACCACTCAGCCTCTGTCCCTGCCCCACTCCACCCCTTCCTCCGGGACCCCCACCACCGCTGTTCCATGACGTGCAGGAGGCACTGGGAAGGAAGGGGAGGAGTTGAGCAGTGGGGGTTAGCGGCCCTGGACATGACTCTCAGACCCCTTGGAGTACCCTCTTGGACCCCAGTTTGAGAACAGTTGCTCTCTGGAATTTTCCTTCAGCAGAGGTTCAAAAGTAAACTTTCTGTTGTGAAGAATGATGGAGGGAGAGGAGTGGGAGAAGAGAGAGTCCTAAAAAGAGAACATTCCTCAAATGTAGCCTATGAACAAATTTCAGAGGGTTGTAACTCTATAGGAAGTTTGAAGGGTTTATGTTCTTCTATAACATTCTGATAACATTCGGGTCAGAAAAATAGTCTGACACTGGATGGTAAACTTCTTAAAGGATTCTTGTCTTTAAAAAAAAAATCAATATTAATTCATAAACTACTTGAATGGCTCATAAATTTTCAGGAACTGCGTTCAGTCCTCAGGAAGTAAGCAAGCATGGTAATAATGAGGAAGATATATACTGTATTCTTCACCTACAACAAAGGGGTTGAATCCCTGCTTTAAGTGCAAAATTAATCTCAGCCCTAACTAGGGAACTGTGAATAGTGCTGCCAGAACGTATTTAATACACATGCATATTTTTAGTATGTGCTTGAGAGCTTACATCTGTATGTGTGCAATCTCTTTAATGTATCTTGAATTGTTAAATTATAGCTGAATCCCCACATTGTGATGTGGGGGGCTAGAGAAGGGGATGTTTGGGATGAAAATTTCAAATAAAGCCCATAGGAGAGAAGCCCTATAGAACTGAATATAAATAATGAGGTTTCTATTGGTTTTTTTTTTAGTGTAGCCTTCCTTTAGAATTTAATAGAGAATTAGATCCTTGCTACTGAATTCTTAAGGACAGTTTTTTAAAAAAAGCTGTTTGAAAATATCTTATTTTCTATTGGTTTTAGAGTAATTTCTATAGAACGCTATTATTTCATCCTTATTAAATTCCTTGAGACTTTTCCATCAGGAACATTTCCCATTTTGGCATATCTCTAATACATTTTGATATGGAAAACCTTATCTGGTGGTTTGACCCCAGTTTCTAATTATCTGATTCCTCCCAAGTTCAGGAGGGTTGGAGAGCAGTGACTGGTCCACCCCTACATTTTTTTTGTGTGTGTATAAAATGCACCCCTCCCAGTGACAGAGAATAGTGTATATTCTGCAAAATGCTTTAGTGGGGGACGCCCAACGTTGAGCTCACCCTGAGATTCAGCCAGAAAAAGACCACCACACCCAGAATGATTTGAGGCACACAAAAAAAGAAAGAAAGGGGAAAAAAAAGAAACAGTTAAACTTATTTTCCCTTATTATTTTTAATCAGTTGTTTTGGTTACTTTTTTCATCTAAGAGGCAATCTCCAGCTACATTTCTATGGCTCAGTTGTGACTGATGAGTAAATATTAATTCTTGCATGATTGCTTGTTTCTCATAATGTAGGCATTAGAACTGTGCATACATTAGCTGTAATAAATATCATCAACTCTATTGTTAACAGCTAGAGTTGTGCCTCTTTCCATAAACACCCACACCCATCTGAGAGAAGAAGCTTTTTCCTATGAAAAGTTGTCTTTTATGGCTGAACTTTTCCATGTTTGGTCTCATTTTTTAAAATAAGATTTAATGATAATCTGTGAGTGGTGAAGGAGAAAAAAAATGCCGTTTCTGCTGCAAAAAAATAAATACGAAAATTAAGGCTTCAGTTTTCAAAGGAGACTAAATGAATTAGGCACCCATCTCCCACTACATTTTATTATTTGAGCCCTTAATTCCTTTGAACATCCCAGCCTACGACATTTCTGCCCAGGGAGAACTCAACCTCCCCTGGAATTTACATGCTCAAGTTTTCTAGGGAAGGGTTTTTCTCTCTCAACTCATCTGGAGGCTAACCTGTTTGCAAATCCTCCCCAAAGCACCAAACAGTAACTGACCAATTGGTTTTGCATAGTCACAATACAACGTTTTCACTGAATAGCGAGTTACAGCACAGGGCTGTGGATTAATGTAAATGCATTGCAGTGCTGTTTCTATCTGAAAGGACGTGTTTCACAATGCTCTCCCATAGCTGCTTGAGATGTTGACTTTGTAACTAAAATGGAAAATGTCTTGTGATGTATTTTTAGCGAAAAGCAGCAAAGAGGCTTTTGGCTGAGAGCTTTGGGGGGTGGAGGCCAGATTCTTCGAGGGTTGTTGATTAGAAAAAATGATGGCTGAATCCCTTTGTGAGCTCAGCATTGGGTATCCACCACAATTGCATATCATGGAAGGATTGCTTTTATTCTCTGCACACAGGGTGGTGTCTCTTCATTTAATTACATCTTTCACAGCCTGAAATGACTCCAAACTGTCGTTTATCCATCTTCACCGTAAGACACCCAGCCACATTCTCTCTCTCCCCTTTTTAGAATCTTTAAAAGAAATATCAGTGCTGAATATTATTGGCCTTTTGCTAGGAACTGAAATCCAGAGAATGGCCTACAGTTGCAAGTGCCGCTGCAGAAGGAGCAGGCATAACTTGCAACAATGCATGAGGGACAATCTAACTGTGATAGAGAGGGGTTGAGATTCTGCTGCGGGCTCTTGGAGATAGTAGCTCTCAACACAATACAGCTCCCTGTGGAGTAGTCATGCCAAAGAGCAACTAGTACTGGCTCATTTTTTGGGCCAAAAACCTGCTGCTACTTTGCCTGAGAACTCTGGCTGCTGCTGACGAAGTTGGTGCTTGCAAATACAAAAACCCACACACCTCTGAAATAAGGATAGTTGCAAGGATGCCAGAGTCTGTTGTTTCTGCTTTCTTTCAGGTCAATGGAAGGGGGAATCTATGACCTTAGAGAAGGCCCATGCTGCAACCAGCCTCTTCAGTACCTACTGGTGAACATAAGCCTGGCCATACTGGATCAGACTAAAGATCCAGCCAGCTCAGTATCCTGTCTACCAACAGTGGCCAATGCCAGGTGCCTCAGAGGGAGTGAACCTAACAGGTAAGGATCAAGTGATCTCTCTCCTGGCATCCATCACCCCTCTCTGACAAACAGAGGCTAGGGACACCGTTCCTTATCCATCCGGGCTAATAGCCATTAATGGACTTAACCTCCATGAATTTATCCAGTTCTCTTTTAAACCCTGTTATAGTCCTAGCCTTCACAACCTCCTCAGGCAAGGAGTTCCACAGGCTGACTGTGCGCTGTGTGAAGAAAAACTTCCTTTTATTTGTTTTAAACTTGCTGCCCATTAATTTCATTTGGTGGCCCCTAGTTCTTATAGTCTGGGAACAAGTAAATAACTTTTCCTTATTCACTTTCTCCACACCACTCATGATTTTATATACCTCTACATATCGCCCCTTAATCTCCTCCTTTCCAAGCTGAAAAGTCCTAGCCTCTTTAATCCCTCCTCATATGGAACCCATTCCAAACCCCTAATCATTTTAGTTGCCCTTCTCTGAACCTTTACTAATGCCAGTATAGTGTAGCCCTTGCCCCCGTCTGTTAGCTCTCTGAAGGCAAATGAATGTGTCCACACCATGAAATCCAACTAATTTGTGTCCCTCTGTTGACATGGCAACACCCAGGAAAACAGAGCTAGTCAACTGGTGTCTCTGGAGGGCTTCTTTATTACCGTTTATGCAGCTGGCCCATTATACATCTACATAGTCAGAGCATATTTTCTTCTCAACATCCTTCTCATCATTACTCTCCTGATTTGTTTCGGCTTCTCTTACAGCCTGTGGCTGCTATCCTGAAAGCTATGGATAAAATCAGTGCCAGTTGTGGTGATGGGTGAGGACCAACCACAATAGTACCAATGTTCCATCCCTACTGACTTGGGCTGGCTCTAAGTCCATTGCCGATTGCCTAAGCCGTTCAGTTTCCCCAAAGAAAACAGCATTTTAAAACAGAATTGAGGTGTTCTGCAGCCCTCTGGAATGTGTGGTACAGCCCACGGACTGCGCTATTCACACGTACAGCTGAATCAGTAGGAATTTTTTCCTAAAATCCCCTTCTATAGACAAGGTACAGATACGTTTTCCTTTCCTCCTCCACTTCCATTACACTCACTCATAACCCGATGCCAAAACCAAGTGCATTCTCGCTTAGGTCTCCCCAGTCCTGCAATATGACTCCAAACAGAAATCAAGGGAGATCCATGATAGAGAGGGGTCTGCCTGAAAGGAGTCAAATTAGAGGACTACTAGATCATTATGGCTCTCTATAAAGCCCTCTTCTCGCTCTGGCGTAAAGGCGTATTTAGGAACTGAATTGCTTATGAGCTATTTGAGTGCCATGTAAATTGGCACAGAAAGACTGTTGTTAATGACTCTTCTAGTCTTGAGTCACTGTGGTCAAAACCTTCATCTCATAAATAGCTGCTTAAAACCCTGAGCTCAAGTACCACAGTGTCATGTTGGTGAATAATTGGGAACTCTATCGATGGTTTGGGGGGATTTTTTGGCTTGTGTTGAACTGAGTCTACTTGCAGAAAATGTTGGCTCCATTCCATAACACCTTTTCCTATATCATTTAAAAGAAAAAGTATCCACATGTGACTAATTTAAAATCAATTTTAAAGACAATTGACATTTTTATGGGCCCTATTATTCAAATAGCTCTGAAGTATTGTCTAAATTGATTCTACAAATGGTGGCCTTTATCCTGCAGTGGTGCTCCCAGCAGGTACTAGTCCACCTGCGTAGATGTGATTGCAGGACTGAGGCCTATAAAATGGTAGCAATCACTTCCTCCAGCATTGAAATGCAGCTGCCTGTTGGCCATTGTTTAACAGAGCACAGCAGCACCAATGAAATGTCTTGAATTTTACCAAAGATTTTTGGATTTTGTAAATTAAAGAGAGCCACAAAGCCTCCAATGCCATAAATGAAAAAAGTATTTTCACCACGGAAGTTTTAAAATGGCCTAATTAATTTCTTTTTATAAACCACCTTCTCTTGCTCTGTCTCTTCATCTGGCAAGCAGTTGACTGGATGATTCATTTTTGGATTTGGTGGCTTAATCAAAAAAACAGTGGGGAAAATAATTGTTTCAAACCAAAACCGAGGGCTTTTGTTTTTCTTGCCAAAATGAAAACACAACCACCTTGGTTTGCGGTTGAATAAAATGCTTTGCCTGTTGATTTGAATCAATGATTCAAAACAAAATGTTTGGAAAAGTCAAAACAATCTTTCTTGCTTTCTGTGGGAAGAAGGCTGAAACACTGAGCTGAGTTTGATCTGAATTTGCAAATCGTTTTGGAGCCCTGAACAATGCCAAGCCCACCGTGGAATAAAGTTGAGTGAGAACTCCCTGAAAATAAGAAGTTGATCATCTGAAATAGTGTCAAGGCCTGAAATGTAACCATGCTTCTCCTTCTCTAAAGGCAATTAATGGCAAAACTCCTATTGACCCTAATAAGAGCAGGATCAGAGCCTAATAGTGTCTATCCTACTTAGAAAGGAATTCAAAGTCAACTGAGACCAGGGGGCTTGAACTTGACATGTCCTCTTACTTCCCTGCTAGGCACAGCTTGGACTGTTAGTGTCCCTTTTTGATTTCCCATTAGAAATGTACTTGGGGTACAATAATATTAACCAGACTCCCTCACGGAATGTCAGAGAGGCCTGGGGGGTGGAGAAAAGGCAGCAATTATTCTGCCATTGGCCCTTTCTGCCTTTTTCTCAAGCACTCCACAAAAGCTTGCAGTCCCAGCTCCAAATGAGAGCCTGACGCCTGGACCATGAAAACATTTTCCCAGCACAGCTGAACTGTGATGTGAAACAAGTTGATTCCCTCATGAGAGGGGAATGAACAGTTGGAACAATTATTATTGAATGTTTTATTTCAAAAGCCCTGGCGAGACTTCTGCTTGATGTTGCCTTTTCTTTTTCTTAAAGAAATACACACACACAAGCTGCAGGATTGTGATTAGCGAGATAATGAGCACCATCTGCTTTTAATCAATTCCTTCCTTTTCTCCCAAGCCCTCCCAACTTCTAATATTAATGGAAACAGATTTGAATACAGGAAAGGACTATTCTGGAAAATGATTGGATATTTACTAGGTGAAAAGTGAAATTGCACAGGCATTTCAGAGATATAGTATTTGACAGGTGTAATTTTTCTTCTGAATGTGTTGCATGTCTGTTTTATAAACCTAAATGGATATTGGCACAAGAGATCAGAATTTTGCATAGGGAAATTTTAAGAATCGGATCTAAACTCAGACTTGAACTTGAAACAGTGAATGAGTCCACTGAAAAGTGAGCAATTGTTTATTGCGACAATGGAACTCCAAAGTCGTAAACATAGTTTATGCCATGTAAGCTTTGTTTCCTTGCCCAGACCAATCTATGATGGTAACTCCTTGTTCTGTTTTACGAAACATAGAAAGGGAGATTACTTAGGCAGTTCTTAATACGTTCCATGCATTCTGTTTTCCACTTAAAAGGCTTTGGTTTATCTTGGAAGCTGAACATTTTGAATTCCTCTCTTCTCTCAAGACCACTTGTGAGACTGGAGACTAATTTTTACCCAGCCAGAAATCCATTTGATTTTAAACTTTTCTCTCAAGTAGGAATCAATCACCTCTCATTGATTTTAATGAACAATTTACCCGTTCAAAGAGATAAGCATTTACTGGCATTCTTAAGATATTTTTCCTGCTTTGGGCTCAAAGCATTGCATGCTCCAATCTATCTTGATTGCTTGAAAAACAGCTGTATGTAGTTAAAGCTGATTGGGAACCTTTTCTTGAGCTTTCAAGAATCAGGTCAAACTTGCTTTTATTAGTTTTGCACACAGAAGAAATCAAACTCTCTCATTTTTATCGTAAAATATTTTGGTAACTGAAAGTCAGTGAGCCACAGCAACGTCTGTCTGTATGCCTCTGTTGTTGTTGTTGTTCACAATTCTTACTTTGTTTGTCTGTCCTAGGGCAGTGCCTAAAGATAACTAACAATAATTGGAGCCCCATTGTGCTAGGAGCTGTACAAAGAAATAGTGAGCCTCAAACAACTTCTCATCTCAACACACAAGGTAGATGCAGAATAGAAGAGTGGCTTCCGAGGGAGGGTTTTCATTTCAGTATTAATTTTAAGGTATATCTGAGTATGTCAGCAGCAGACAGTATCAGTGGACACAAAAATATTGAGGCAGAAATCTTTGTTTTAGAGACAGTAGGACAGCCACTGAGGTACAAACCTATATTCCATTATTATTGTTATGCCAAATATAAAATTAAACAAGTAAAACCAAAGTAAAAACTCTCCTAAGCCTACCTTAACTAGTGTGAGTTCCTCAAGTTGAAGGTGCCCAGAATAAAAAGGTACCATATGTTGCTGATTTTGTTTAAATTCTTATGAGAAATAATAATCTGTTGTGGGGGCATATATATAAATAATCCTGTAAGATTCCTATATTAAATATATTATATTATAATATATGTTATAATATAATATAAGAGTCTCACACAGAATGCTTATGGAAATCTAGGATTCATACCTGAGGGGAAGGCTGATCTTGTAAATAACACGCAAGATTGAGAGTCATGGGAACTGAGTTCTATTCTCAATTCTACAACAGACTCCGGTGCAATATTGGTCAAGTTAACTTCTCTTTTTTCCCTTTTATGAAAGAGGGATCACTTCTTCCCTTCCATACTGGAAGTTTCCAATGCTTGGTTCACACTAGAAAATTAGTTTGGTTTAACTTCATCAGTCAAGAGTGTGAAAAATCCACTTCCCCTGCCTTCCCCCCCGCATCCCCCCCGAGCAGCATAGTAAAGCTGTCCTAGGGCTTATCTACATTACCTGCTGGATCAACGGGCAGCAATCAATCCAGCGGGGGTTAATTTATCGTGTCTAGGCTAGACATGATAAATTGACTGCTGAGTGCTCTCTCTTCGACTCCTGTACTCCACCAGGGTGAGAGACGCAGGCGGAGTCGATGGGAGAGCATCATCTGTTGACTTACCACAGTGAAGACACAGCAGTAAGTAGATCTGTGTATGTCGAAACCAGCTACATTAGTCACATAGCTGAAGTTGTGTAACTTAGATTGATTCTGTCCCTCCCCGCAGTGTAGACCAGGCCCTAATGTAGACAATGGTAGGCTTGGCTTGGCTACCACCTCTGGGGAAAGATGGATTACCTACAGTGACAGAAGAATCCCTCCCTTCGGTGTAGGTATCATTTATGCTGAAGCGCTATAGCAGCACAGCTGTGCCACTGTAGTGTTTTAAGTGTGGACTAGCCCTGAGAATTAATTCAGTGTGCTGAGATGGTGCTACAGACTTGTAAAGTATTACTGTTACTCCATACAGCCATTTAATTTGTTACGTGTAAATCTCCATTGCACAAACCTACTGCCAGTTTAGGTTTGCTAACAGATGCAGAACAATAAATAAACTTGAGAATCAGAGAGGTAGCCGTGTTAGTCTGGAATTGCAGAAGTGCTAAAGAGTCCTGTGGCACCTTAAAGACTAAAGTTAGTCTTTAAGGTGCCACAGGACTCTTTGTCACTTCTGCAATATATAAACTTGCTGATCGGAATGCTGATATGTCTTCACGATAAATGAACTGAATATTTCTAGATAACATACTGTCCCTCTCATACTGAGCAATAGCACATATTGGGGTCTTGGAGGTTGGATTTCCACAGTAGCAGACAAAGACTTAAGATATCTTCCTAGTGTAACTTGTATATCATGTAAATAAAACACATGTCCTTGGACAGAGATGGTCACAAATAGCATACAGGGCATTCCCTCTTTCAGGGATGCCAGCCAAAAAACAACAACAAAAAAACAAATACCAGGTTCTCGGAAACAACTCTGCTCCAAGAATGGACTTGGAGAAAGTAGAGAGAGATGGGCAGAAAGCAGTCTCTTGCTGTTTGTCACAGCTCCCACCAAAGAACCTGCATCACAAAACTGACAACAGTACAGCACTTCTTCAGAGACTGTACTGCTTGCAAGATAAGATAAAGAACTTGTAAAGCTAGGTGTAACTGCGCCATCTGGTGGCTCCAGCCATAGCAGTATGCTACTCACTGTCACCCAGCGTAGTCAATTTTTTTTTTTGTCAAGGTCCAAATTTTTTTGGTCAAGGTCCAAACTCCAGAGAAAATAATTTTTCTAAAAACAGAATAACAATAATCACAATAAGTAAATAAGATATTGGGGTCTGGTCAAAAGTGTCTGGCAGTCCATGGTCCACCCATTGACTACCCCTGCTATCACCCATCACGTCTAATGGTTACGTAGCATTCAGATTGTAGCATGGAAAAAAATCTGTTTTATTCAGCGGAAGAAAAATCCTTGGGTATTCCTCTCCATGTGATGTGTCACAGGTAATGTTATTTAAAAGCCAAATGGATACCTTTTAAGATCTGCGAACTATATAGTAAACACAGAATGTATAGCTTTAGCTAAGTAGATAAAAGGTAAGTGTCTTATTTGGCTAAGATGCCATATCAATTTATAAAGAAGACGTTGTATCCCACTTCAGTGACAAGCATTGCCTTGATTTATGAGATTCTTTCCATTTTAGCAATTCTGAGCTGGCAATTTGTCTATGGGTGCTTCAACTCTATCATGTATTTGAAGCCTTTTAGCTGAATAGAGTTCTTGGGAAAGGTGCCGGATTTTCAGCTCTGGAGACTGAAGTTCTCACTCCAAAGAACAGGTATAGCGATGGGGCAGGTGAAACCAGCTTAGGTACCATCCTGAGCCTTTGTCAAAGGTTTCTGGACTGCCTCTACCACCCGGCTGGTGGACCTGGCCCTTTAGTTCAAGCAACAGAGATTCATGCTTTTAAATCCAGCATTCCTGGGGTCTGTCCCCATAGATAACCCATAAGCTTGCCCACATCAGCTCTCTTGTGTGCCTCAGTCCTGTCAAGGAAGTAGGGAAGTCCAACACGCTGCATTAATTATTCATTCCTGGGCCTCCCTGGAGGCAGAGGTGTCAAATGTGACATGGACACTAGGGACTGGACTTGCCCTCACCCACTCATTTTACGAAGGCCATTGAACAGTTATTGTATAAAAAATGATTTCCCACCAGCCTGGCCTGCACTGAATCTGGTGATGAGCAGGAGATGTGATTGTCCTGTCACCCGTGGGTCGTTACTAGGAGTCCCTGGTGTGTCGTGGCCCATAATAGCCATTTGGGTTCCACTGTTGCTGGGGGAACTCTAACCATAAGCTTAACTTCAATGCCTATCAAATTGCTTTCATTAGTGTGCCACAGAGATTTCGTGTGAAGACGGTGAGCTGAACAGGAGAGACCCATCTTGGGAATCGTTTTTTCTCTTCACAGGTGCTTCCCTAGGGCCAGGTAGCAGCAGCCATGATGTAGAGTTGAAGTGCCTGTCCGCTTTCAGAGGACAGGCAAACCCCGCTGCCATTTGACAGTGTGGCCTATGCATTTGCACAGAGCAGACCACTAGAAGCTCTGGGAGGGTAAGAAGCCACTTTAAAAATAACCATACAAATAAAACCAAACTCTTCCTAAACTGACGTCCTGTTCTAAAAGTTTGGGACTGAGTTGAAGTTTTCAGAATTGGGAGTTGCAATGTGCGAAGTGCCCCCCCCCCCCCCCCGCCTCCACCCCCACAGTTGCTCTCCTAATCCTTTGTTGTAATGGCTTTCAAGGTGAAGCCCAGCCTTAGGCTATCTCTGAAGTCAGATGAGAGACACCCATGTAACACAGCTAATTCCTTTATACAGTTATACTCAGACCAAACCCTGATTCTATCAGACAATGCACTGTTGTTCTCACGTTCTCTTTAAAGAGCAACACTGGCATAACATCTGACGGTTCTCAGCAGAAAGTACATCCTGAAGTTTCCAAGCGCGGGCTGCAGCGTAGCCAGAACGCTTTCTGAGGACAGGGAAACCCCGAGGTTTTCAGCACAATCCATAATTGTGCTTTTTCCAGTAGGGGAGCTTGTTTTACAATAGGCATAAAACTAGGAGAGAGCACCTGCGTCGTGTGGTGTTCCCCTGGGCACAGCTGTGAATGGGGCTCCTGTGTAGACAAATAAGTGCAATACAGCGACCGCAGAAATTCAAGGCCGGAATAAGACAGAGTGACAGAAATAGACTCCCTCTTTCACACAGTTTGAGTGAGATATTGTCTGTTGTCCTAATTCCCTAGACAGCTGGTGAGCAGGCACATGGCAGGATCAACACCCTCGACCCCTGGGAGCAGGAAGCTGTGTACTTGCTTTTTCTGTTGGCAAACATCTGCAGCTGACTGACCTGCGGAAAAGACCCCCTCTCGCCTTTCCTAAACAGAAAGAACAGAGTGGGGGAAGAGGAGGAAAAGATGTGGGGGGTGAAGTAAAGGCTGGGTGTAAAGCTCATCTCTTGGGTGTAAAGATTCTTTCCTGACTAATACAGGCTGATGTAGAAGCAGCGCAGGGAAGCAATAGCTAGAGTGAGTCCCTCTGTCATTGGCAGCCTTTGCCTGGGTACACATAAAAAGCATTCTTCATGGACCAGATCCGCTGCCACAGCCGTCAAGGTAGGAGTGTAGCTGAAGCATTTTTCAACTTCTGTTTCTGCCTTTCTAGGTCCAATTGATTGGTCCCTTGGATCACTCCCATGTCACTTCCCTGGAATGCACCTCCCCTGCAATTTGGACACCAGATATGCTTCCTTCCTGTCTTCTCCCAGGCTGGCTATGATTACTTTTGGCTTCTGCTGGGTTTGAATGGAATCCAAGCAGCTCCGCTCTTGTGAGATCAGAGCGCAGGCGAGAAGCAAATGTCTCCATGCCTCACCTGGTTGTGGTTAGTCCACTCCCATCCCAATGTGACACGATGCATTCATAAAGACGTGAAAGCAAAGCAACCGGGGGAGCTTTTCTCTTAATCCCTCAACTCCAGGCCCTGAATGAAATCCAGATTAACGTGTCCTGTTGCATGTAATGTGATCTGAGATGGCATCTAGGCAAATGTCAACTTCAACACAAATCGGTTTAAATGACTCACCCCAGATTATTCCTCTATGTTTTGCAGGCTGCTTCCCAGCATAGTTTGTACCACAGAAGAGGACAATTTTCAATTCCCTAGCAAGATTTTGCATCCAAAAAAGACACATATATCACCACAGAGTAACATTGGGTCATGAGAATAGATCATTGGAATAATGTCACAATTCATTATAGGCAAGCTAAAATGAAGATAGTGTCTTGAGAAACACATGGGAAGGAAATTGCCATTAAAGCCCTCAAAAGTGTAGTTTTTATTTCTTGTTACACTAGACCCTCACGTAGCCCTACATGAAATAGGAGAGGGATCAATCTTGGAGCAATTGTAAGAATCAATTGCCTTCCTGTTGGCCAAGAAGAGCAAGCCATTATTTATAGTTTCCTTTGGAGCCCTGGGAGAAGGTCCAAACACAATGGTATTAAAATTAAAATACACCCTCTGGCAATGGCAAATAAGCCAAGTCAGGAAGCACAATGTTCTAATCAGTGTTTTAACTGGGGACCACTCACCCGTAATACAACAGCAAAACAAACTGATGCTTACATTCTGTCCATTTGCTTCAGGTGGCAAAAGCAGTTTCGCTGTAGCGGGCGCAGCAAGGCTCAGACCCAGCCGCTCACCTGAAGAATCATCTTCCCAAAGTCTGCAATTGGTGAGATGGGCTGAACCTGTTTGGGGAGGTGAGGGGGGTTATAAACTGCTCCAGTCTCATAGCACCCTCTCCTGGGCAATCTAGGGACTTGTCTATGGCTCCCTGGCAAGCTGTTCTCTATCTTCCATGAGACAAAATATTAGGGCTGTCAAGAGATTATGCTGTTAAACAATAATAGAATACCATTTATTTAAATGTTTTTGAATGGTTTCTATATTTTTCAAATATATTGATTTCAATTACCACACAGAATACAGAGCGTACAATGCTCACTTTATATTTATTACAAATATTTGCACTGTAAAAAACCAAAAGAAATACAATAGTATTTTTCAATTCATCTAATACAAGTACTGCAGTGCAATCTCTTTATCATGATAGTTGAACTTACAAACGTAGAATTGTGTACAAAAAATAACCATATTGAAAAAGTAAACAATGTAAAACTTTAGAGACTACACGTCTACTCAGTCCTACTTCTTGGTCAGCCAATCGCTCAGACAAACAAGTCTGTTTACATTTGCAGGAGATAATGCTTCTTGTTTACAATGTCACCTGAAAGTGAGAACAGGCATTTGCATGGCGCTGTTATAGCTGGCGTCGCAAGATATTTACATGCCGAATGTGCTAAACATTCATATGTCCCTTCATGCTTTGGCCACCATTCCAAGGGGACATGTTATGTAACAAACAAAAAAATCTGTTTGTAAGTTACACTTTCACGATAAAGAGATTGCACTATAGTACTTATACGAGGTGAGTTGAAAAATTGAAAAATTCTATTTCTTTTATCATATTTTCAGTGCAAAATTTGTAATAAAAATAAAATGAGCACTGTACACTTTTGTAGTCTGTTGTAATTGAACTCAATATATTTTAAAATGTAGTAAAATATCTAAAAATATTTAATAAATGTTAATAGGTATTCTATTGTTTAACAGTGCAATTAAAACAGCAATTAATTGCGATTAATTTTTTAAATAGCAATTCATTATTTTGAGTTAATCACGTGAGTTAACTGAGATTAATTGATAGCCCTACAAAATATTTTTTTCCCCCTCTGCCATCATCTAATTTGAAGCTGTCTAGCAACGTCTGAGACAGTTGAGTGAAGGGCACTGAAGCTGATTTGGTTCCTCAATTGTTTTTGAAAAGAAAATTCTTAAATAGGGACTTGAAAGACGTGCCCTAGAACCAAAGCAGACTCCTCACAGGGAGAAAACAAATCCTGGTTTGTGCCAAACCGGGGCCTTCTGTGTTTAGCTGGGGATTGGTTCCGGGGTTTCTTAATTTCAGTACTGGGTTTACAGTGGCGCCAGGCCCAGGCTCTGAAGGGGTCCCAGCTCAGTTTGCCCTGCTTAAGCTGTGCCCTGAGGCCCACCAGCCTGCTGGCTCCTCTCTGCCCCCTGGCCGCTTCCTCCCCACTGGGCTCTCTTGGCCCACAGGCCACCTGCTAGATCCTCACCCCCATCCCCACCTGCTGGCTCCTCCCTACCTCCTGTCCAGACCACAGTGCCGCTCTGACTCTGGGTGGTCTCTGCTTCCCTCACCTGTAGGGGCCCTGCCTCCCCAGAACCACGGTGCTTGGGACTGGTGGAGACACCAGGCCAATCTGGGGCAGTGTGGTGGGCTTGGCTGGGCTCCTCTAGGAAGGGTGACCGTACTTCCTAATGGGACGGCCCGGGGCTCATCTGAGCCGCTCTCCCGCCCCCACACAGGGTTTGCCAGAACCAGAGCTACCTGGGGCTGGTCCCCAGCTCTGTGTCCCATGCTGTCTGCAGCTTGGTGGGCTGATGCCTGGAGCTGGCCCTGGCTCCATGCCACCCGGGGATGGGGCTACCTCCGCCCCCCGAGTGCTGTGTGCCACTATTTCCCCTTTCCCCTGCTCTAACCCAGTAGACCCCACTCCCCTATGACTAGATTGCACTGCCTCCCAAGGGAAGCACAGGCCCCAGCATGCTCCTAAACCACAGAACACAAGGACCAATGACAGCAGCGTGGCTGCTCCGTGACTCTAGCGCAAGGAGATTCATTCATTGAGTCTGTCACATGTATAGAGCGATTCCCTTGAGCAGGGGCCAGACACGCACTGATTTACACCGAAATGTCCACCCTACTGCGTGCTATGGCAACCGGTCCCTCTGCTCCTTCCACTGGCGCCGTCCTGAATCGCTGCTGCCTGGTGTGTTACAAACTCGGATTGGCGGGGGCCATAGTGGCCCTCTCGAGCACACTCCCCGGGTGACCGAGGTGGAAACACCCGGCCCAGCCGCTCTCTGGCTGGATCTTGAGGCTTCGAACCAGGGAGCCGCAGTTGTGTTAATGACACCGGCCCAGGTGATTGGAAATTCCCCTGCTGGAGCCAGTGACAGCACATGATTGCAGGGACACAGAGCCAGCATCTTCCAAACAATGGGACCATCTTTCCCCCCGGGAATATGAAGCGCACAGTTACTTCATTCTCCCTGGGAGAGGTTTCAACATTGAGTGTTGTGTGTTTAACTCTGCAGTGTCTCCAGTTACACTGTGATACCAGATGTGGCTGTACCTTTTGGAGCAGGATGATGTTGTTCAGGGTGTATTGCTTGTGTATGTGAGCACAATACATGAATCAAACCCTGGATTTTCTTTCCATGATTGAGGATTTGCTGTTTCAGACCGTTCTGATTGCAGAGTGGAGAAGGAGGCGGGTAGTCAGGTTCAGGGCAGCTGGTGAAGACAGAAGAAAGGGCATGAAAACCATGCTAGCTGGCGTGTCTCCTTTGAAGTGTCACACACAGGTTGTACTCTCATTCAGTAGTGAAAGGGTTAAGACGCTTCTCTGGACCCACTGAAATGAGAGCTGTTATGCTTTATTTAGTCAATGACCTGTTACAATATCAATGGCGTTTTCAATGGCGTGTCTCCTTTTCTTCTATTGAGATCACAAGAGCTTTGAAAGTTCACTGCCACGTCAGCGGCAGCCACAGATTTCGGTTCATTTTTCTTTGTTGTGAAGATTTTTTTTTAAAGTAAATCAGCTCACACAAATGGGAAAGAAGCTTTGGGAGTGTGACCTTTAGACAATAGCACACAGATTCCGATTTGTCATTCCCTCTCCTTAAGTTTTGCCTCTACTTGCTAGAAAGGCAGGCAACACAATACATACCGTATTGCGTGTGGACTGCTGAGATACCTGGGCACAATTATCGGCACTAAGGCAGGAGGATGATGATAATTCTGTATTTCTAGGCTATTGTTGACCTCCAATGCTTTGGGAGAAAGTTAGACACGGGAGAGGTTTTAGCTGCCTGCCGTCAACACATTCAGCTGCAATGGAAGCCAAATTTCTGAGTCCTTAATGCTTCTTTAGAAACCCAGGAGCTAAGACTGTCATGACAGTTTACTCACCCAGCCTTCACTTTGATGATTGAAGACAGTGGAAAAACTAATGATATTTTATTCACCTGTCAAAAAAATTACTTGCCTGGGCAAAACAGGGCTAATGCTATACTATTTTAACCCAGCTTTTTGTGGAGTCATCCCTTTCCCCTGAAAATAGTATTTAATAAAATGTAAAGATTTGTTCTTCTGTTGAGTCCTGCAGAACTGATGAGATGGGGGAGCAGGAGGGAGAGGGAAAGGAAGGGCAACAATTGTTCCCCTTCCCCATCCCAAAATGTCCGTAATGTCGGTGTAAATAAAGTGAAATGGCAGGGAATGGGGCCCTAGTGACCATGATGTGTCAGGGCCCCAAACGTCTCTTGACAGGCCCGCCTACACTGCAGGAGGCTGGCCGCTTGAAGATCATCCATCTAAAATGTTCCCTTTTGGCCTGTGTAATTTGGACTTGAGACATGTATTTGCAGGGATTTCCCCTATTCTTTCTCCTCACAAACCACACACTCCAGCAGTCCCCAGATCCTACCAAAACAGGCAACAGTATCACCAGGCAGAGTAAGGCATTCTTCGGCCAAAAATATCCCACGTCACCTGTGATGCCTTGAGCCAATGTTTAGTTTGAATCTAGTAATGTCTCCATCAAAGAAAAATGGTTTAAACACTTTAACATAGATGAAGGGTGTGTGTGAGTGCTTTCATTTAGTCTGAGATATTTCAGTTTGTTTATTTCACATTATTATTGTTGCTCTCTGTCAATAAGAAATCAGTTGCTACCTTTGTCTGCATCTGCATAGGGCACCCAAAAATGTGGGGCACCACTGGGACCATAGTCGCTGACTTCTCATCTTGCTAGGGTGTGCTCGACCTCTTCCCCAGCTCCACTCTGGGCCGCTCCCCACCCCACCCCCTTCCCCCAAGCTCCTCCTCTTTCTGCCCCTGCTGCACCCCCACCTTGTCACCGCTCTTCCCCCACCTCCCCCGGAGGTTGAATGCCATGAATCAGCTGTTCAGGGTGCCCAGGAAGTGTTGGAGGGAGGGGGAGGAGTTGGTAAGTGGGAGGCCGCCAGTGTGCGAGAGGAGTGGGGGGAAGGGCCTCGGGGGGGGGGCATCTTGGCACCGGTGGGTGCTCCACACCCACTAAATTTTCCCTGTGGGTGCTCCAGCCATGGAGCACCCGCCCACGGAGCCCATGCCTATCACTGGACTGCAGGCAAGAACAGGTTTGCTCCCACAAACCTAGAGTGCACTGCAGTCTCCTTACTAGGCAGAAGGCAAGGACCATATTCACAGCGGCGAACGTGCCGGCATAGGGGCACCAGTTTAATAATACTGTGTAGGGCCCCATAAATCCTTAGGACGGCCCTGTGGCCTTATTTAGGAGATGTTTCCTGTTTGACTTGACTCTTTCACACACAGTATTGAGCAGGAAAATGAGAGTAGTCGGAACTGTCCTATTTTCTCGGCCCTTTAGCTATTACAGCCGGGGAGCTTCACTGATTCCCACCTGGTGGAACATCTGCAGTTTGCCCCAATTTACTTTTCCCCATGGCACCATGTACAGAAATGTTTGTTGGAAAAGGGTTGAGTGAAGTCACAATTCGGGAGGTGTTGAAAATACTTCTCTTGCCAACTTGATTGGCAGAATGCTAGGTGCTTTATTGGAGGGTTTCCTTGACGTGTTGGGGAGGGAGGGAGGAAGGCTCACCAGAAGCCAAAATATACTCTGGAGTCCACCACTACCTCTGTTTGGACTCCACTGTACTGAATCCCAGATCCCGGCTTGGGCAGGTGCAACTCTCGTAACTCCATGTCACTGCTGACTGAGGATGGGATTGAAATTTTTATTAAAACTCTGAAAGATGTTGGATGAATCGTTGGCCTATCCCAAAGCCAGGTGGACGGTCCTGTAGCTGTGTACTTGGGAAATTGACTTGGACCCCAATTCTGCTCTTCTAAAAGTAACAAATGTTTTGTCCTTAATTCAAGGGAGCAAGATTGAGCCTTTAAAATATTTAAATTTAAAATATAATAAAGATTGGGCTCTGTATTGCTTCCGAACGCTCCCTGCACTTAAAATCTGAACTCCTCTTTAGTCCTTGTCGACTGACCCAGGGAGAATGCCTCTCTTACTCATGGTAATAGTCTAAAGACTGCAACTCTGTAAGGGCCACGTCTGTGCTATATCCAGGAATCTCTGGCTGGCCCACAATAACAATACAGCTATGTCAGCGTCTTTATTGTTATTTGTGGAGGTAGTGCCTAGACACCCCACCCTACCCTACCCTTAACTCCCCGTTGCTTTAAGCCCAGGGCTAGGTAATGTTGAGTCCTCTTCCACCCAGGAGTGCCTTAGAACACACACTTCAAGCCTTTTAAAAACCTGCAGACTTGGCAAAAGGTTCCAATCATCTGCAAAATGTTTCCTAAAGGAGACAAGTGGTGCTAAAGGGACTGAAATGGAATCTCAATTCATAGGCAGGTTTTGCTTTGAATAGCAGGGTTCTTGTAGCGCAGCTTAAAGTGCAGACACATGAAAAGTAAACATTGCATCTTAATACCAGAGCACGTAGAGCTGTTCCCATGCAAAGCACACTCAGCCGCCGAGCTAAGCTGAAGTACCGTTAAAATTCATATATAGAAAGCCACAGCCTAAGGAATTGCTTCCTTGGGCATGTTTCTGAGTTCACTGCGTCAGAGTGCTACCCTCCTTCCTGTGGTCAAGACAATTGGCTTCACATTCCACCGGGTGCCTGGATAAAACTCAGCCTCACACAGGTTTTGAATGCTTCTGCATTTTTTAATCTTGACTGGGATGTCATTTTGAACCACCTGAAGCAAAGATCGTTTGTCTAGCAACAGCGATCAGCAGCACCTGCTCTGTGAATGAATTTGTGCTCTTGGCGGCAAATGTAGGCCTGGGGTACCTAGTCCTCAAATATTAAAGCAAAAAAAAAATTAACTCTAAGGTTCCCAGTACAATTTTGGGAATCCCCTTGAGCTGTGATTGTTTTCAGATGTCAAAGGGTTAGTGTGCAAGAAAATCAACAAGCATTATTAAATGTCAATCTGCCTTTTGAGAGGGTGGCTTTGAAATACATTAAAGGCCCTCTCTGCTTTGTGGGGAGGAGGAATTAGGATGAGAAGAAAAAATTGAAGATTTTTTTGAGGATTAGAGTTACTTTTTTAATATTATTGCATCTACATGAAGGTTAATTTTGGTTTAGGGTGTAGTTACAGGGACTTAGCTTTGTTTATTTCACCCCACTAAAGAAAAAATCATCTCGACATTTATCAAACACACGTTAAAAAAAAGAAACTCTTAAAACATTGAAAATTCAAAGACTCCAGTAAACCTTCATGTTAACATTTCCCCCCCTCTCTTTCTGGCTGTACGGGGAATCTCTGGCATCTCTCAGATAATGTTAAGATAGGGGGAGGATAAGAGGAGTTTGGCTGAAGTGCATCATGGGAAACTTAGCCCAGCTGAGGCGTTGGTCCATAAAGGGGGAATAGTGGCGTAAAGGAACTGATCTACACCTCCCGTGAGTCACCCAGCAGGTTATGCAAATTATAATAATTTTGGTTTTGGAGAGTTTGGTTTTTCAACAAAAAATAGAAGTTTTCCACCGAAAGCAGACACTCTGCGAAACACGAATTGTGCTGTTGAAAACCAAATTTTCTGTTATTTCCCAAATTTCCAAACCAGTTTTGATGGAAAATTTTCAAGCAGCCCTAGTCCTGACATTTTTTTGTCCTTAAAGAGTCAACAGTTGTCTTCTCCCTCGCGCCCAGTTAACTCTATTGGATCTAGTGTCCTGGCAAGATTCCCATCTGGGAATTTATATTCTGCCTGCCTTTGCTCTCCCTGCAGTTTCAAGCAGTTGAGGTACCAGCTCCACTTCCCGGCTTAAACAATTCTGTCACGTTCTATCCCAGTGGCAGGTGAAAGCGACTTATTTGTGTGCAATTGTAAAAAACACAGGCCTTGTTCTGTTTAAAGCACTCTAGCAAGGTGGGTTACCTTTGTCGAGGGGTTTGAAGTTTTCAAGGCTTTTTCCCAAGTGAGTTATTCTGAAGAAATAAACACCAGAATGAACTGGGGATTACACAGGGTCAGTAGAGTTCCTTATGCATCTACAAGGTGCTTAAATGATGGTTGTCAATCATACCCTGAGTACCTCAGTGTCTCACACCCGTGAATGAATTTTATCTTGGCCATACTGTTGGAAGGGAGTAATTTATTATCTTCATTTTACAGATGGGGAAACTGAGACACAGAGTGAAGTGGCTTGCACGCCAGGCCACACAGGAATTCTGTAGCAGATTTGGAAACTGAACCCAGATCTTCTGGACACCATCCGGCGCCTTAAATCACAAGACCATCCTACTTGCCAGGCTCCCAGGTTTCTAAACAATCACGAGATGGAATTTCACAATCCTCAGGTGATGTATTTTCTTAAAATAATTGTGCAAAAACATTTATCAGAACCTCCCCCTTCCCCACACAGCTCTAAGTGGCATTGAAATATTCGCTTGCTTTTGACTGATAGGCTGCTAGTGAATTACTCCAGGCTATTGCTCTCAATAGCCACTGAGTGGCAGTCAAGTAAAAATTATCATAAAATGAAACGTTCCTTGAATAAGTGTTTACTTAATAATGTCAACCCAAAGTTAAGCATCAAAACAAAGTTCCTGTGCCTGGATCTTAAGTGCTGCAAACCTGCTGGTTTACTTACTGAAAACTTTAAGGGGGTAGGGGCGAGGTCATGGCAATGCAGGTTATTTTAATAAAGCCATGAAAATCTCATACTGTGTTGTGGGTGCAGCTCATTTGAGTGATGTAGTTATACCACGTTCTACCACCTTATTAGCCTAAACTAATCAATGTGCTGTAGATTTATGTGATAAGTGAGGGGGGCAAATCGACTCATTTGGTGACATTGTAAAATTACTTCCCAGTGCCTACTGCAACCATGGAGTATGTGCTGTCCACAAATAAAGCTTTACTGAGAAAGGACTCTGGTACCATGGTGTTCTGATGATTTTATTAATCTTTATTTCCTTTTCATTTTAAATGGTCCAATGCAACTCTTGGGGAAAAAAAAAGTCTCCTGAAACCCAAAGAAGATCTAGGTCAGACGTAAAGGATGTTGGCTTTAATTAGCAACTGTGCACATTTTTAACCTTTTGTGAAATTCCAGGACTTCACGCTTCAGGTAACTACCCTGCTGTATTATTGAGCTGAATTGGAGATGATCTCTTCAGGGAGAAATTATAATCAGAAGTGTCATTTATCCTAAACTTTTACTCTAAAATTCATGATCCTAGGCAGGCAGCCAAGATCCTCATATTTAGAATATTTTAAAATATTTGGACAAGGTGACATAAATGTTAATGATTAGGAGACTCTTGAGGCAACTATTTTTTTAAAGGTAAGGCAAACAGTGGACAATAAAGATGATTTTCAAGGGACCTTTTACAAAGTTCAGTGGAATGTGTTTTCAGCAACTGGCGCAAGAGCCACCTAAAGAAAGGATCTCAACTGAAGGTCACACAAAAATTGTACTGGGCCTCTTGGAGTGAAGAGGTTATCTACTGGAGAGGGTTCGAATCGCAAGCTTCACTGCTTTTCTGAAGACACCCCTGCCTACGCTAGGTTATCTTACGAGCTGTCATTTAATCATGCTTTTGAACACACTGTCTCGTCCTGTGTGGGGCTTTCCATTTTCCACTGCAATAATTTTCACCCTTCCACCGCCAAGGCTAGAACTATGGTCTTGTGCTTTGAAGAGGGGGCTAGGAATCTGCAGGGTTTTAGACAAGGACAGTTTGCTCAAGGGAACTCAGCATGTAGAAGTTCTCAATAAAAAAGTGATGACACTTTCCCTCCTTTATAAAGTGCTTTAAGATCCTTGGATGAGTAGCAGGACATACTATAGTTAATGTAAGTGTGAAGTTCTTATTAGTGTCACAACCACCATCACTGTAGCCATCCTCCCACCCCTGAACTAGGTCTTTGGTTGATTTCAACAGGTACCAAACAAAAGCTGCCAGGGAGTGAAACTAAGTAATGTCCTTGTCTGCATTCAGCATGAAGCAGAAAGAGCATGAAGAAGAAAATATGAGACCCACTCCTTAGCACGGTGCCTTTTGGAAATTCCCTAGGCAAGACAAAAGCAGACAAAATTCTATTGCCTATCCTATAGACCTCTTCCTTGATGTGGCTCTCCCTTTCCCTGGGGCGGGTCTCAGGACAGGAGAAGTTCCCAGAAGTGACGATCTTCTCTGAAGTTTTTCTCCTCTCAAGGGTTTCCTTGGTGGAGTGGCAGGTTGACATTTGGAAGTGCTACAATGTCTAAGGCCCAACCTTCTACTCTGCCTCCTGTCAGAGACTGTATCTGTTAACCTTGCTCTCTGGGGCTAGTAGTGAAAGATAAATGCAAGGTCTGCACTTACCAACTAATCTTAATCACTTGTCATTGAATCAATATTCATTCATTTCCCTCCTTGCCTCCCATTCTTCATGCTGTGCCTCGTCTCACATATGTAAATCATACACACATCATTATGATTCTGCAAGGGCACATTTTCTATATTAAATAAGATCTATAAACAGGCAAAATGAGGACGGGCGTTTCAAATTATCCCTAGTCTGCTATTTCTTGTGATGGCTTTTATAAAGGTCACACCTAGCGAGCATGTTTTCAGCTTTAAGACCATTCATTGCCACCACAGTAATTACTTAAATTTTGATATTTATTTATTTTTAGCTCCCTTCAGAATATTATAGTCTTGGAGAGGTTAAATAATGCACTAGAAAAGCTCTGTGGAATGCATAAGAAGTGTTCAGCTGTATGAGCAGAATTATGTACCATGGTCTCTGTGTGCCATTAAAAGGGACTGTCAGAACTACAGATGATTTAAAGCACCGTTTTCTCCTTGGACTGGATAGTTCTAGTGCACATATTTGTGTCTTCTAGTTACCCAGAGGTGTTGCAATGGATTGCAGTGGCCAGGGCTTGGCTAGTGTCTGCTTTAGGTCACACATGCTCTAGGTTCTAATCTTCATGCTGTGGTGTTATTCATTGTTTGGATTACACTAAAGAAGTTGTGGGCCTGGCCAAGACCAGGATCCTGTTGTGCTGGGGCTTTCTAATAGTCCATAGCAAGAGATAGGCCCTGCCTCAAAGAGCCTCCAGTTTAAATACACATGATGGGCAAAGGACTTATTATCCCCATTTCACAGATGGGGACTGAGTCTCCGAGACGGCAAGTGATTTGCCCAAGCTCTGCTAAAGAATCTGTGGTCAAGCCAAGCACTGAGCCTGGGTCTCAGGAGGCCTAATTCAGAACCTTTACACAAGGCCATTCTTTGGTAGGTGCTCATAATACCTGAGCGAGATGCTATAACAATGCTTCCCCTCAGCTGCTTTCCATTGAAATGTGAGATGTTTTGTTTTTATCTACTGAGATACCAAGCTCCTCCTAGGTTGCATTCTGGAATCTCTTTGCTTTCATACAGATTATTTCTGTACTAAGTCCCAGAATAGCTATATTCACAGCAGCCATTCCTGGTTTTGAGCAGAAACACTGTATTAGAAAGGAAGCTATTTGCCTTTTATTGCTTCTTTTCATGGTCAGATTTAGACATAAGTTTTCTCTTGTAGTTTATCATAACCTTGCATCTGGATTCAGTTGAACGCTGGGTACTATTCGTCTTCAGCATGACATCCTGTAAAACAGCAATGGGCTTCAAAGCGACATATGGGACCTGTAGACACGTGGGAAAAATATCAAGACACATGGCGAAATCTGTGATTAGGCATATAATAGTTTTGTTGTAGAACTTAGAATTGCAAAGAGGAAAAAAACCCCCAAACCCTAAATCTGTAACTTCTACATCCTGGGTGATGATAAAGAGAAATAAAACAGGAGTACTTGTGACACCTTAGAGACTAACACATTTATTGCAGCAAAATTATTAAAGCTTATGCTGTAATAAATCTTTTAGTCTCTAAGGTGCCACAAGTACTCCTGTTCTTTTTATGGATACAGACTAACATGGCTGCTACTCTGAAACCTGTCGATAAAGAGAAATGTGACTTTATCCAACTGTAAACTAGGACAGATTAAGGCCTAGATTCATCAAAATAGAGAAGCAAATGTATAATGTTAAATATGTGTGTATATGTATTTGAATATATGACCCAGTTGTCTTCAATGGGAGAAATCAGAATTTAAGGCACCTGCTTCGGGAAACTAAAATTTGCAATCACCTAATCTTAAAGCTATGCTTTAAACAGCCTGTTCAGTGGTTAGAGCAGGAGATTTCGAGACATGCCTCCTGAGGTCTTATCTTGACTCTTTTATCTGTAAAATAGGCACAGTGATACTAGCAGTCATGAAGGTTCAGGAATTAGTGCTGGATCCTAGCTGGTGTAATCTGGAATAGCTGTGCTGACATCAACAGAACTGCATCGGTTCACACCAGCTGAAGAGCTGGTCTTGGGATACCAGGTGATATAGAAATGTCACCTAGTGATTTGAACAACTGCCAAAGTACTGCATGTGCACATGTTCATGGATGTTCTTTGTTACACTGTGCAATCAGATTCCCTTGAGTGGAGTTGTACTGAGATTTGGTCCATTGTTTATACTTGATGCTAAGTGTGTGTGTGTAGAGAGAGAAAATAATGAACACATATTGATAGGGACAGTGAATTATACAAATAAAAATACATCAGTGGAATCTGGGAAACCAAATAAAATGGGCACAAAATATCTAATCAACCATATTAAAATAAGATAATTCTTGGTTCTGGATATACTGGAGTGCCTCCAGCAATACAATCACTCGTACAGTACAGGCACACAAAGTTCACTGCTGCAGTAAGACACAGCAGCATTGTGAACTGGGCAGTATGCATGTCTTCTAATTGCAGTGAAAGCACAAGGCCAAGTCACTCATGTCTAACAAATAAATATAAACATATATACCATAATGCATGCCCAGGCTTCAGCTGATTTCTTGCTCCCACAGGGGTAAATAAATGTGAGTAGTTTGTGATATCACTCAGACCCAAGGCCAATATCTATCCATCTTAATGGTCAGCCCACTCAGGTGTCCCCATGGCTTTGGACAAGCTGCTTTTACACCCAGAACTCCCTTTTCACTCCATTAGAAGCTGCCAAAGTAGCATCCTTGGGTGTGTCTAAGCCAGGGCACAAAAGTTGTCCCCTGCGATTGTGGTCCAGCATGTCTATCAGGAGCGACTCAGAGAACACACCGTGACTCCCCTCCCTCGTGTGTTCTCTCTGGCAGTTTGGGCCAGACTGGAGCTTCCTCTCCTGGCTGGGGTTTCACTCTGCTCTGCCTGTGTGTCTTGGGGAGAAGGTGGGCTGGTGCACTGCTAGCAGTGGGAAGCAGGAGGGGGAGTTTTCACGCAGAAACAGGAGGGAAAGAGGCCCAGACAAAAAGATGCAGGAGCTAAAAAGCACAAAGAGAGCATAGGAGATTGTGAAGAGACAGGGCACATGGAGAAATGGATGTCCTGTGATGTTACGTCACATTTTGTTGACTACATCCCATGTTCCAAATTAGAGAGGTGCTTTATAATTCACAGTGACAGCACTTGAAGTTTTGCAACTGGAGTCACCTCTTAATGTTTTTAATCTGAGTGATGCTATTTTATTACTATCACAGTTCCCATGTTGCCTTTATTTTCGGTTTTGCTGTTTTGGAATCACAGATTTCCTTTCCCATTAAAAAATGGTGGCAGTATCAATACCTTCAGCCACAGCTCCCTGGTGGACTTCCCATTGTACATTGTGGATGTTTTTTTAAATGCTAGTTGATTGCAAATGAAGGGGGAAAACCATTAATTGTGCATCATAAATATTCCATGCCAAAAAATTTTAATGTCTTATTAAGGAAGAGAAATCAGATATTCAAAAGTCAGGAAATGCCTAATGCTGAAAGCTCATCCCGAACTTTGCCCCCTTGTTCACTAATAATTGCCAAATAATAAATGTTACTCAAACTGGAATTTCTTAGACAGCCTTAAATGAAGTGCAGAGTATTTATAGGTTTGGTTTGCTTTTTAAGCTTTGGTCTACACCAGAGTAAGAGGTGGGGATCGACCTAAGATACGCAGCTTCAGCTACGTGAATAGTCGTATTTAGGTCGACTTACCGCAGCATCTTCATGGCGCTGAATCCCCTACTGCCGCTCCCCCGTCAACTCCTCCTGTGCCTCTCGCAGCTGTGGAGCTCTGCAGTCGATGGGAGAGCACTCAGGGATCGATTTATCACGTCTAGACTAGATGCGATAAACTGATCCCCGAAAGATTGATTGCTACCTGCCAATCCGGTGAGTAGTGTAGACCTGGCCTAAGTCTCCCATGAGGTCTATGCAATAATCCAGGTTTGAATACAATCTGTCCCCAATACTTAAAAATTTATGAACAAAGTTATTACTGATGTAAGCAGGAGCAATTCCCAGGTCTTCTATGAAGCTTCCCCCACTTTACAACAACAGTGAATTTGCAATATGCTGGTTGAAGTCCCATGTATAAAATGAATCCAAAATGGGATTTCATGTTTTGTAACTGCCTAGAGTCCCATGATAGGACATGACGTGGTATTGCAAAGCCTGTTACTTCGTAAGACACAAAGTCTGCACTGTGTGTTTGTGTTGACACCACTGCTAGGTGTACAAACATATAAAGGGTTTATTGAAAATCATTGAGATGCTTGTGGCTCAGTTAGTTAAAATAAATACGAAATGACAGTGTAGTGTGCTCAGAACAAATGAAAGGAAATGCAATTTGTCTCCAATCTCTAGAATCTATTGCTGAGTATTGGTGATAGAGACAAAAATTGTGGTTGGGTTTTAGTAAGACCAGGCACAGCACGAGCATCGATCATCTGTGTAGCAGTGCAAGAGGAGTCAAGAGCAGGGCGTTTTAAATAAATACAAAACGAACCCCCAAACCCCGAACTCTCCCCCTGCAGTGACGCATGTTTCTGCAGTGAACTTCGGTAACGTGCACTGGCATGTTAGCAATACACACATCCCTGGGAAATGCATGCAGTTCCCCTTATCTATTCATAAAAGCTGGAATCCATTCTCTCTTATGTGCATTGCCTCCGCTGGACTTTGCTAGGTAATATTGAGCAGGGGGTTTCAAACTCTTTCATAGCATGGGGTCACATCTCAGTAAAGAGGTGGTTATGTGGGCCACCTGGCTGTCATTCACAATCATGCCGTCCATTTCCCCTTCCCCACAATAGTGTAACGTTGTATTGCAGTAATCGTTTACTATTCAGAAAGCAACTGATGTGTCTGTAGCTGTCCCTAATAGGATGTAATAAGTGGAAACAAGGAGGCAAGCGAGCATTGTGGGACCTGTTGGCTCTCTGTACACCAAAGAAGTCTGCCAGGGGCCACAATTTGGTAAGCATCAGTACAGCGGGGATGGGATCTGATAAGCTATAAGGCTCAGTAAAAAATGTTACCTCAGGAACAAGACTGGACAACTGGCTAGAGGCTTTGGAGGTTTATATCTCCTTCCTCTGAAGTAGCAGGCAGAAGCCCCACTGGAGACAGCATCCTGGACTAAATGGGCCAGTCACCGAGGTGGGCTCTATCCGTTACACAAACGTCTCCAGAATTCCTGGCATGATGCCTCTCTCGTCCCAGGCTGGGAGATTGAATTTTAATTTTTATGGAATAGAATCAACAATTTAATGGCGAGAGATAAAAATTTATGTCCTTAATTATCACCTAGGTTGGGCTTGAGCTCTGCTGAATTCTCTGTCATGCATGAGATGGGCTTGTCGATGTCCATGCCATAGTTTTGCTTCAGGCAGTGAGTGGCAGCGGCAGAGTGACACAGTTCAGCTCTTGGTGGAGGGTCTGTTCATGCAGGTGGTACCCAGAGTAATGGGAACCAGTCCCTGTGTCAACTAACCTATCTGAAGGGCAGCACCTACAGAGAGGGGGAAATGAGGCAGATAGATTTGGGGCTTAACCCAAGCAGGTGGCAGGTGGACTCTGATTTTCTGAATCAAGCAGACCTGGAATACAGACGCTTCAGTTTAAGCTTCTCTCCGTATTTGCTGTAATTCACTTTGCCTTTGTAAGTAACCCTGCAGTACTTTGCATTATGGGATGAAATTCCCATTGTTCTGAATTGCCAGGAAGGCAAATCCATCTCCTCTGCCCTGTCATGTAAAGGATCCCCGCATGCGCCGCTGAAGGAAACAACAGACAAGCTGAGTGTGAGTGAGCCTTGGTTTGATCAAAGAGCTCTGCACAGCAAGACGATACACCCAGTTATTCAACGGCGAGTTTGGCTTAGGACCTTATCCCAAATCCCACTAACTATCCAAAGTTACCTCACGGATTTTGTATTCCCATCAGAAATATTAGTACTGACTCTGTGAGGCTGTAAGCCCCTGAGGGGTAGAGATCATGTGTTTGTACAGCCCCTAACACAACGTGTCTCTGGTGCATGACTAGGTGTGATGAGACATCGATGAGCCTGGTGAGTTATTTGCGATAATTCCCTGGGAGTCCTAAGAGCCCAGTCAATCCAGAGCCAAGGGTCTAACCAGGTGGCTGCAAGGCAGGGCTGTGGGTTCCTAATGAAAGCAGCCACTCCAGTCTGCTCAGTGTTGCTACCTTGTTGGCCATGCTCCCGGCTACTTGGTAGTTCTGACAGAAAGCTTCTGCTCCAACCTGTGTCCGCTCCTGACCGAGCGATGGCTAGTGGCCCAGCTGTGCTGACACTAGAGCTCCTAGGTGCGATGGTAACACAAACAATACATCACAATAATAATGGTTTTTTGCCCTTCAGGATTAGTCATGCTGACTGATGTCTTCTGAAGTCTAACCCCCTCTGCCATCTATTGTTATGAAAGGCAAGGATGGGAGGAATAACTGATGGGAGAAGGAAAATGCCACTCCAAACCTCCATGTTTACAGTCCCAGTAACCTGCCCGTCACCAAGGTACCATCCTCTGTGCGTTCATCCCATAGTATCACAATGGCTGTATTGTGGCAAATACAGAGTTGTCAATGGCAACCACTGAGACATTTTCAGTTTGGCTTTCAAAATAAAGGCAGTGAACGGATATGCATGAGCACTGGCCTTTTGAATGAGTTTCATATTATTGGAATGACCTCCTGATACAGCTTTGATGGAGTGATGAAGGCTGCGTGTTATCCCTCAAGGTAGAAGACCTATGATCTGAAAGAACTGAGAAACCTGATTAAAGGCTAGTGAAAAATGAATACGTTGGACCAAATTCACCCCTGATGTAACACCATTGGGTTCCACTAAATGAATGAATTTAGGGCAGTAAGGGAATGAAGCACTCAGGAGCAGCTGAACTATACAGCATTTTCTCAATATCCTTTATGAAGAAGTCCTAGAGAAGGTGAGGAGGAAGCCAATTGACCTCTCAAGTAACTAAACCCACTAGAATTAGTAGACAATGGGATCCTTTCTTTAGAAGTGTCCAACTCTGCGTAACGAGACAGAATATTCTAGTTCTGTTAGTGACTTCTATATGTTAAACATTCTGTGGAAAGGTTTATCGAGCTCTATTACCTCCTGTAAGACTCTTCCATAAGAGGGAGAGAGGTTTAGTTGTACAGGTAACTGAGGAAAGTTTTCCCCCTTGTCTCCTAGAGCCAGACTATAGCTACACTAGAAAGCTTACAGTGCCTCTGTAACAGTTCTCTAGTATAGCCTCTCTTGATGGCAGAGAACTTTCCCATGGGTTTAATTACTCCAGCTCTCAGGAACAGCAGTAGTTGTGTTAGCAGGAGAACTCTCCTGCCAGCATAATGCTGTGCACACCAGTGCTTAGACTGGCATAAGCTATGTTGCTTGCGGGGCTGGCTAATTCACACCCCTGAGTGACATGACTTGTGTAGACTTGAGCTATAATGCAGCTGTAGTGGTAGTCTAGCCTTTTAACTCTGTTTGCTGTGTCTGGATGTTCAGTAGCTTCCCAGTCTGGGAATGTATTTTACCCTTCCAACATGGATGTTTCTTGGCATACACTATCATTTACCAATTTTATTGCCGTGGGCCTGTCTGTGACTTCAGAATCTTTGTGTGTGTCCCACCCTTCTGCTGGAGGAATTTCACCAGCAAGTGGCTGAAAGAGTTCTCATAATTATTCCTGTTTCTAGCATCGTGAGCGGCTGGCAGTCAGGACCCGCTAGTAAAATGGTAAGTGGATTTGCCATTCGGTTATGCAGACTATCGTTATTTTCATTTGAAGGCCGCAAAATACAGTAGCCGCTGCAGCTTTTTGTTGTGTGAATCTGCTCCTGACAGGCCACCATAGTGGCATATTGATTTTTCTCTGGCATTTACATGGAAAGCAGCTTAAGGTAACATTGACCTTGGAAGAAAGATATACTCTGAATGGAGAATGCATGTATTAGGCAGAAACAGGGAGGCCTTCAATGTACTCTATAGCAGAGATGCCTTCTTTTTCATTTACTTTTTCTCCAGAAAACATTTAATGTGGTTTGCAGGGCAAGAAAATTTCCATCCTCTTCTATGTTTCACTTCCCCTCCATCAATCCATGGCTATTGATGGTGTTCAGGATCACTGTATTCCATACTGTTGTTTGTTTTTTAAAGAGCCGCATTCAATACTTCAAGGCTACTGAGCAAATGATAATGAAAAATTACCTTTTTATTCACTGGGACTCTGAGCACTGAAATAAATGTTCTTCATCTTGATGTGTAACACTCTAGAAGCAAATACTCACCAGCAACCACACACCATGCAACAAAAACACTAATCCAGGAATCTGTCCTTGCAACAAAGCCCAGTGCCAACTCTGTCCACATACCTATTCAAGTGACACCATCACAGGACCTAATCACATCTGCCATGCCATCAAGAGCACGCTCACCTGCACATCTACCAATGTGATATATGCCATCATGTGCCAGCAATGCCCCTCTGCCATGTACATTGGCCAAACCGGACAGCCTCTAGGCATAAGACTAAATGGACCCAAATCTGACATCAGGAATCATAACATTAAAAAAACAGTAGGAGAACATTTCAATCTCTCTGGTCACTCAATAACAGACCTAGAAGTGGCAATTCTTCAACCAAAAAACTTCAGAAACAGACTCCAACGAGAAAGCGCTGAACTGGAATTAATTTGCAAACTGGATAATATTAAATTAGGCTTGAATAAAGACTGGGAGTGGCTGGGTCATTATACAAACTGAAATCTATTTCCCCATGCTAAGTTTTCCCCTACTGTTACTCACACCTTCTTGTCAACTATTTGAAATGGGCCATCCTGATTATCACTACAAAAGTTTTTTTCCTCCTGAGAATAGCTCACCATAATTGATTAGTCTCTTAGAGTTGGCATGACAACCTCCATCTTTTCATGTTCTCTGTGTATGTATATGTCTATATATATATCTACCTTCCTACTGTGTGTTCCACTCTATGCATCTGATGAAGTGGGTATCTGATGTAGTGGGTATCTGGGTATCTGATGTAGTGGGTATCTGAGTGTGGGTATCTGATGAAGTGGGTATAAGCCTGTGAAAGCTTATGCCCAAATAAATGTGTTAGTCTCTAAGGTGCCACAAGTACTCCTCGTTCTTTTTGTGGATACAGACTAACACGGCTACCGCTCTGAAACTCTAGAAGTTGTCTCTTGCTTTGTTGCCCGCTTGGTATCATGCCAAGGCCCTGAGAGTGAGCAACAGAAGTGGCAGAATCAGACTATCAATTGAATCAGCACTGTTAACATCACTCTTCCACCCCGCTCCGTGAAAGCAGCTAGTTTCCATGTGCTTACTTCTGAAGGAGACTGAATCATTAGTGTGTAAATAATCAGCATGAAAAGGTGGAATTCTGTGCTATTGGCCAGACATCCTTTGCTCACGTTTGAAATGTAGGCTTCAATGCTGAACTAAGCTAACACAATCCATGCACATACCAGTCCCCAACTACAAAGTTCTGGTAGATTTCACACAGCGAATGTGACATAAATATCCTTCAATTCTTTGTCTGAGAATAGGGCTAGAAATCTAGACTCTTTCTCTATGGAAAAACCAAAGGAGGAGCGAATCCAGCTACCACAGAAATAAGGCTTTAAAAAAAGGCAAATAAGGAACCCCCGTATATTGCTATTTCCGTGGTGCCTAGAATGCTATTTTAAATTTGCCTGTTCAGGGAAGATAAAAGGTGTAATCAGATGTGATGCATCCAAATTTCTGTTTCCTTTTTTTAAAAAAATTGAATAGTGTGAGAAAAACAAGTTTGAGGGCGACAAGGCAAAGGGCAGATGTTCTTGCTGACTTGGCAGAGTTTAAGTTGCAAATTTTTACTAGACTGTTTGGTGGATTAGAAGAACAAAAGTAAAAGCGTGTTACAGAGCTAGTTTATTAAAAGCAAGCCAGTTGGCTGTACTCTTAAGACTGCCTGTCTCTCTGATGCAGTTACTTTCATTTCTTTTAAAGGACATTTTCTCCAAATGACAGTGTTCAACTAATACAGAATTCCTATGTCCAAAGGACAGTCTGTGATCCAGTCCATTGACTCCTGATTTCATTTAAACTGCAATTCATTATTTTCTTCCTGTGCTCATTCAAGAACCCATTGTTCATTACTCTCCCATCACTGTATGATTGGAACAATTTGTATCTGTCGCTCGTACATTGGCCAGATAATGAAATAATCATTTGTGCATCTACACCATATTTTACATTTATTTTGCACAGCGTAATTTGCTTCATAGGGTCATTTTTCTCATTCTGGAACAAATTGTGATCTTGTTTAAGTATTTAGTAGTTGGTAACAGTTTGCAGCTGCCAATGTCAGGACACGTCTGAATACTGCCATTCACAGACAGACAATACGGCGCAAGAATCCTCGCTGTTCCTTCAGTAAACAAAAGCAGAAGAGATTCTGTAGACCAAGGGTCTGATCTAAAGTCCATTGAAGGCAGTGGAAAATCTCCCATTGATTTTAATGGGCTTTGGATCAGGCCTTCAAAGAGAGGAGCAATGAGAAGGGATAAGATTCTCTCGTAAAAATGAAAGCAGAAGATAAAGCACAGAGCCTGAAGAATACAGCCAGATGAGATTCTGTTCTTAAGAAGACTAGCGAAGTTATGACTTCTAGAGAAGTAAAGGGTCTAGGAGACTAAACTACTTATTATGACATCAGATAGATAAAAAGGTGATTGCTGATTGGTTCATTCATCTTTCTTCTGCAAATCTATTTCTGCTCAATTAATTAAAATGGCACATACGTTCTGCTCTCCAAATATCACACACATTATTATGGAAAGGTTGAATTAGTCATTATGTTGGAAAAGGTCAGGGCTTGAATTTAATGCCGAAAGGAGATAGTGCCTTCCGTTGATACTTCATAATTGCCATCCAATCCCAGTTCGGTGCATTAACTGGGTCTCCGCTCTAAGAATTTGCTGCTTTACTTTACAAATGACATGTCACAGAAAGTGCTTTGGGACACTCGTGTGATGGGGTCCCCAAGGTGCAACCTGCTGAGACCTCCAACCTGTTACCTCTCACACTGTGATGCTGATGTCAAGCTATAAACCTCTGCTAGGCACTGCCCTTACACAGCCATCCAAAGGCAGAGGGGTATCCAAAGGCAGAGGGACACCCAACCGAGTAACATGAATGATCTCCCAGCCACTCATGAACCATCAATAGAGAGGCTGCAGCCAATTCCTCCCCAGCTCCCCGGTCTTACACCCCAGAACTTGCCCTGGTCAGAAGCCTGGCCAGTATGAACTCATTATTTAGTTCACCAATAATTTAAGGGTAGTGGGCATGCAGCAGTCTTTGTTAACTTGATCTGAGATTTCTCAAGCTCTTCCACCAAAACACGTTGTTTTTAGGTCAAATATAAAACAAGTTCCTTAACTACAGAAAGAGAGATTTTAAGCGATTGTAAGTGGTGGGCACAAAGGTCAGAAAGAGGTACCTTAAGAAAATGAAAAGTAAACACGCATTCTAAATCCTAAACTTTTAGTTTAAGCAAGAGTTGAATCAAACAGTTTTTCTCACCCTGACAGATGGTACATGCAGGTCACAGTTCCTCAGTACACAGCTGTGACTGCTTTCCAGCCTGGAACTATTCTTCTGCCGTTTAGGCTTCCAGGTATTGAGATGGGTGGGAGGGAGAGGCCAAGTGATGATCTCGCGGCCTCTCTTTTTACACCTTCTTCCAGCTTGTTGGAAAGATCCCTGCTGTGATGTGCAGGTTAGGCAGTCTCCATAGGCAATGTGCTCTCTCTGGGATGGCCATTCGGAGAGCGGATTTCCTTTAACAGGTCATCAGCACTGGCTGGCTGGTTGAAAAGTTGACTGTGGGCATCCCCCCACCTCACAACATATTTCAGAAACACCCATAGCAATGCTTCGTAACTCCACATCCAATGATAGTATGGACAATCCAACAGGATATTGCTGTTCAGCAGAGCAAGACTATTAAAATGATACTTCACCAGGCATACATTGTGCAAAACCTATCACAGTGGTGAATACTGGGGGTTCTAGGGTGCTACTTTGAGGTACAGGGTGCCCCAATTCTACAGTACCTTTTCCAGTGAAAATTGGATGAAAGAAAATGATAGTCATTGAAACAATTGCATTACACTGGCAGGGTTTTGGGGTTTTTTTAATCTCAGTATTGACTGGTACTTGCAGCATTATTCATAATTGTTCTATTACTGGTACATGGTAGCATCTAGGCCTTGTCTATGCTACCAGCTGGATCGACACGTAGAGATCGATCTATTGGGGATCGATTTATCGCGTCTCATCAGGATGCGATAAATCAATCCCCAGAGGCACTCCCATTGACCACGGAACTCCAGCTCACCAAAAGGCACAAGGCAGAGTCAGCGGGGGAGCCCACTGTCGACCGCTGCCGTGGTAAGGACGGCAGGTAAGTCGACCTAAGATACGTCGACTTCAGCTACGCTATTCATGTAGCTGAAGTTGTGTATCTTAGGTTGACCCTTCCCACTAGTGTAGACCAGGCCCTAGAGGCTCCTGCAGAGATCAAGACTCCATGGTGCTAAGCATACAAACATACAGTGAGTAGCCCCTGCTCTGAAGAATTAACAAGTTAAATAGACAAGGCAGACAATGGAGGGGTGGGAAAACAGAGGCAAAGGAATGGGAAGTGACTTGACCAAGGTCACAGATCCCAGATCTGTTGACTACCCTGTCCATCACCCTATTGACTGCACCACAAAGGGTTAATCAGAGCAGTGCCATGCTCACATGTGGGTATATCCACCACAAAAATGTAGAGGAGCTTGTCAATGTCAAGGTTTATGAACACAGTAGAAGCCCTTTGGAAACCATTTAAGACCTGGTCTACACTAGCGGGGAGAGTCGACCTAAGATATGCAACTGTTTGTGGTTTGACTGGAAGTACCTAGAAGTAGCTTCAGTGGTGGTATTTTGGCATGCTCTGTCTCAGTTGGAGCTTGGAAGTGTGGCGATACTTGCAAATGGAAAGATAATTCTGCGGAAAAGTAAAGTAATCATACTCTTATGATCCCCAATACATGTCTAGTTGTGAAGTTTCAAGGGGCTTGCCCATTCCAATTTTTGGCCACCAAAATAGGTGGATTTTAGTGGAGAGGTAAGATCAAGTGTTCATGAGGAGCTATTTCTCTAAATGGGAAATGGATATTTTCCTCTTAATCATTCTTTTAGATAATCTAAAGGGCATTGGTTATGCCACATTTCCTAGGCTGGGGAAGGGCATGCTCTATGCGACAGAGCAATTTGCCCTGAACCTGGCTTTCTTGGACCAATGGGCTAGACATTCCCCACACAACTCCAAGCTCACCTGTACGTTTCTGCCCAGTCAATGAGCATGGAAGGAGCTGGTAATGTTTCCACTTTCTAGCTTCAGAGTGAACCTGTTGTTCAAATGATGGAGCAGTTCACAGCTCTCCAGCGGACAAATGCTGCCCCCTCATGCACAACCCAAGAACACTGGCTTTGCACAAAGGATCACAGGTTATAGGTGTAGCTGGGGCTTCCATGTCTCTTACCTGCAGGTTTAAGCCCTGAGCAGCCATGTTCAGCACCGTCAGTACCCAGGAGGGCGGTGTAGTGGGGCAGTATTTGGCCTCTAGCCACTACCTCTGTCTTTGTGCAAACTCAGCACTTCATTGGTTCACCTCGGGGAATGGTACCCTGGCTCTAATTCAACCACGAATTACAGGGCTCAATAGAGTCCCTTACACTGTGGAGAAGAGTGATGCTGTCTGCTACAGGAACCACTGGGTGAGATTCTCTGGCCTGTGCTAGGCAGGAGCTCAGACTAGACAACCATAATGGCCACTTCTGGACTTAAAAATCTGTGACCCAGAAGGGTGAGAACTGTCTGTCTTTAAATGAATACAGAAGCTGATGCCACAAGAGAGACGTGCAAGATGGTAGAGCCACAAACGTGGTCCCCTCTCATCCCAGATTAGCACTAAATGCACCATCGACTCATAGAGCTCAAGGACCCCATGAGTTGACTGATCATCCCGCTTGCCCCGGCGTGTGACCACTCCAAATCGGGCCCGCTGTCAGGACAGTGCTTGTGTTGTACCTGTTCTGTAGATAAATAGGCTTCAGTCTCCAGGGTTGTCGATCTCACACATTCAAAGTGCATTGTATCCACACACCATTCTCTCATGAAGTGATTAAAAATACCAGAATGGTTCATGCTGGCCTTGTAAAAAGGCAGAGACATGCTCCAGACTGGTGTCGAGTGATGGGAGTTTGACCATTCAGCTACACTGTTTAATTGGAACAATAAAGGCGGGGGGATGGGAAGCATCCACATATGGCTGGGAGGTTTGCTACAACCTGTAGTGGTGTGTCTGAAATCACACTGGTAAATTTGATGCATTATGTGAGATGTTTTACACTGATTACAATGGCCTAAAAAGAATTTTTTTGTAAATACGTTCATTCTTCTTAGTTACGCTCTATTCAATGGTGTTTGGTTAGCGTGTGTGCGTGTAGACTATACCAAGCACATTAATAAAACAAGAAAGAAAAAAATAGCTACAAGACAGTAGCTAACAGCCGATATATATATAGAGAGAGAACTAAATATCAGCAGGAACAAACTGTGACTGGACAGTAAAAAAATCACCTGCTTCTTAGGGAGATACAATTGGGTAATGAGCCATGAAAACATGAACATTTCAGATGGCAGATCTGCTATTCAAATGTATGGCCAGCTGTCCCGCACTCCCCCCTCCGGGAGAATTGTTCTTTGCCGAACAGTAATGAGCGGGTTATGGGTAACTCTAGCAAAAGTATGGAATTCTGAGAAATTGTACTGCATCATATTAGCTTCTCTCTGAAGTTAGCCATTTTCCATCATGCTGTATTACCCATCACTGTCACTAATATACCATGAAATTCAGTTGTATAATGCAGTGAGCAACTCAACCTCCCGTTTCAAAGGTTTGTTACCCATAATCCTGCGAGAGTCATTAGCCATGTCACTGAATAGAGGAAACCTCATTCACTTCTTACAACGTTTCCGCCTCTGGCAAATAACTGACACATTACACATGGGCACAATGCTTAATTCTCCAGGGACTCCTGATTGCCACATTGTGAACCGCGTGCCTCTTTAATGGGCAATCCAATCACCCTGGAGACCCACCAGCCCCAGCTGTTGTGTTGTGTAGTACCTATCCCCCATGCTAGCATTCCCTGCCCATGGCTGAACAACTGGACCCTCTGGCAAAGTAATGATTTTCTAGTCGTTACGTTATTTACTCTTTAAAATGTTGCGAGAACGATATTTTTAAGACAAGGTTGCCAAAAAAAACCCCCAAACCATATGAATATACCCACAAATTTAATTACATTAGCATGCTCTGGTAACATTTTCAAAAGCACCAAAGTCCCAATTGTAATTGAGGATTTGGGGCCTAAGTCACTAAGTTAGTTAGGCGCCTACCTGCCATGGAAATGGCACCTACATAGCTTTGACCTAGGCCAGAGGCTCCGAAGTCTCGTTGAAAGTCAGTGGGCCATCGGCTCCTAAGTCACTTTTGAAAATAGGACTGAGATGTTTCTGAAAATGTTATCCTGAGTTTAGCTTTTAGGAAAATTCCTCAAAAGAGAGTAAACAGATGATCACATGAGAACATGCTGAGTCAAAAAGCAAGTGTCTGTTTTCTAGAGTGCCAGAGAGAGAGAACGCTTTTGGGGCCTACAATTCTATTGTCTGGGTGGGATTTGCAGAACCTCCGAAGTGACTTGAGACACATTTATGATGGGACTTGTGCCTAGTTCACATTGGAATGATTGAAAATCCCATTTGCTCCTCTGAATGAGTATTCTGCACAAGACTGTGTCAACCCAGATTGATATCACTGAGGGTCACTTCGCCTTTCCCACTGCTGCCAATTGCTTTTCAAAACCCGCTTTGTTGTGCTCTCAGCTCTTCCTGTCCTATCTATATTGTGCACCAGAAATAGGAACCTCCACTAAGGGGTTGCATGTTTTCTTTGTCAGAACATTAGCTAAGCAATAGGTAATCCTGACTTCTTCTCTGATAGAACTGAGCAAATAATCCATGTTCCTAAACCATGGTGCCTTATCAGTATCCATTCCAACAGCCAGAAATGAGCTGCTTTCTCCATAGCTGGCCACAGTATTAGCCCCTGAACACTGGTAGCATTTTTAGGTTATTAATACCATACCACTCTTCATAAATGTGCAGAAATATTGGCTGTACCCTTTAAACTGATGCTTTCTCCACATTAGGATTCCTTAGCATACATGATTTATATATCCATGAAATACTGTCCATATGGCTTCCCCAGTTGGATATGAGGAGTAGGGCAGGGATTTTGATGTTGTATCGACGCATTGTTGATATTTTAATGGTCAAGCAGCCTTAATTTACATGTAAATAGAGAGTTGTGCATTGGTGTAGAAACACAACATAGCATTATGGGAGGTCCAATTTTGATGTTTAGGTAGTGCTGTGTCTCAAAAAACCTCATATCTCTCTGGGCAAGAATCTGTGTTCCGTTGGCTAACTTGCCATATAAACAACATGGCACCTTGACCTGTGTGTAATTTAGTGATTGCATTTGCTACCCCATAGAATCATAGAATATCAGGGTTGGAAGGGACCTCAGAAGATCTCTAGTCCAACCCCCTGCTCAAAGCAGGACCAACCCCAACTAAGTTATCCTAGCCAGGGCTTTATCAAGCCTGACCTTAAAAACCTTTAAGGAAGGAGGTTCCACCTCCTTCCCAGGTAACCCATTCCAGTGCTTCACCACCCTCCTAGTGAATTTTTTTTCCCTAATATCCAACCTAAACCTCTCCCACTGCAACTTGAGACCATTACTCCTTGTTCTGTCATCTGGTACCATCTTTTAGCACAGTACTTTTGCCTAAAACTCAGCAAACTATTTTTAACTAAAGAAAAAAGAGAAACCAATATTGTTGTATAAAACTGTTGCCACAGGATCACCTATGGGCAACACCTTCATGAAAAGACCAGAGATTAAAGAGAGACCTGCTCTGAAAGCCTTTGGTGTCAGATTGTCAGAACAGTGGTCTGACAATATATATATAGTTGAGCTTTCACTGCTGTCTCTCATCGCCCTAGTGAAATGTAAGGAATGTGACTTGCTTTTTGTTGGTTTACTTTAGAATTGAGCTGTTTAGTAGCAAAGATCACAGGAATGGTGATGGTGGTGTATAGTAATAACATCAGACCTGCCTATGCATCAGTAGCTTTTGGAGAACTTTATTTTTGGCCCTGTTCTGTCTTAATTACACTATAATGGTTTCCTTCAAGTTCACCCCATGTAAATGTTTAAATGTACTGGCAGGAAGTGTCTCTACCTTAGTGATTCTAGACAGTGACATTAATAGGCTACCTATTTATTCGGTTTCTCTTTTAAATTAAGTCTTAGCCATGACTTTTCAAACTCCAAAGGTGTTTTAGTTTTTTAATATGAGCCGTTTTCATCCTCCTTTCGTCAAGTCCGAGTGCAGGTCAACACCTCTCTGGCTTCTGGCTCATTTTGCTCAAGAAGGCTCTCTACCAGGTTGACATTGCAAAGTACTTTGAAGAATTTATTAAGACAAACATTTAGAAAGCAGGTGAAGTGCCAGACAGGAAACGTAGCCATGATGCTGACTAGGCTAGGATGTATGAGATTGCCTAGCACTGTAAGACCGAGTTTTAGCTAATTAATTCTGCCTCACCTGGGCTATAATGTACAGACGCTGTCAGCTCCATGTTCCCAGCTTCCAGACATGACAAGGCTGGAGTCATTAAAGCTGAAGGGAGCCAGACTCATTGTGCGGTGATAGCAATAGCGTGTCAGCTGAAAGACAGCTCCGATGCCTCCAATGATGTCAGTTCAAGTACTTAGATCACCATTCCCAATTTATTTCACCAAGTATCTGCAGCCACTGCATTTGCTAGTGTCAGAATAGTGATGTATCTATTCTTGTCCCTGAAAGTATTGTGGCAGAAGGCGGGCAGTATGAGGGGAGAAGGGAGAAATCCACTCCAGAACAATCCCTCTAAAAATCTTGTTGTCCTGATATATCAGAAATTCAATCTGGTTTGCAGACACGACTTACTAAAATTATATTTCACAGAATACATGGTTATTAAATAATGCAGTTTGTGATGAGTCTGGATGCAATGTTTTATCTGGTTTTCTGTATATTCTGGCCAAGTGACAGTTTATGTACTGAGTGGCATATCAATATTTTTGTCCATATGAATACCAGACAGCTATTCTCAAACTACAAATAAGAAAAGATCCAATCTGTCATCAATTCAAAACCTGATTGCTAAAGACATTCCAAGCCAGGACTGATAAAGCACCAATGACACTATCATCAACTTACAGTAAATCAATTTTTCTGTACCAGCATGTTGTATGATAGAGAGATGGCTGCCGCTGAGAAGTGTCACACATTAGCAGACTAGTAGTTCTACTAGTAATGCAGCACTGCTTCTGGGCTTTGGATGGGATACTCACTGGATGCTGCTTAAACTGCAACCATCACTCAAAAGTCCAACCCAACCCCAAGTCTCCTTACATTTAAAAATTCACCTAAAAATGTGTCTCTCCACTGCAGTTTCTAAATTGGGCTGTGTGAGAAAATAGAAAAAACAAAATATAAGGGGAGAAGCTATTTGTATTTCTCAACTAAATACCAGGCAGCATTACAGCTAGGACAACCCAGAGAGGATTCAGACAAACCTCCAAACATTTAGAGACCTATCCAGGGCAAGCAGCTGAGGGTTTTGAGGTCAGGCCATCATAAGCTGAATTACCAATAGTATCTAATTATAACTAACATTTTTACTGTTCCTCACATTCAGATATGTGGGTCTGCACAGTACTGTCTCAGGGTCAGAGGCTGAAAGCGAGATTGATTACCCATGCACCAGGACGAATGGGAACTGGAAACTTGCTGTAGAGGCAAAGTCGTTGGACATCCCGGAGACTGCCCTCCACCCCCACCCCAGGACATAGAAGTGTCCTTGAGAACACCAGAAAGGGTTCCTCTCACCTCATGTATCCTGTTATGCGTCCAGCAAGGGATGCCTGAAGCAGGGATAGGGGAGGAGTCTTGGTTTTATGCTGCTCTCTAGTGATGCCTTCTTTCCAAAGCAAGGAATAGCATCAAAGTTGATAGACTGGTGAGAGCTATGCCCCATGTTTTATTGCAACTTGCAGTCTTCAAGGGCTAGAAAACGTGGGATATGTAAATCTGGAAATTCCGAAGACTTGTGAGAATCCACATAATGTTTAACCAGAAAGACTGGGTGGATAAAGAAAACATGAAACCAAGGACCAAACTCAGGTGTAGTTTAGGGAAGAGCAACCTCCCGGGGATGCCAGGGCTGAGTTTGGGCCCATTACTCAAAAACTCCTCGAGATGAGCATTTGTTTTCAAATACGCAGTTTTAGTTACGTTTTGAAAATGTAAAGTCTGCAGCAAGTATCACGTTGGGGCTTTGCACTCTAGAATCACAGAGTTGTATTTCTTCTTTAGAACATTGCAGTTCACATTTAGGAGGCTGTCTCAGGGAGACTTGCAAACATTCAGAGCCTTCCAGGACAGCGCATGGCTTGGTCTGGATGAGAAAGTGATTCAGCATTTCTAACCCCAGCCCGAAGCTGATTCCACCACCAGAGCATAACAATGGAGAGCAGAGAAAATCCAAGAGCCTTCAGTTGGAAGTGAGTAAAAGCTAGCTATCTGGCAACTGGGAATACAGGGTGACGTTAGTGAGCATAACTTAAAGATGCTGTTCAGCTCTGAAAAGTGACTTGCGAAATGGCTCCTCCTTATCCATCAGGTGTCCCCCGGTGCATATTTAATCTGATGTTAATTAATACCCAGGCCATGACCCTACCATGGGGTCTGTGTGGGGTGGGTGTTTCTGCCTCACAGCCTCAAACTGATTTCAATGGGGCTCCGCTGCAGAACCAACGCACCGAACAGGAGTAGAGCTGGCTCCTATCCCTACTTCTGCATCGTAACAATTGCTCACTAATTTCAAATTATGCGACCAGTGACTTACACCTGTGTAACCCGATTGACACTAATGGGGGCAGGTTTGCCCAGATGGCTCTGAAGGCACAATTTGGCCTACAAAAGCTTTTTCTACAGGTAGCGATGCGTGGAAAGGTAAGAACCCAGCTTGGCTGCTAAGTTCTTTTCAAAGTCTCTCATTCCAGGATATAGTGCCCCCATCCTGAGTGACCTACATTCTTTGTTCTTAGGCATGCGACCTTGCATTTGGCTGTATTAAAATGCAGGTTTGATTGTGCCCAGTTTGTTCTGAAGAAGTGACGTGATATTGTTCCTGATCTCTCCACCACTCTTTGGGTCAGCTGCAAATGTTATCAGCCACGATTTTATGTTTCCTTCCAGATTTTTGATGAAAGTATTGAACAATCTTGGGCTGAAAACCTGTCCCTGTGGGACCTCATCAGAAACACCCCCATTCAATTAGGATTCCCCATTTTAAGATCTATCCCTGAGCTAGCCCCAGTATATTAGATTTCTCCTTCTTATTGCCGCTAAGATCAGCAGTAGCACAATAAAGGCCTCTGTCCCTGGGTGGACAGAAAATTGGCAACAGCGGCATCCAGATCGTATGCCTTTTATGGTAAAAAGGTACCTTATTTCCACCATTCGGCATTTTCACAGATCACCATCTGTTATTTACCTCCAAACCCTTTGGAAATTTGACATCCAGTTTCATTTCTAATTAACTGTCCTCCTGACTTCTGGCAAGGGTTTATGGCCAAATGGGGCCTCAAGCTCTCTTTGATGAATGGTAACACATTTATGCATTTCTGATTGTCCAAATTTAGCAAAAATGGACAGGGCCAAATTCACCCCCGATGTAGTCCAGTGAAGTTAATGGAGTGACACTAGGGTGAATTTAGCCCATGATTATCCTATCCAAATGTGTATTCATCCAGAAACAGATCACAGCACTGAGGCTTCCAAACCATTTGAAACACAGGAACTATCAGGGGATAATGATGTTATTTCAGGGTAGTAAATATGCTCTCTAGGCTGCCACCCCCACCACTATCACACCTTTGATCACCACATCGGGTGGGGGCACTAACAATAATGTTGCTCACACTTACTAAGAGGTTGTGATACTTGCTTATGCATTGCCTTTCTCAGTGTAATTACTTATCTGAAAAGTGCTTTGAGACATCTGACAATTTGGAAAAGCAAATGGGGCTTGAGTGTCTGTCTGTCAGAGAGAGAGTTTGCAGCCTGACTTTACTAAGCTAATGCGTCTCATCTATGTATATTCACACTAGCATTATCCCGATGTGCTGATCATTTATACTTGCTTTTGCTACAGGAAGTAGAAATGGCGTGTCCATATTCTCAGCTTAACATCTAAAATGCTTTTTTCTTTTCTTTTCTAGTCTGTAGCTATTGCTTTAATATCTTCTTCCTCTAACTGTGACTGTGTTAAACATCTGTGCTAGATATTGAACCTACCGAATATTAGTATTAACAGGCAAATGTAAAGGTTCTCTCTGCAATACATCATTGATTCCAATTACTTAAATGGAATTGTACATTGTAGAATTTCATAGATATATTTTTTGTAAGCGATCATTTATGACCTTGAACAGTTAACAAATGTTAAAAATTCAGCATGATGGGGCATTTTGTGTTCTGTGGATCACCAGTTATAATGATCAGTGGGTACTCAGATCATACTGGACTTTCCAGAACTCAGATTCCACTAGTGCCTATACATTTTGCTCTTCCGTGAAATGATTAGTCCTAAGGATCACAGAGGAAGTGGCTTTTTCTTGGATGTTTTGCAAGAAGGGAAGCATTTTTGCCCCTTTTGAATGAAACCATGCTGCAGAGAAAGAGCTGAATGGGAACTCTGGGGGTGTTAATTAGAGCTAATTATGATGTAATTGATCTGGCTGATTTAAAATGCCTAGCAGAAATTGCTGTGTCCTCATAGGTTGCTGGAATTAATAGGTATAGGGTAGCCTAAACCCTAGAACTATTGTGTGGTTGAAATCAGTTAAACATTGGTCTGCGTGACTCTTTTATATGCCTTTGCTGCACTGTTGATCTTTGTAGTTCCTGAAGGTAAAGTCAAAAGTAGACTTTGCTCGCTATTCCAGTGATGCTGAGAGGCCTCATTGAGAGAGTCTGGTTCCTAGGAACAGTTTTTCCGCCGTTGGTTTCAACCGGAGTGATCTTTCAGACTTGGCCAAGGTGCCACATCTGTGCTCGGGCCTCACCTGACATGGTTCCAAAAGCGATCTAAACAAGTGGCATGTTAGTGAGCATGCGGCGGAGGATCTCGACAGGAGCCACACGTGCTATTAGGCCATTACTAGCTCCGCAGGACTCTGAGCCAAAGCCAGGTTTTGCTGTGTTATAGGTATATTTCCATGGGCTGGGTTTTTTTTTTCACCCTACTGTCTCCTTCATACGAAGATTAACATGCAGGCTTTCCCCTTCGCCTTCAGCTACCTAGCAATCCAATCTATTTGGAAAAGCTTTTTATTTTGTGATGTCCAGTAATCTCTTCCCCCTTCTCCTGACTTCTTCCAGGCTGGACAGGAACACAGTTCTACTGGTATGAACCCAAGCCATGATTCAATATGTTCTGCCAGCAAGATGCTGGGGGTAGTCAAGGGCATCCAGAAGTGATGCTTCACCTTCTGTCTGTGCCAGCCCAGAGACGTCCACGCCACCAGATCCCTCTCCAATGCGAAGCTACCTGATCCAGTTCTATCCTGCCAGCTCTTCCGCTGTGGTCTACTTGGTTCTTCTGCCAGGTTAGTTCTGCCCTGTCCTCTGCCTTCTCTTGTTCAACTTGAATCCCATTCCAAACAGACCGTGAACTCAGGCTTGCATGATGTCTATGCACTTTCTTTGAGTGCAGTCATAACCAGTGATCAGTTATACAACCAGAACACAGGCAAATTCCAAGTACAGCAACATAACCCAGCATGCAGAACTAAGGGAAAGCGGCATTATAAGTCACATAAATGAGGCTGGCCAGACCTGGCTTTTCTAACTCTGGGGTTTACACTTCAACTGGAAGAAGACAGCTGTACTGGCCCATGGAACTGTGCTCCAATATCTTGTCTACTATGTGTGTGCTGCTTCAGTTTGGTTTTGTGTATTGTTACTTTTATTGAACTTTACACCAAGGTTAAATCTTCCAGCAGTTTGGCTTCACTCCTTCCATGAGCCCTGTTCAACGTACACAGCATGTAGCTCTGTAACTGGAACAGGGAGGAGTCTTTGGGTCCCTTTGCACGCATTTCTCCTGTGCTTTGTCTTCATTAGCTGTTGACTGTTTCTGAGACTGGGAAAATGATCAGATCCCGTTCATAAGCGCTGGAGCAGTATGAATCAGCAGGAAGCCCTGGTTTCATACATGCTGCATTAATATTCTACCAGCCTTGTTGCCTGTGACACAGGTGCAATTTCTTATTTAGCTTTCAGTGCTATTTTGATTAATAAAACTTAGCGATTTATAGCAAGCCAAAAATGGAGTCACGGCTATGAAGAGAGGTAATGCAGAGCAGTAATTCTTTGCAAAAAAAATAGGCTAGCAGACTTTAAGACTGTCCAGTTTACAGAAAATGTTAAGGGATTGCAAATTTGATGCCAGGCACCCGGTTAAACATAGTAATGATGGATCAGGAAAGCAATCATCTTAGCTTGAAAATGGTTAGACAATATACTAAATAAACTATGTATCTAAAGGCATGACATGGCCTGGATTTCAAAATAAAACTGAAAAGCAGGAAGACTTTTTTGGTATGATTCTGGAGTCTGTGACACCTTGTGAGAAGAATAGGGTATGAACAGGGAAACATTCTTGTTGGTTAATTAAAGTTATTTAGCCAATTGACCGTACTTTAGTTCCTATGATATTGAGGACATTTGAGTTGCATAGCCAGTGTAGAGAGTCAAGATTGTATGCACTTAGATGTTGATTTATTAATCAACATAGAATCTAATTACTTTCTATAATTTTATATTTAACTTCAAAGAAGATACGGTTTAGGGGATTGTTTGTTTTACAAAGTTTAAAAACGAGTTTAATGTAGAATTGTCAAAGTTACCACAAAGTGATCAGGTAGACCAGTTAGAATGCTGGTCAGTAGGGATTGGAGTTACCTTATTGGCAGAGGATGCCAATGAAAGAAAGAGCTTGTTTTTATAGACTATCTTTCCTTCTCTTGTGGCGGATTAGGGTCAGAGCCCTTGGAAATAACCTCAGTGCAACCTGCTGATAACATCAGTGCAATCAATGGGCTACATAATGACAGAATTTCCACATCATGTTGTTATACTGTATATTATTAATTCATAATGATTTTGCTAGTATAGTAATTCCATGTTTCATTGCTTTGTTTGTTATACAAAAATGTTGTTATAGCCAATACTGTTCTCAGAGCATTTCAGTGATTCTACTGATTTTATCATGAAGTTAATGATGAACTATACTTTCCTTGTTGAGAAAATGTTAATTTGTAGGAGTATATTTTCAATGTAGGTATTCACAGTGGAAGATGACAAAATGCTCTTAAGTTTTCTCTTTAGTTAGTCCCATAAGTGCCAATAATGGAAACTGAAACTTAAAAATGACATTGCCTACAGTGCTTTAAATACAATGAAATCATCTTAATAGTCTTGTTTTAATGGGCTCTTCAGTCTAGCAGAGAAAGATTTAACACAATCGTATGGCTAGAGGTTGAAGCTAGACAAATTCAGGCTGGAAATAAGTTGTAAATTTTTAACAGTGAGGGTCATTAGCCAATGGAATAACTTACTGAGGGTTGTGGTGAATTCGCCATCACTGACAATTGTTAAATCAAGATGGGACGTTCTTCTAAAAGAACTGCTCTAGGAATCATTTTGGGGCAGTTCTCTGGCCTGTGCTATACAGGAGGTCAGCCTAGTTGATCACAATGGTCCCTTCTGACCTTGGAATTAGTGTAGTCTTTATGAAGTATACTGGGGCAAAAAAAAAAAATTACTGATCTCCACTTGAAAACCACGCATGTGTATATTCTGCTCTGACAATTAGTGTTAAGCTACAAGTATTTAGATGAAGAATTTGAACGTGTTTTGCATTTTTTATTAATTAACATTTTTACATTTTTATTAATTTTACTAATATTTTATTACTTTATTAACATTACTACAATAATACACTGCCCATCCAATGATTTGGGCATTCTTGACCATCTTTTAACAACACACTAATCAACCAACAGTCCTATCAGTTACCCTAAGATCAAATCAACTAACTCCATGACAATAGAAACAGAACAAAGATTAGGTTTCAGAGTAGCAGTCGTGTTAGTCTGTATCTGCTAAAAGAACAGAAGTACTTGTAGCACCTTAGAGACTAACAAATTTATTTAAGCGTAAGCTTTTCATGGGTTAGAGCCCACTTCATCAGCTGCAACAAAGATTAGTTACCCTGCCTATACAATCCCCACCAGAATTCTCCTCTAATATCACCCAACCTTACCAATAATCCATTTCCAGATGGGCAAGGGAGAAATGGACGTCTCTTTTTGGTAACAATATAAGCCTTGTGTGCAATGGGCCTAATCCTGATTTTTTGCACCTTCCTCTGAAACATCCTCTGATTGCTATTTCCATTGGGTTATTATTTGGTTTTTGGACAGTTTCCATGGATTTTTTTCAAGTTTTATTTTTAAAATGTTGGCAAAGGTACCTAAGACCCAGACTAGTTTCTTTCTTGCTTGTTATAAATCTAACTGGATTTTGAAAAAACTCTTCTTTCCATCAGAGTGATGAACTGAAGGGATGATTGCTATGGTCTCGTATGGCAATCTTCCAAACTCATGTTCTTTGGGCACCCAAAACTGAAGTTTGTTTGCTCGTTGGGGCACAGACCCTCTTGTGGTTCTGTGTTTGCACAGCACCTAGCACTATGGGGTCTTGGCCCAAGACCCTGGCTCCTTGGCAGTACCGCAGCCCATGCAATTAATAATAATATATGGGCTGAATCCTGTGTTGGCGTCAATTGAAGCACCTCTGCTGAAGTCAATGGAAATGTGCCAGTTCACTCCAACATTGAGTGTGGCCCAGTGGGTGTTTAGATACTGAAGTAATGCAGGATTTGGGGCCCAGCAACCACAGGCTAAGGCGAACGGTTCTCAGCAATCCTCACTGGGGTTCCTAATGGGGTATACAAACCCTACCCAGTCAACTGGGGGTTAATGAGCTGTTGTGGGCCAAATCACCCCTGCCTCATCTTAGCTGCGAGAGATGTCAGACTTGGAGGGAGGAGCTTAAAAGGGCAGAACTCCATGGACCGGAGGCTGAGTGAGCGCAGAGGTAAAGGAACACAGTGACAGGGTAACAGACAACAATCATGTGTGTATGAAATCACCAGTTACATAATTACCTCTTATTCAGGTAGGGTTCAGGAGATGTGTCAGCAACAACAGTCGTTCCAAATGTTTCAATTTATGTAGTCAAACAAGCAAACAGAATGTTAGGAATCATTAAAAGAGGGATAGACAATAAGATGGAGAATATCTTATTGACCTTATATAAATCCATGGTGCACCCACCTCTTGAATACTGTGTACAGATTTGGTCTCTTCACCTCAGAAAGGATATACTGGCATTAGAAAAGGTTCAGGGAAGGGCAACTAAAATGATTGGGGGTTTGGAACAGGTCCCATATGAGGAGGGATTAAAGAGGCTAGGACTTTTCAACTTGGAAAAGAGAAGACTAAGGTGGGGGATATGTAGCGGTATATAAAATCATGAGTGGTGTGGAGAAAGTGAATAAGGAAAAGTTATTTACCTGTTCCCATAATTATATTATAATATAAGAACTAGAGGCCAAATGAAATTAATGGGTTTAAACAAATGGTTTAAAACAAATAAAAGGAAGCTATTTTTCACAAAGCACACAGTCAACCTGTGGAACTCCTTGCCTGAGGAGGTTGTGAAGGCTTGGAATATAATAGGGTTTAAAAGAGAACTGGGTAAATTCGTGGAAGTTAAGTCCATTACTGGCTATTAGCCAAGCTGGGTAAGGAATGGTATCCCTAGCCTCTGTTTATCAGAGGGGGATGATGGATGGCAGGAGAGAGATCACTTGATCATTACCTGTTAGGTTCACTCACTCCGGGGCACCTGGCATTGGCCACTGTCGGTAGACAGGATACTGGGCTGGATGGACCTTTAGTCTGAAACAGTACGGCCATTCTTATGTAGTGGACTTGGAGTGATTTGAACTTTCTGCTGGTGTATCTCAGAGGATCTCAGAACATGCAAGCATTCATTTAGACAAAGGGAAGGATTGAACCTGGTCTTCCATATCCCAAGTGAGTGCCCTAATCCCAGGGCTAATGTTCTCAGGAGGGAACCATTCATTTGCAGCCCTAAATCCTTTATTTCCTGCTTCTCAATCAGATCCCCCTTTGAATAACAGAGACCAGGTTAGTTAATGATACCATTGGCTGTCAGAGAAGTGTGTTTGCATAACCAACAAGGCAATTCACACAAGCTAATATAATATAGAGAAAAGATTATTTGTAGAATAGAGACTACAGTGCAGCAAAAAAATCGTATCACAGGAGCACAACAGTAATTCTAAAGCTAATTACCAAACAAGCAGCTCGCACATGTGCAAAATCAATGTAGTAGATGACTCCCCGTTTAATCTAACAGTCAAGGACAGTTTCTTCTTTGTGATCCTCAGGACTTATGGTGGGTGTGCACATAAGATAAATGAAACTACAGTAACAGCGCCAAGTACTTGAGTACACAGACACACACGCAACATTTACTTCTCTTGATTGTACCTTTTTACTTTGAAAACTTGGCCAAGCCAAATAGAAAAATGGAAATCATCCTCAATACAAACTACAGTTAAAAGATACAGTGTTCAGTAACAGAAAGCAATGTTTTCTGTATTAGTAACAGCTTCTGACAACATCTATTTTCATAATGGTGTTTTGTCGAATGAGCAGTTTGGGTGAGAGTGCTGCTAAATCACCTAAAGTGAGGCTGCCTGACGCTCTAACGCTGCTAATGTTGGGTAACTCCTTGTGTTTCTTGCTTTATTCCTTTCTTTCTTTCATTTAATACCATCTGTCAGAGTCCGTTCTGCCCTGGGACATTGCTTTGCATAAAGAGAGATCAGAGTAGCCAGGCACCAGCAAAAGATCTCACTGGCAGTGAATATTTCTGGAAGCTTTATATGACATATTATGCTTTATATAAAGATTCCATTTATAAATGGTTCATGAGTGTTTAATAGATGTAATAATCATGTTCTAGCCACGAGTAGTATGTATTATAGATGGTCATACACCTGGGCAGAGAAAAGTAATTCTGCTTTTGGAAAATGGTGGCATTTTTAATTTTGGTTTCATTCCAATTCAGAAGAAAAACCAAACATTTTGAAATTCTCCTTGAAAGGGATTGGAACCCCAGCCCTGGGGCAGTTCACTTAGGGGCTGCCACTGAGTTGTGGACCCTGGAAGAGCAGAGACCTAAAATCGCCCACGTCTGGAGAGGCCAGCTGGGCAATGGGATTATAAGATCAATATTCACTGTTTGAGCTGAATGATAATAAACTTGATGTCACGTCTCATTAACAAACCTTTCCCTGCATGGATTTCATATCCTGTCTGGGGAGAAAATAGAGCAGCTACAGAATTGTATCAATTTGTCATTTCATGTGCAGGTGCTAGCCTGCCAGCGGGAAGGGATGTTTTGCAGATACTTTGGCTCACCGTGTGGCAGGTTCTAGCCAGTAAGAACCTTTGTCCAGCTGGAGGGGGTGCGACCCTGGGGAGCGAAGGGCATGTGCACTGTAATCATCCCACTGCCTCTTAAACACGTTCATTCAGAGTAGTCTTCCTCCAGCCAGAGAGAGGTCATGTGGTATCTCAGGTAAGGAGGCAGAGACAAAAGACTGAGCGATGTAGCCTGGGATATTCAAAGACACCTAAGGGAACAATGGTTGGTATTTTCAAAAGTTCCTAAATGCCTTTAGGAGTCCACATTGCCCTGAAAGTCACTGGGACATGTGTCCCTAAATGACATCGGGGCTTTTGAAAAGCCCATCCTTGGTGCCCATCTCCTGTTGGAAGTCAATAGGGGTTGGACAACTAACTCCTATGGATTCCTGTGAAGCAGTGACTAGCAGGTAAAAACCAGGGGAACAGATCCTCAGCCAGTTTAAGTTGTCATAACTTCATTGGACCCAATAGAGCAGCCCTCTGGCGTAGACAGGAGAGTTGTAGTTTTAATATGTTGGCTGACGGAAGTAAACATTGGGTTCCACCCAAGAGTTAACTCTTGTCACAGGAGGGTTTTAATGTGTGTTAACCAACATATTAAAAAAATTTTTCCTAACCCCTAATTTCCTTCAGAAACAGCAGAATCCAGAGTTTGGGGTTAAAACACCCAGCAGAACTGAACATCTAAACTGAAAATGTTTGAAGTAGTATCTTGTTGTGATTCTGAGGCAACTACAACACAAATACACTGTGGAAAATGTATTTTCTTTATTTTTCATACACATTTGGTACACACCTGTTTACTTACTGGGTTGCTTTCTATTTCAGATGTCTCTTTACAACACTGAAAACCTACAAAACGCTGATCATAAATAATACAAAGCTAATAACATAAAACCCCGCCACATCAGACAACAGTTAACATGTGAAAGAAAAACGATAAACCAAAAGCTCCTTTATTAGACCCTCACAACTGCAGTGATATTCATCAATTGTCAGATAATAAAGCAATACCTGTTGGCTTCCTCGCTACATCCTGGAGACCAGGCCCTCCCTAAGTCCTTGGGGGATGGGGAAAAGATGGGCCGGTCAGTGTGAGCAGGAGGAGATCAAATCTGGGCTCTGTCTGGTCAAGGGTAGAGTGTGCTCCACAGTCAAGGAGGCTTCACAGAAAATCCCTCCCCACCACCTCCTCTGTGGAGCTCAGATGCTGCCCAGGAAGCTTTTCTCCTAATAAATTAGTTTAGTTGGAGTAAAGCTTAAAGGATTTGAAGCCTGATCAAAGCCCAGTGAAAGGAATGGGAAGACTCCTATTGACCTGATGGGCTTTGGAGCCAGACCCCTGTTGCTTGGTTTTAAAACTTGTGATACATCAGGGCCAGAGGGCAGCAGGAGAGTGATTTTTTTTGTGTGTGTTAAAATAAATTATTTTTAATAAGGGAAATTCACCAAAATTCACTAAAGCCAGCGATTCCCACTAAAAGCAAACGAAAGCAGCACACTTCGGCCTGAATTCTATTGACCTTCTCTTGTTAAAGTCATCCCTTGCCCCATAACAAAGATCACATGGGCGATATTTCTATTTTAGATTTTACTTGTTGGGTTTAATGGGAACTATGCAATCAAGCCAGTGCAACCGATACGGGGCAGTAAATCATTCGTTAATCTCACTGCTGATGCGATTAGGTAGGTAGGTACCTGGGTGGTTGTCAAGGATACACACACCTGCAGACTCCTCCTTGGCTGCGTGTTGAGGGGAGAAGTCCCTTGACGATGGAGTGAAAGTGTCAGCCAGATCAACTGAAAACATTCAGGTCTGCTCCAGCCTGGAGAGGGGAGGCTGGTTTCCAATCCCACAGCTCCACTAGCATCTCTTGCCTGGGGCTGGTTCTACGGAGGAGCTGACAGCACAGGCAGGTTCCTGCTGATGATAGAAATCCTCCTCTCCTGGGGGATCTTCTGGCCATCCAAAAAAAAATGTCGTGGGTGAATTTGTAGGGAGCTGGGCCTCTGAGGACATACAGTGAACAGTATGGCAGCAACAGGTCCATCCAGTCATAGAGTATCAGGGTCGGAAGGGGCCTCAGGAGGTCATGTAGTCTAACCCCCTGCTCAAAGTGGGACCAACCCCAATGAAATCATCCAACAGATGTTTGCCCTGTATTCCTAAATGGCTCCCTCAAGGACTGAGCTCACAAGCCAGAGTTTAGCAGCCCAATGCTCAAACCACTGAGCTTATCCCTCTCCCCACCCATTCAGCCACCAGCTGTATCACACTGGAGGACAGCAAGGACAGCCCCACAACTGTGCAGCCACAAAACCCGTCCCAATGGTTGAACTTGTAGGGGCGGTGGCCCAGCGACAGCCCCAGCTCGTGACCCAGTGTGAGCCCCAGAATAATCGGAGCTTTATTCCATGTATATTAAGGAGAGGTCACTGCAGGGTAATGGGAGCCAGTTAAGGCCCCACCTCAGACTTAATAAAAATCCCTGCTCCAGTCAGACAGGAGGTGGGAAGGAAGGAGAGCTGACTGTAGTTTGGAGGTGCACTGGTGTTGACCAGAGGGTTAGAATGCCCAGGGACAGAAGACCAGGTCCAAGCAGGGCAGAGGGACTCCCCCAGCAGAGAGAAATGAGAGAAACTCTACCAGGGGGAAGGGGCTGCGGGGGAAGAGGGTAAGAGATCTGTGAAGCTGAAGGGGCTCGGACCGGAGTAGGGAGCGAACCTGGCTCCCTTCCCCGCTCCCTTTCTCTCCCCCTCCAGAGCACATGAGGCGAACAGGGGCAGGGGCAGCGCCCTGACCCACCACACCCACGAAAAGTGTGGGACCCACCACAACAGCACTGGCCATTTGCCACAAACTGCACCCATCTTAAAACTCTTTCCCCTTGCAGTGAATCCCGCTGCTGAAGTACTCACCCTTGTGAGCATTCTCCTGAACACATGCTGATCAGAGACCGCTTCTATTTGAACCTGAGCAGCCAGTCTGCTGGGAAGCTGGGACCTCTTTGTGCCATCACCCCCAGGAATGGAAAACTTTCCTCCCTTTGCAGCACAAACTGCAGAGGCCCAACAGCTCTTTTTCTTGCTTTTTGGACACCAGCCATTGGTTGCTTATTATCAATTCTGATCTGACAATGATCCCTACAGCTGAGGTGCTGATTCTAATCTGCTGCTTCAGCCGGGTTTAAATCTTTATCTGCAATCGGTGAGTCTGAGCGCTGAGTGTGCAGAGACATTATTAGATTATTAAATCAATGACACTCCGGTTATTAGTCACACTTATCTGCATTACCTGACACTGTAATGATGTTCTATTTTTACTTCCATCCTGCTAATGTCCCAGAGGTACTGAAATTATGACCAGAAAATTAATTTCTTTACATTTGGACAAGAAATAGAAGTAAGGGGAATAATCCCGTATTGACACTATAAATCCTAAAAGGGTTGTTCAGAAAAGCTATGGTGTTTTTTTTTAAAAAAAAGGTTGGGAACTGTATTTCATGTACCCACTTATCCCTGTGGTGTGGGGCAAAATAACAGGCCCCTGTCTATGTCTGATGTTCATATCTGGGCCAGACTATTTTGGCCGGTAACTCATTTTGAGTGATTCAGGTCCCTGAGCTAGCATGAATGATTTTACTAGAACTGCCAATATTTTCTCCTAGAGTCCTGCCATCAGGGATGTTGGAAAGGGAACATTTCAGAAGTGAGATCCAATCTCGTGCCCAGAAAAAGGACAGCTCACGGTAAGATGATGATGATGTTGAGTGTGTGATGGGTTCCCCACGGAGTGCCATCTGCATCTGTGGTACCACAGAGCCCGCCTGACCACCAGCCTGGGCTCCCATTACTCTGTACTGCTGTGACAGGCCCTCAGATGCTGTGATCAGCTCTGCATGGGAAGACTTCAGCTAAGGAACTTCCCAGCCACTGAAGCACCAACCCCCCAGAAGATAAACACAAAATTATACCATCTTGCACTGCATAGAGAATTGTACAGCATAAGCTCATGAAATTCACCCCCCCTCCTCCGATGTGGAGGAAGATCTGCAACAGCTTTTTGCCCCCAGTTATGATTTCCACACCCTGGTTTTAGACAAAACAAAAACAAGTTTATTAACTGCAAAAGAATGATTTTAAGGGATAAGGGATAGCAAACTGATCAAAGCAGATTACCTAGCAAATAAACAAAGATGCAATCTGAGCTTGATATACTAAAGAGATTGGATATGAGCAGCAAATTCTCACTCTAAATGAGTAGGGCCCTACCAAATTCATGGTCCTTTTTGGTCAATTTCATGGTCATAGGATTTAAAAATAATAAATTTCATGATTTTTGGCTATTTAAATCTGAAATTTCAGTATTATAATTGCAGGGGTCCTGACCCAAAAAGAAGTTGTGGGAGGGGTTGCAAGGTTATTGTAGGGGGGATCACAGTATTGCTACCCTTACTTCTATGCTGCTGCCTGCAGAGCTGGGCTATTGGTCAGCAGCCGCCACTGTCCGGCCACCCAGCTCTGAAGGAAGTAGCACAGACTCAAGGGCTGCATGAGATGGTGTTGCCACCCTTACTTCTGCCCTGTTGCTGGCGGGATGCTATCTTCAGAGCTGGGTACCTGGCTAACATCCGCCGCTTTCCAACTGCCCAACTCTGAAGGCAGCGCAGAAATAAGGGCGGCAATACCGCAACCTCCCCTCCCCACAAAATAACCTTGCAACACTCCTCCCCCACAGCAACTCCCTTTTGGTTCAGGACCACCAATTTGAGAAACATTGGTTTCCCCGGTGAAATCTGTATAGTACAAAGTAAAAACACAAAAGACCAACTTTCACCAGGGAGGCCAGATTTCATGATCTGCGATGTTTTTTTTCATGGCTGTGAATTTGGTAGGGCCCTATAAATGATTATTTAAGCCAGTTGCACAGATTCTTCAGGGGCCATCTGCCCTTGCTTGAGCTTAAAAAACTCAGGTATTCTTCTCACAGGCTAGAAACCTCTCTAGTTTGGGTCCAGCACTTCCCCCCCAGTTCTGTCCTTGTTCCTCAGGTGTTTCCAAGAGTCGTCTTTAGACAGGGAGTCTGTGAAGAACCATGATGATGTCACTCTCCTGCCTTAAATAGCTTTTGCAAATGGCAGGAACTCTTTGTTTCCAAACTTGGTTCCCACAACAGTCAGTGGAAAAACACTGGTATTCCAAGATGGAGTCCAGTATCAGGTGATCTGGTCACATGCCCCTATAGGGTCATAGCAGCCGTGACTCGGAGGCTGTTTGTAGCATTCTCAGGAAAGCTTCTGGCTGGGAGAGAAACTTCTTCTAAGGCCTATTGTTTTCTCTAATGGCCCTTCCAAGCCAGCCATCTAGACTGATTGCATTCTACCTAGTCAGCATGCCAGAGGCGTAAACATAGTTGTAATACAGATATATAGTCAATATTTCTGACTTCAGATACAAACATGATACATGCATACAGATAAGATAATCAAATTCAATAAATTATAACCTTCCCAATGATATCTTACATGACCCATCTTGTATAAAATACATCCTAGTTATGCCATAATCATATCCTAATAATATCCCTGGGAAGAATATGGGGTTCAGTGTCACAGAATGTTCAAGAGCTACTGCATTGAAACCAAAGGAACATTTCAACCCACAGTGCACCAAGCCAAAATGGATTCTCTCTAAAAGAAAAAGTGGTGTCTAGGGGCCTGAGCTGACGATGAGTGAAGGTTTATGAATGTCTGTGCTATGGCTGCCCTGCAGGTACAGTAACCGTCTTTCAGTTTGGAGTAATATGAAAATATGAAAAAATAAATAGTAAAGGGTAGTTAAGGGCAATATTCCCTGTCAACTTAACGCCATTGAAGTCAAGGAGGAAGAGCAGAGAGTTCATCTGTTTTGACCAGTGGTACCTCAGGAATGGTCTCAGCATCCAGGACTCAAGGCAGTTCCCATAAGGAATCATGGGAGTTTGACTTCTTCCCTCACAATCCCCCCGGATCTCCCAGCAGCTTTATGAAATCTCCCAATAGCCGCTGCTTCTGGGGTCTCAACTGGGAACTTCAGAGTAGGCACACAGAGTGCAGAACAATAGTGTGGAGACAAAAGCTTAAATCCCAACAGCCTAGCTGAAATAGGTTCAGTTTGTTTTGCTAACAGAGACACTCTAGGAATTATCCGGGGGGTGGTCTGTGGTTTATGTGGTACAGGAGGGCAGAGCAGATGAGCACAGGTCCTTTCTGGCTTCGGAATCGATGAATCCTCTAGTGCAAACACAGCTTCTAGGGCAGAGAATGGGAAGAAGCGGATGATAAATGCTTCCTCATAGAGAGAGAGCATCTCAGCTTTTTCTCCCTCCAATTATTTGTAAGATCTCTGAGTTTATCAATTGCCTGCCTGAGCCGTATATTATCTAGTGCGAGAGCATAATTTGTTTCTAATGTATGTTTTAACAGCATGATTTGTTTCATGTTTGCAATTAATTTCAAAGTAGGAACAAGCGCTGGTACTCGGTGTGCCAGAAATTCAGCAGGAAGGCTTTATAGGACCCTTCGACTGGAAAATTTCCACTTAAACTAAAATATGACACTAACGGAGAAAGAGAGAGCATGTGTGTCATTGGTACTAGAGATCTGCATAGGGTGGAATGTGCCAGCAAATAAAATTTGCAGTGGAGTTATAATGGAATTAGTTCATTAAGTGTAATTAAACCACGGAGGAGTGAACTCTCATGGAAGTCCTTTACTCCAAGCTTTTGGACTCCTGTAAACAAGAAGCAAACATTAGCAGGTCAACTGGAGTACAGTATTTTGTGTGTTCGTTGGTTAAACATTAAAGGGGTATTGTCAAGTGATTATAACTAATTGCCTAGGCTCAAAATGAAATCGAATCAATGTTGAGCACTTAGGTTCAGAATTAAAGCTGTTTTCACCTGGTAGGAAATGTCTTTCAAATTCTAACCATCTCTAAAATAATTAAAATCAAAAATATCTCATAAAATGGTTCCCTTTCCCGGGTGCCATGAAAATGATCAGCATTCTGATTAGCTTATATTTCTCTGCAGCACTGGAATTCCTATAGCAGGGTATCTGAATTATGGGATTTTGTCCATCAGTGTTTATGCATGTTTAAAAGTTAGCATTTACACTAGATATTCCAGACTGACAACACACAGCCAGCAAAAGATGAACTTTCCTTTACCCAATGTCCCATATGTTTTTTCAGACAATGTCTTGTTACAGCTCCTGATTACAAAACTTAACATTTACACATTACCACTCACATCTGTATGGAAACCAGAAGGGTTGGGCACAGGACAGTGTACTTGCTGAATCATAATATGTAGACAACCATTTAATGGTCAGACTCAAATTCTTAGATGAATGTCTGCCCCTTAGAAGTCAATGGAAATTTTTGCCGTTGATTTCAGTGGGACCAAGATTTCACCCCTTATGTTTGCCCATTCGACAAATATTGCACCTTGTTCTAAGGGATATTTCATAAGTATAATTAAGATGAGACTTCGGGTCAAAATTTAGTTACATAGGCAAGAGTTAAAACACTTCTTGTGTTGCAAACTCTTCTACTAGGCTTTTGCTGGTAAATTGCTTATTTTGACTATAAGCAACTCAGGGGAGGGACTGGTCTTAAATTCATTAAGTGCTGACCTCAAATCTGTGTGCTCTGTGATCTATATTTCGGGGTGGGAGCCATGTTGCTACAGTTTTGGTTAGAGATGGGGTCAAACTGGGGAGTTCATATCCAGAACTCAGTTCACTGGTACAAAGCATTGCATGCTCAGCTTCACCTTAACAAATATCTGTGTGCGGGCCGGAGTGGGGGGAATACACACACTTTCTTCTTCTCCAGTCACGCTGGGCACTAGCTTTTGTATAGCCACTGGTGAAAACGTATCAATGAAAAGTAAAGATGATAACCTGAATGGAACTTGAAGGGAGTGACAAGAGGCAATACTGGATTTGCCTTACCCACCATTAAAATCCAGCTCACTTGAGGATAAACAGCCTTCAGGTAACTTGAGAGTGTACCACAAAGCTACTTAGCATTTGACAAATAGCTGGGAGTGAGGAATATGCTTTGCAACTGAAAGTTCAAGGACAAATTGGGCCCCAGTCCAGCAAACAACTTAAGCCTGTGCATACATTCAAGCGCACAAGCAGATCCATTAAAGTAAAGCTAGGGCTGGGAGGCTACTCATTTTGATTTATGCGATGTTGTTGTCAGACTCTGAGGCCTTGTCTTCACTACAGCGGGGAAAGATCCATCTTATGGTGATCGATTTATCGCGTCTCGTCAAGACGCGATAAATCGATCGCCAGCGCTGCCCCCGTCAACTCCGTAACTCCAGCTTGACCAGAGGCGTAAGCTGGAGTCGACGGGGGAGCGCTCCGTCGACTGCCGCCGCCGTGAGGACGGCAGGTAAATCAGCTGCAGATAAGCAAACTTCAGCTACGTGATTCACGTGGCTGAAGTTGCGTATCTGCAGTCGATCCAACCCCCTAGTGAAGACAAGGCCTGGGCTTCTCTGCCTGGGGCATTATTCTGGAGTAGCTATTCTGATTACCTATTCCTACTTCACTCCAGGTGAGGACACTCTTATTCCAGAATAAGGCTGCCTTGTTTTGAAGTTACATCCTCCCTTATTCTGGATCAATTTTCAGGTGTAGGCAAGCCCTAGAATGTACACAGTCGTGGCCAAAGGATTTGGAGCCTTCATTAACTATCTGTTGACAAACTGACATTTTATAAAGCAAATGTTGCCCAAGTTCTGGATTTTGGTACCCTGCTTTGTTACACAGACACAGTGTAGAACACACTTGTGTGTGCTGTAGTTAAAAGACGAAAAAAACCCACCAGCTGCCTCTGTCACATTGGGCCATAACTGCTTGAGGTCATTATGGTCCATCCTATGAAGCTGTTACAGTCTATTGAGTAAATTTACAGATTAAAGCTCCCTACATACAGAGTAACATGATAGGTCTGTTGTGTCAATAATAGCAGGATTAAAGGGCCCTAATCAGGTGTACAGTGACAGAGGGTATTCGCCAGGGCCGGGTGCTCAAAGCAACTGCCTTTTAAATAGCTGCTTTGGTGAAGGGCTATGGGCCTAGGAAGGCAGGGATTCAGCATGAGACAGCTGCCTCCGCTTCAATTTAGTGCAGCTTTGCAGGTTGAGGGATTGCTGCATGCATGGGGACTTGACCAAGCCCCCAGTATCACGGGCTTGTCAGCCACTCGCAGCTGGAGAAGCAGGCTGCTGAGCAAGTGGATTGTTCCCGGAGACCAATGAGCCCGCTGCAGAGGAGGGAGCTGGGGATGGGCCTTTCCCCACCCTCTGATTGTGAGAGAGGCTTCTGGTGCGGCTTCTGATCCTCTCCAGGGAAGGAGGAGAGCCGTTCCCGTCCAGACTGAATTGCTATTGCATGACTGCTCCCATGGAGACTCCCCGGGCCTCGTTCAGTCTGGGGTCAGCCTGCTGGGACTCTGAGCCAGGCACCGCTCTGGAACGGAGGAACATGGGCCATCTCTGGCTGCCTGAAAATTCAACCCTAGCTGACAAGAGCTCCAGAAAAGTCCTGTCCTTTGTTCCAACTTACGGGGCACAGGCTGGTTAGTGTGTCCCCGAGCATCACTCCAAATTTCCTGGTGCCCTGCCCAGCTGCATGCTGCTCCAGCCCCTGCGCCGCCTCTTCCCCATGGCCCCAGCCCCACCTCTTTCCAGCCTTGCTGTGCCCCAGCCCTGCCCCACTACTCCGTCCCTTCCCCAAAGCCCCTGCCCTGCTCCACCCCAGCCCCGCCCCGCCCCCCACTCCTCTGAGGACTGCAACAGGGCCGGTGCTCACCGATGGCGGGAAGTGCAGTGACCTGGCCCTGGCTGCGCTGCCAGTGAATGCTGGGGTGCAGTTCCCCCAAGCCAGCCCTTCCCCCTCCCGTGGAGGCCTAGGGCCCCTCCTGCCCCTGCAAGGCGGCTGTGCAGCGCCCTAGAATAGCTAAGGACGGCCCTCATTGTTGGGCCTTTTTACTGTCATACCTGAAAGGCTGCTTGTGGGTGTGCTCAACTGCAGGACGTGTTTCAGCAACATATGCACAGCCAAATGTCATCACTTCACACAGGACAATAGCATACACAATCCAATGAGATATTACTGTCTAGCAAATCAAGACTTCTAGAATGCCACCTCACAAGGCATGCTTTGGATAAGGCATATCCTAATTACAGGACAGTGGTGAATACTGGGGTGTCAGGGTGTCACACAAACATTGCGGGGCCACTGCACAGGGCATGGTACTCCAGAGAACAAGAAGCAGCCTCAACCGGTGTCTTGTTATGGAGGTCAATGGAGCATCTATGACCAGTTGAGGCCCCCTTTTTGTGAGGTTTGCTGGTATTTAAGGACCCCTGTCACTCAGATAGCCCAGCAACAATGAGCTGAGGATGACATGCCAGTAACACTCCCAATTACTTCTCTTGCTTTTACCCATTTAACTCCAAGCCTTCCATGTTTATTTTGATGCAGCTTCTGATACTGAATGTTATCATCTGTCTCAAACTCTCCGGTAACGTTGGATATTAATGTGTCACTGTCTTCCCCGCTAGTTGGTCTCTTGGTTGCAGGGAAGCAAGGCTGAGGGGTATTTCAGACAGAGGAGTGGGGGAATAGAGAGAATGCTACTGGCTAAGAGTGTGGGAGTGAAAGAAAGTCCAATCAATGCCGTTTCCCATCTAGCCAACACATTCAGTCACTGACCAGCGGTGATCAGAGCCCCTTGGCTCAGAGAGTTCTGCATGCATTCAGCATCAGATGCCTAGGTTTTTGTCTCCCACAAAGGTGATCTTCCACTAGAATTCTTTCCCTATAACATTTAAAAGCTTTCAGTTTCCAGTTGATCTGATGTATCTAATGTGAGTTATGTAAGTTTTCCCCATGAATGACAGGATTTTGACAGTCTGATTTACCTTCCAGGCATACTCAAACCAGCTCATTTTCTCTTCCCTGAAATTTTCAGTGTTTGGGTGGCATTTGATTATTATTGGCTGACATATTTGAGCTCCGGGGTTGAGCGTAAAGATATTTTAAATTTAATAGGTTTAAGATGTCATCATTTCCATGCTGATGAATTTATACTTGTAACCAGAGAAACTTACAGCATTTAATGAACTTATTTAGATATCATGGTGCAAGTTTTAACCCAATCTTGGGTATGAAATTAAATCATGTTGGATAAAAACTAACACCCAGAAGCAAAAACTGAACTGGGAAAAAGAATGAATTTCCAAAGACGGAATAAATACAGATATAAGGCACCTAGGGGACGTATTTACTAAGAGTTTTTGCAGTGGTTTCAATGGAGCTTATAATAGCGTAAAAGTATTAAATCTGATTTTACTAGAAAAGATTTGTACAGTACTCCATCACCTGGCTTCCAGCCTGGCGAGGCCCCTCCCGCACCACTTCCAACCCCAAAACAGTAATTCAGGGCACAATTGAATATGTGGCTGAGAAGACTGCAGCTTTACTGAAGAGTTTACAAGCAACCTAGCAATAAAATAAAACAACCATGCAGCCATCCAAAAGGATTAATGACATGAAAATCAATTATAATTCGAAACAGGTCACTATAGTGCAGTCCATCAGCCTTGGATGGAAGGAGGCGGATGGTGCGCATCCATTTGGATGAAATGTTCCTTCTCTGCCCCTCCATGTTTTACGCAGGGGACGAGGGGTTTTCATTTGCTGCTGTTACAAGCTCCATTGAAAGCAGTGCAAAAGCACCATAGTCCGAATACCTCAGCCCGGTTTGTATTGTGCCGGTACTCTTCTGAATATATGAAAACACCCCAAAATGCACGTAGTGATTTACACTAACCCACTAGCGTTATTATTTTAGTATTGCATTCGGGCCCAGAGTCCCCTCGGCAGTGTACAGAGATATACCCAGAGGCAGCCTCAGCTCCCAAGAGCATACAGTCTAAATAGAAATGACAAAAACTCTTAGCACAATTGTTCAAATGAGGCGCCAAGAGATTGTGACTGACCAAACATACGACAGAGCTGGGCACCAAGTTGCAGTCCAGGGCCTTAACCACAAGACTATCAATGGTTTTGCCAATTCATACTCTGATAAGAAGAGTTCAAAAATAAAGAGCAGTTCTCTGCTGTATCTCCCAGTAACGTGCTGCCCATTGGCAGGGGTCGAAAGATTTCCAACAGAACAATTTTCCATCGAAAAGTGCTGATTCAATGGAACTGCCGTGTTCCATCAGTTCTGTGGAACCTTCGACAGAAACCAGGCTGGTCAGATGCCAGGCTCGCCTGCCTGCCTGTTCCCCAGCTGGCTGGTTCCATGGCGGCATGGTCAGCTGACCGTCTCCCACAGCCTGACTCCCCAGCCAGCTTGCCAGTTGTGGGGGGTTTTAATTTTATATATTTATATATTTAACTTCAGATTTTATTTGTTTTTAGAGTTTTTTTTATATTTATATTCTATCTATTGCAATAGGAGCCTATTACCAATTCGAATACCAATTGCCAATCACCAATAATTATATTATTTTGATCACTAAAAGGTATTAAATGTTAATTTGAATGTAATCAAAAATTAAAACCGTAAACATAAAATAAAACTGAAAACAATATAAAATAAAATGTTATATATTGTATAGAAATTATAATATACTAAAAGTTGAAACATTTTGACTACTATATTATGACGTCACATGCCATGACTTGACATGTCCTAATATAACATTGACTTTTATATTATTTACTATAAATTGATTGATAACGTTGAAATGCTACTTGCCGACCATACTGAAGTGAAATTATTTTTACCTTACTGGTCAAAACCAAATTTCATTTACATTTTTCCAGAACAAAATTTCAGAACATCATTCGTTGGAGAATCTCTTTTGTTCCCAGATGGGCATGTTCTCGCAGATGGAAGGGATAAGGCACTGGGGTATCTTTCCATTATATGAAAGTGTTTGCTCCTAACCCTAATCCAGTGAGGAGGCAATGTGTGTCACATAGAGGGGATGAACTTCATCAGAGGCAGCAGCAGGGTTGTCAGGCGTCCGGTTTTCAACCGGAATGTCTAGCAGAAAAGGGACCGTTACAAGTCCGGTTGTCAGTGCAACAGGGCTAAGAAAGGCTCCGCCCAGCTCCCAGAAGTGCCCAACGGCTGAGTGACGGAGGGAGACGGGATGGAGTGAGCAGGGACGGAAAAGGGGTAGAGCAGGAGGTAGGGCAGGGGTGTTAGGTTTTCTGCCGTCGGAAAGTTGGCAATCTTAGGTGGCAGGGAAAACTTCCTGATTTGTTCACCAAGAATTCTCCCCAAGTACATCACTGGTCTCTCTGTCAATTGATCTCACGAGACCCACTCGCTCAAGAAGAAATTGAAATCAGTAGCTAGGCCTGTGACCCACTACGAGCAGAGTTCAGGCATCTTTGATTTGCCTGCAGCAGTTTGACATCACTGACTCTGAAAAGGTTGGAGGAATCTGCATCTGGGCTGCTGTAGTTAGTGAGGTCAGTAGTGGCTGCAGGAGACCCCTAAAATCCCTAAATTTGGGTCTTGCCAGATAAGTAAAGGAGGCATTTATGGGATTACAACTATTGTGGACTTGAAATTTATTTGTGAAGTTTAAACTTGATCCGTATTTTTATGTTAATGATTTGAAATAGTAAGAAATGTTTCTGTGGGCAGTTTCAGACTTTTGCTAGCACTGGGGTAAATCAGGAATAATGCATCGAGTTAATGCAGTTACTTTTCTAACTGAAGCAACAATACGGACCGCCTGCTTTCCAAATAGCCTTCAAAATAATCTACCCCCTCCCCACCCTACTTCACTCACAATTTATTTTATTTCCTGGATTTAAGAAGGCACAGGTTTGTCACTGCTAGCCACTTCTTACCTTTATGTGCTCTCTGATGTTAACTAAACTTCATCATGCGAGTCTTTGCCTTGTATCTTCAGTACAAAGCTGTAATAGCTTGGCCAATTACAATTATTTCCATCTCTAGCGTAGGTGGAGGTATATACAGTACTTTCTTAGCAACGTCTCTACCTTTGCACATGGGCGACACAGTCATGGGAATATGTGCAGGTCTTCGGACTGTTACACTAATCTACTAATCAACGTGCCATTTGTCAGGGGAAGAACTGAAAGGAGATGGTTTTGAAAGCATGTGTTTTAAAAAGCACCCAAAACCCCATCATGCATCTGACACAAATCCTTCCTTGATTGCTGGCAACCCCAATCCCCTTTTTCTACTGCAGTTACTTTAGACTTCCTGGAGCAATTATTTTCAATAGCGTTGCGATTTGACAGATAACTTTAACACAGGGAGCAGCAACACCACAGGCAGCCATTAGCAATTAAAATTAGATAAACAATTAGCCTGTGAACCTAGCCCTTGGATCATGGCTGCCTCTGGCAGGCACTACAGGAAGCTTCTGAAAGGACTGTGTATCTGCTCCACCGTGCAGGTTGATTCAGCATGTAGGAGTTGTCAGGCAAAGGGGCACTGAGCTCCATGAGGATGTAGGGAAACCTAGAGGAAATGTCAATACTAAAAAGGAACACTGTGGGAAATTTAGTTTTATTTATTATGCCTTCAGCTTCTTCCCTCCCTTGCACTTTCCCCTGGGGCATTGGAAGGCAGATGAACATGTTGGCATTATCTACTTTCCTCGTTTTCTTGTCCACTTGCTGGCTTTAAAAATGATTGCCCCGTTGTTTGATGAAGTGATTACGAGGGACAAAAACTAGTTCCATTGTAAATCTCGAAAATGGATGGAGAAACACAATTGTCAAATAGAAGTAAATACCGCCAAGGAGAGAGTTATTCTAGTTTTTCCCTCAACAAACCAATGTGGCAGGACTGGAATTATTTCGAAAATGGCATTTAGCAGAGAAAGGAGGGAAAGGGGTACAACATTGAAAACTATATTGTGAGGGTAAGTGCTGCCAATAAATCACAGCTGGGAAAGTTGCTAAGTCAGAGACTCCTGTATGGCTGCCTTTAAACCAAAACAGGCTCTCTCCAGTTTTAACAAACCACAGTCCGCCATATTGCACTTAGGCAAATTCAGCTGTTCTCCCAGGGGCACCCGCCGAAAGCGTACCTGCTCACAGGTTCTCCTCCAGCTCTCAGAAAGAGACAGGCCGATTTCTTGCTATTAATAAGCCATGTTAGGAATGCAGGCCTTCTTTTCAGCCGATTTTAATAGGACCTCCTGTTGTAATAAACAATATTAATAATTCATGCCTAACAGGACTCTGGGAAACAGAGCAATGCTAGTAATGTGCCCCTGAGCAATGACTGTTTTTCTCCCGTCATGCTTACCGCTGCCCAATTAGCACAGAAACAATCACAGGCCATACAAACCAGGAGACGTGCTGGTGCGTGTCAGGCAATACAGCCAAGGGGTGAGAGAGGGACAAATAGTGTTTGCTGAGAGGGGTGAGGTGGGAGAAATGTGTTCCCGTTCTGTGTTCTCAAAGGGGGAGGGAAGGGACCACCAGCTTTCTTCACTGCCTCACCATCTCCTCAGCTGATCCCCATTACGCTCTCCATCAGCATTCCTGGTGTTCACGTGGCTGGGAACGTGGCAGTGGGATCCATTTGAAGTTTGGAGGATGTGATGCTATTTGCCGCCCCACTTACCATATGTGGGACACCAGCCACTAGGGCTTTCAAGACACAAATGTAGCCATGGGAGTGGCTCTAGAAGCAAATATTATACCCAGCCATCGTTCACAATCAGAAGACGACATAGCACTGCGGGGTGAGGTCCTATATCTAAGCCCTGCACCTCAGAGGTCTTGGGATTAAATTCCAAGCCAGCTCAACTAGCTGCAGTCCCCCTGTATTCTGGAGAGGCTATTCCATTTTGGTAACTCTCTGGGAAGTACTGCACAAGGTCCTACTTCTAAGAATAAGATCATAGCCTCTGGTTCCTCGCGTAAGGCCGTGCAGTGATTTAAATCCTCAGTGCAGCTTTGAGGGCAGTGATAGTGCTCCAAACTGCTCCAGTTGTAGGCCAGCCAGCTGAAATATCCAACCTGTGTCCCAGCCTCCACAAACACACCCCTGCTCTGAACTTGGAAATGCTTTCTCCAGACCATCTTTCCTCTCAAGTGTTCACCTGCTAACCTGCCAAACTGACTGATCTGGGTTTGTTTATCAAGGTCGCCATTTTTCATGACATTGGGGGCCTTTCCTGTGGCAAAAGGCACAGCAGCTGATGGTACTGATTTTCCCCCTCGACAGTTCCGACTGTCCTGTTCTTGCTTTCCATTCTCAGCACTGTTGTATGCATGTAAGCCAAAGAGTGTCAGGAAATGATTATTCTGATTACAATTCTTCCATGATCCTGCGGTACTAGTCACGTTGGCCACATGTTTGTGGGAATGCCACCGTCACATCTCTCATTAGAAAATATGGGTGGCAGGAAGAGGATCTTACCCCTGCCAGACTGCCAAGTGAGCCAAGATACTGTTGTCAATGCTTTCTCCCTCCTAGTGGGGAGACCTTTCAGTTCTTTGTTGCTGAATTTGTGTTGATTGTTTTTCTGGTGCTGGAATAGCGCTTCGTTTAGCCATTTGCAGCAGGACTAGGTATTTCGTGTTGTCAGCAGTGAACACACTGAAATTGACATTGGCGAGGGCTTCACAGCTTGCTCCCCCAGCAAAGTTGGGTGCATACAAATTTCACCAGCAACAAACGGACTATAGAAGAAATACCCACTTTGTATCTCTCACCCCCCCACGTTAATGGCACAGTATCAATATTTTTTCAGCAGGTGAAAAATCCAGTGAAGCTGCCTTATTCTTTACCAGTGTCAGGCCTAATTTCTTCCTTCAGTTACACAAACAACTTCTAACAATGACTGCAATCATCATTCACAAAGCACAGTTTGGCCTGTTTTAAATTTTCATTTCCTGTCCTTTCATGTGGTGCTTCTAAAGTGAGATTAGTGAGAGTTTCAGTAGCAAATGATGGAACAAAGCAACTGCAATCATTAGAAAATCTCTTGTGACTGTTCAGCCAATCAGTCTATACTAGTCCAAAATATTGGTTGTGATTTTCCAATGCTATCTAGGGGATTTAGACACATAGTTCCATTCATTTCAGTGAAGCAGTGTCCAAATTCCCTAAATAGCTTTGAAAACTCAACTGTTGTCTTTTGCTTTTCTTTTTAATAAAGCTAAGGTTACTAACCAGTTAAGACAGAAATCTAGTCTTGAAAGATCTAAAAACTTCATTTCAATCTGCTATTGATCTTTACATTATTGGTATAAAACAATTTCCTTTAAGCATTTTCCAACTGAATATTTAAAAAGTAAACTACATATTTTTATTTACATTCAACATGGAGAAATTCAGCCTGTTTGTAATTTCCAGTGCTTTTCAATGTTGTCATAATTATCTGGGTTATAAGCAGTCAACCACTGTATCGGGAGGCAAATAGGGGGAAAAACTACTTCTCCAGAATAGCCAAATCCCAGGATATACTCACCTACTCTATTAACAGGGATGAACTGGGCCCGAAAGAAGCAAATGATAAGCAAATGAGAGGGACACCACAATATTCTTACACTGCAACATTTCCTAAGCAAAGGAAAGTACCTCTGAGTGGAGACCAGTTTACGTCGATGATACATGGGTAAACTGGTGCTATCTTTCTTTCTATCCAAATATTTGGAAGCTTGTAATTGTGCTATGCTTTGTTTTGTTTTTGTTTTTTCTCTCCTGGCTCATTGTTAGCCCCTCCTTGAGCATGTTAATATTTCTGCCAAACCACTTGGTGCATCTCTTAAGAAAAAATTGCTTGTCAAGTAGCAGTAGTAATTTCTGTTCTGTCTGCACATACAGGACCATAACAAATGACTCGCATGAAGTAATTACATTCTATTTTGACTTATCTCCCATTGATTATTCAGATGTAAGAAGAATAGCTCTCTCCCGAATAAAAGAAAAATATCTTAAGTCCCAAATATTGGATCATCGCCATTTTTTATTCCTTTCTTTCGACTTCGCAGGTTGAGTTTACAGCTCTAGCGGCTTGCAGATATGAAACATTTATAAACAAAACCTGCCTGTCTGCACGCTTTTAGTTTATGTTTGTTTAAAGGACAATTTTGTGTCATCCCTTTGTATTTTAATAGTTGAAATAAATTTTGCAAAATAATTCAGCTCTACTCTGCTGCCTTTAATGACTCTCTGCATTTTTCTGATGGATGTGTGTATTTGTTTCCTGTGATTTACATGACCTGACATCTCATATAATGAGCTGCCTGGCAGAAATGCCATTCGTGATATTCTATGCAACGCTAATCTATCATTTGATGACCTTATGAGTGTTAGGGTCATGGATTCAATCAGTAAAATGTTTCAGGGTGTAATTAATTACATTCTTCCCCTACTGCTCTACAACTGTTCTCTTAAAACTTGATGAAAGCAATATTTTTTTCATAACACTTCTTCAATAAATACAGCATTTGTTTATATAATCAGTCATGCTAACTTTGGGAGTTTTTAGTATTCATGAGTTTCTCTTCCTTGAAACTTCCAAATGTTTATTTTCTAGAATAATTTAATAGTATAATTAGTTGAGCAACTAACTACGATACTTTTTAAAGTACAGTCAGGTTATGATTTAGTAATACAGTGGCAGCTACATTTTCACCATCTTCAATAAATATGCAACAAATTTCATTAGCTGATAAATAGCCCCCAATCTGTTGACTGTTGCTAGCTACATTTCACTTCTAAAGCCATATCCAAAATCAGGTGCGGTGCCAACCTTCCACGAGGCTGAAATGCAGCACGCTCCCCTCCACCACATGGGCTACTGTGAGCACATCTCGCCTGCTCTGCATACTCTACGCTGGCTTCCCATCGAACAGACAGTCACAGTCTAGGTTTCAAGGCCCTCAGAGTCTAAAGATCCAGGATGAGGACTAGGGCTGACGACTGCTCTCATCGGGCACGGTGGAGCACCGCCATCTGGGTAAAACTCATCTGCACAGAGATAGAGCTTTCTCGGGGTACGTCAATGCAGCAGCAGGATCATGGGAAAGCAAGTCTTAGAGTCCAGGTCTACAGACATGGGGATAGGACCAGAGAGAGAACAAACCACATGTGACAGAGGTTAGTCCCATTGCGTGAGACATGCCTGGGAGGGGTTCAGACACTCCAGTGAAGAGGGAAGTATCAGAAGCTATTTTTGTATAGCAGGGAACTGATGCACTGTAGTGGGGTGGCTGTCCCACTCCTAGACAATGGGGGTTAAAAGCAGCCAAGCTAGGCTGATTGGGGAAGCAGCCACAGCTGTGGCCAGCTCAATTAGGGCCCAGCTGGCCCTGATAAGAGGGCTGAGGGGCCAGAAGCTGGTGGAGTCTCTCTCTAGCTCTGGCGTGGGAAGGGCTAACTGTCTGGGAGCAAGGTACCTGAACTGGAGCAGTGTTGGGGAATAGGGCAAGGGAGCTGGGGGGCTCCAGTCTGGTAAATCCCAGGCTGCAGGCCTTGGGGAAGGCTACAGGGCAGGGATAGGCAACTATGGCATGGGTACCAGTGGCAGCGCACAAGCACCCATTTTCAGTGGCACTCACATTACCCCGGTCCTGGTCACAGCTCTGGGGGTTCTGCATTTTAATTTAATTGTAAATGAAGCTTCTTAAACATTTTAAAAACCTTATTTACTTTATATACAACAATAGTTTAGTTCTATTTTATAGACTTAGAGAAAGAGACCTTCTAAAAACGTTAACATGTATGACTGGCACGCGAAACCTTCCATTAGAGTGAAGAAATGAAGGCCTGGCACACCACTTCCAAAAGGTTGCCGACCCCTGCTAGAGAGGTACTGAGCCTGCAAAGACACAGCCTGGGGATGGTCAGAGGCAGCAGGTCCTACCCCTTGCCAATGGTGAGTGGCCATTACAGACTGCAGTCTGCCCCCGTGAATGGGGGCTAGATGAGGACTGGCAGTAGCCGCTGAGGCAAGGTGGGGATAGAGGGTCAGAGGTTCTTCTAGGAGGGGAACCCCAGAGTGTGATGGGGTACTGCTGGGGCAGAACCCCAAGGTAAAAGGACACGGGGGCCAGAGGCAGGCGAGATACCGGCCAGTAAGAGATGCTCCGTATGCTGGAGAGCTAATTCCCGAGATGACCAGCAGGAGGCGCCGTGCCAGTGAGTTGTCACGTTGCTTCATGCTCACAAGTACAGTAATGGCATTGTAAAGGGCACCTAATTTGATCTTTGTCTCCATATACTTGATAATTTAAATACATTCATCCCAGTCATGAACAAGAGTATTGTTGGCACATGCAGGCATGGTAGCACCAAACAATTTGGATCTTTACTTTATTGGTGACTCTGGTACCACACTACAGGATTGTATTAGGAGAATGATGCACATTGTCAGAAGATTAAGGACTAAAATATAAAGGAAACTTGGAAAGGAAAAGAAGCCCATAAGCAGTGTTGCTTAGATACATTATAATGAATTCTTAAGATACTATTATTATGTTAACGAGTTCTCTGTTATCTTGTAAAGGTCTCTGACGGTCTCTATTGGCCATTAAGGCAAAGCAAGACAAAACATGCTGAAATTGTGAATTGAATGTTCACTGATGGAAAACCTATAATGTTAAGTGAATCAATTTCACTTCAGGTAAGGGAGATGATTGCTTCTGCAATGCTGCTGTTTGTATCATTAAAATCCAGAAAGAGATGCTGTGAGTAAAGGAGAGGACACTGATTTGAAAAAAACAACAACATGGGAACATTGAAAACCCGCCTGGAGAGCTGGGTTTGGAAAGAGACACAGAGGCCAGGCTCTAACGGGCCAGCAGGGCAGTGAGATTGCAGGACTGTGGCAGAGGAGATCAGAATTTGGGAATAATATCAGGTGTCGGCTACTCTACACCAGTAGTTTGTGTATAAATCAAGAGAGCTACCCTGGGCCCAGCACAATAGTACGTAGATGGAAGCTTGAGTGTGAGGAAGGTGCTACATGAAACAGTTTGCTACACTAGCACCTCTTGCTAGCCAGTTCCTGGAATGGCCTTTGTGATAGGATTCAGCTAGTCTTCTCTCCAGACAGGAGTATGGGCAGTGTTCAGGCTGCGGAAGGAAAGGCTGCAAAAAGGCGGTCGGAATGTGAGGGCCGCTAGGGTCCGGTTATCAACATCTCACTGAGGCCATGGTTACACTTACAGGATTATAGCGGTATTGGTTATAGCTGTCCTCATATACAGCTATAGGGATAGCACTATAGCGTGGCCACACTGACACCCGCCAGCGGTATAGCGTGGCTACATTTGCGGCACTTCAGGCGGCATTGGGAGCAGCACGTTAGGGCAGGTATCCCAGCATTCAGCTGGCTGCAACGTGCTTTTCAAACGAGGGTAGTGAAGGGGAGTGTGTTGTATGTATGGGGAGGGAGAGAGTGAGTGGTTTTTCCGACCTTCTGGGAGCCCGTCAGCACGTGTCCATTCACAGAGAAGATTAGCAGGCTTTGTTTTCACACAGGCTCCCTCCTTAAACATCTGCATTGCTTATCTGCTGAGTTAAGAGAGAAACTCTAAAGAGGCACTTCCGCATTCCTCCAGCTGAGTTCAAAAGAAAGGGAAGAGACGTCAATTGCCTTAAATGGCTCCAGGCATCTCAAGAGATCACTTGTAGCGCAGTGGGTGTCCACATTCTCACTGTAGCGCTACAGCGGGAGCGCTACAGCCCTTATTCCCCGTGCGGAGGTGGATTACCAGGAGTGCTATAACTCCGAGGTTATAGCGCTCTACATGCCTCGCCAGTGTGGACAGGTAGTGAGTTATAGCGCTCCTGACAGCTTTATAGCGCTATAAAGTGCCAGTGTAACCAGGGCCTCAGCTTCTTGCAAACACAACTGTTTCCATCTTAGTGATTTTGACCTACTGCATCTTTGTGAGAGCACACCGGACCAGCATGCTCAGTAACGCGGCCGTCATCAGGAATTCTGTCCCACCAGGCGGAAGCTAGCGGACAAACTCCATTCAGTCCTAAGGAGCAAAGTCAGGCAGACTCTTCAGTGGGGGTGTGCAGTGAGTGGAAGATCATGTAAGAGGTTATTTGACGGAGTTTGGATCTCGTCTGTAGAGCTCACTGCAGTTGTTAAAAGAGAATATTCCTCTCATTTATCTCTTCTTCCCAGCCTCTTAAAGGGATCATTAGTGGTAAACCACAACAACGCTTGCCTTGCAACTATCTGGTGATTTAAGATAGTCTAATGATGCATTTTGCTAACTTGTAATGCAGCCATTACATTGATAGGGGAAGAAAATCTGCTGAATCTCCGCTCCGATAATCAGCTCTCCCATGGGCCTGATCCAAAGCCTGTTGAACTCAGTGTGCTACGCACAAAGTGCAAAGTTAAACACATACGTGTTTACAGATTCAGGGCATGTAATGTGTAGTTCTCATGTTGTTTGCTGGGAATCACATGCATGTGAGCAGAGCAGTATCCTGGAGACTAGAGGGGCTGTGAGCATCTGAGAATAGAACGTGTTGCCATTAGTTTGCCTATTTAAGACATTGTTATAGTGGGGGGAAATTATTGCCTCTGTCCCTAAGGAATCTGTGAAATGTTAGTTTGGAGAGAGAGGATTCCTGTTTCTTTATGAAATATTAAAGATCAGTGATGACTAGCCCCATTAAAGACTAATTGCCTACAGCGTACTTCCATACTCGCTCTATAGAAAAATTAACGTCTGAAACCACAAAAAGTCACTGTGCTTTTCACTCAATCAGCAGACGTTAATGAAATTTTAAAGGGACAAAAAATCTTGACTAAAAGCATGAACTGTGTTATAAATCCCTGCAAAGGGGATTTATAATTGAAACACTGACAGGACTGTAACTACTATGTTTCAAATGACAACTTAACAGTATTTAGCATAAGGATATACAAAGCCACAACATGTTATGTCCCGCTCACTAAGATGTCGATTGAAAGCAACCAAAAACCATGGAAAGGTTAAGAATTAAGACTGGCACTCCAAGTTAAAACCTGTTCCTATGTCTCTGTCTTTATTTTGCCCCACTGCAGGTAGTTCCCATGCTGTATTACAGAGGTCTCAAACTGGGCACTGCAATGGGTTTGTTGTTGTCGCAGGTTACATGAGTGAAACAGAGAGGAAATCAGTTACTGTTAAAAATAGCACTTCCCAGTGCAATGCTGCAATACATGTTTTCTGAAGAAACTTAAAATGAAAGTCAGCTTCTCTGTCTATTGCTGAAGAGACGCCTATAGCATGGTGTGTCTGGAACCAGTCATTAAACAGACACTAACATCTTAGCAAATAAGTCCCACATCTAGGGCTGGTGTTGCTGTGTGTCTCTGCTCAGAGTTTCAAATGAAAATGCTGGTGGTCTGAAGACGGTAGCTTTGCCAGGTTGGCTGAAGGGCCACATGGCCAGCCCAGAAGGAGGGGTGCTTAGCTTTTCTCAGCTAGACATCAGTTTGCATATCTGGTTTCTGCTCCGGTATCTTGGATCAGCTCATGACCCCCAGAATGCTAGGCTGGTGCTGGTGTGCTAGTAGGTGATAGCAGAATGGCGCAGGCCTCTCTGGGCTTGACAGCATTAGTAGTTTGAACTATGCAGGTGTGAACAGCTGTGTTGCACTAAAACTTCCCTATGTGGATGCTGCGGGCATGAACTGGAAAATTCCTGGTTCGCATTAATGTAGCCTTGTTGGAAAAGGACTCAGTCGTGTTCCAAGAACTAGGAACCTTTTTGATTGCACCTGTGATGCCCACGCAGTGGAGTTGCAAGGTAGCACTCTGGTGTGTGCTCCTATTCACACCTCGTAGTGCAAATTGTAGGGCAGGTAGACAAGCCCTTAGGCTTCCCATTACATATAACTGTGAAGAGATAAATACCTGTAAATTGTTGATTGGAACCAATGCCTTCCCTTTTCTGCTCTTGCCAATTAATACACCACTAACACACACTGCTCATCACCACATTTTTGGCACTTACTTTTCGGATAGGAGCCCATCGAGAAGGAATAACACTGATGTCTGAAAATTGACTCTACCTGTTCTTGTTTATCTTGAGAGTAGGTGGAAATTCAAGCTAGATACAACCATAGAGTTAGGGAAGAAACCATGCTTCTAAAACAACTCCCCTCCTCACGCAGGAATAGTCTCGGTTTAGCCAACAAGAAATGTGATGCATTTTTTCTTTTTTCTTTTTTTACTTCCAGCCCTTTGGGAAATGTAACAAGGAGGAAAAAGCATTTGGTAAGTGGGAGCCCATCTTGAAAGAGAGAAAATGAGAAGGGATTGCGGGGAAGAGAATAGGATTCTGTTGTTTTGAGAAAAGACAGCAGAGGGTGCTACAGACACAAGGGAGCAGTCAGGCAGTCCTGAAGCTTTGAAACACAGCCCTTGAAAACGGGTTCCAGTCCTGACTGTGTAGGAGTGAATGGTTCTTTAAATAGAGCACAAAGCCAAACTTCTAAACATTGACTTTGAATTGTGAATATATTAATACAGGACAACGACTTTTAAATGGCCCAAAGGTGGGGGCGATGGCCCTGATCCTGCATGCGTATGTGTACATTTAACTTTATATTGAATTCCATGGAACTACTCAGATGTGTAGTTAAGCACAAGTCTAAGGTGCAGTCAACGCTACTAAGGGCTGGTCTACAGTAGGAGGAGGGGTTGACCTAAGATACGCAACTTCAGCTACATGAATAAAGTGAAGCTCTCCCTTTGGCCTAGGTACTGTCTTCGCTAAGTGCTACAGCAGCGCAGCTGCAGTGCTGTAAGTGTAGACAAGGCTAAGCCTGGGGCGGCTTGTGGCCCAAGTCTTCTCCCTTTCACCTCCCAGTATAACTGGGCTCCGTGCCTTGCACGAGGGCTCAAATCATCCAAAACGATTTTGTTATTTTTAAAAGCCAAGGAAACTTCCAGAGCGAAAATGAAATCTCTCGGGAAGGTCGACAGCAAGCGGGTGGCTGTGGTGAGGTATTCTACAGTGCTCGTAGGGCATATGCCAGTCAAGTCTCTTGCCAATCTCCACTGGACTCTTACGTTACCTTAATGTCTCCCTAGGGATGAGTTCCTGTTACCTTGCCTGGAGACATGCCCTCTGAGACTACTGAGTAGCTTTCGTTACTGCACAGAGACAGGTGGGTGACTCCATCTCCTGATTCCCAGCTCCGGCGCACTTTTGAAATACTGTGCCCAGGACGTCTTTAGGTTTCTTAAGCATCTCTTCATTGTGTTCACAGCATACATGGGTCTTTGTGTCCATGCAAAATGTTACATTGAAAGACAGACTGGAAACCGCTTTTGAGTGCTGCAGCGGGAAAGTGACTTTCCAGATCTTGTCTCCCATAGTGAAGAATTTGCAAAACTCTCAGAGAGGCTCTTGAATTATGGCTCTTCCTCTTCCTCGTGATGCACTGAGAAAACAAACGCATTATTATCCTGCCTGCTGTCCTAGATCCACGTTCCCCCTCTCTGCCTAGTCACATGGAGACACATTGACAGGCGCAGCGGGCACATGCAGAATTACCCAGCACTTACTTGAGCTAGTAACTCACCAAAGACCTGGGGCGTTTAGAGGCCCTGCTTGCACAATGGTTCCAAACAGGCCGCACTGCAAACTGCTAATTAACTTAACAGCAGCCCACAGATGGCCAGATGTTGCAGAGCTCCAATGGGAGCTCTGCCCGAGGCCGGTCAGAGGGTTCCACCCTCTGTGTCTTGCTGTTCCTCACTGTCCATTCAAAGACTTGCCGACAACTTCCCTTTCTGGGTGAATCCCTTTTGGGGGGCACAGCTCCAGGCACCGAGTCATGCCAGATTTTAAAAGGAGATTCCCACTTCACTTGGAGTTTCAGATGCTCAATATCAGGCACTAGATCGCTCAGCGGAGGCACCGCAAATCAGAGGCCACCTGGGTGAAAAAGATGGGTCCTAACGAATCGCTGTGTTTTGAAAAGCAAACCTGCTGAGGTCACTGCTAGCGCATGTCCATGCAGGAAAGGCCGTGACTCAGCAGCCTACCCACGCTAGCTTGAATCCAGAGGGTGCGGGGAACCGTAGCCATGAAGAAAGACAGTGCAGCACCGACTTCAGCCGGAGCTACTGAGCAGAGCATGCCTCCATGACAGCCTCGAGCTCTCCATTCTTCCCTGTTCCTGTCCCTCAGGAAAAACTTCCCTGCTGTAAGAACAGTGGGACAATGGAACAAACTGCCTAGGGAAGTTGTGGAAGCTCCTTCAATGGAGCTGAAGGGCAGTTAAAAGTCCCGTTGGCTCCACACAGCTTTCTTGAAGCGGCCAGCATGTCCTCCTGACTCCTAGGCGTAGGGGTGGCCATGGGAGCTCTGTGAGCTGCCCCCACCCTGAGTGCC
>ML677377.1:34197549-34314209 GCA_007922305.1 Dermatemys mawii
GAGAACAAGTGACAGAGGGAGGGGGGATGGAGTGAGTGGGGGCGGGGCCTCTGAGAAAATATGGAGCAGGGGCGGGGCCTCATGAAAGGAGCAGGGCAGGGGACAAGGGCGTTCAGTTTTCTGCAAATAGAAAGTTGACAACCCTACTTGGATGGTTTATACACCAGAAATCCTGCATCTTGGCATGGACCCTGGCAGTCCCTTCTAACTCTGTGATTCTATGAGACTATGATTGTTGGAGGCATTGCATTACGGATCAAGAATATATTAACTTGTTCTGAGATTCAGAAGATAGTGAGACACAGACCAGTTGAAAGTCTCTGGGTGAAAATAAAAAAGGGGGAAAAAACCAGGGGAATGTCCTGGAGTCTACTAAAGACCACCAAGTCAGGAGGAGAAGATGAAACATTTCTAGAAGAAATAACAAAAATATTTAAAACATGAGAGCTGGTAGTAATGGAGGGCCTTACATACCCAAACATCTGTTGGAAGAGTAATACAGCAAAACACAAAATGACCAATAAATTCTTGGAATGTGCTTGGGACAACTTCTTGTTTTAGATGGTGGAGGACGTGGTCAGGGGGAGCCATTTTACACTTGATTCTAACTAACAGGGAGGAATGGGTTGTGAATCTGAAAGTGGAAGGAAATGTGGGTGAAAGTGATCATGAAATATGTCATTTCATGATCCTAAGGCCAGGAAAGAGGAAGAGCAGCAGAATAAGATAAAGGAGTTCAAACAGGCAGACTTTAACAAGCTCCGAGAACTGGCAGATAGGGGCCTCTGGGAAGAAAATCGAAGGAATAAAGGGATTTATGAGAGTGGTAGTTTCTGACAGAGACCATATTAAATGCACAACTATCCCACTGCAAAGGAAATATAGAAAGAATTGTAAGAGGCCAATATGGTTCCATCAGGAGCTCTTTAATGACCCAAAAAACAAATAGGAATCCTACAAAAAGCAGAAACATGGACAAATTGTTGAGGAGTACAAAAGAATAGCACACACAAGTAGGGACAAAATCAGAAAGATTAAGTCGCAAAATGAGTTACATCTAGCGAGGGACACAAAAGGCAATAAAAAGAGGTTCTTTAAATACATTGGGAGCAAGAGAAAGATGAAGGAAAGCATAGATCCTCTACTTAGCAGGGAAAGAGATCTAATAACGGGTGACACCAAGAAGGCTGAGGTATTTAATGCCTATTTTGCTTCGGCCTTCACTAAAAAGGGTTAATGGGGGCCAGATACTCCACACAATTAGTATTTACATCAAGAGAGAAGGAACACAAGCCCAACTAGGGAAAGAATGGGCTAAAGGATATTTAGAGAAGTTAGGTATGTTCAAGTCATCAGGGACTGAGGAGTCATGCTTAGGTATTAAGGAACTAGCTGAAGCAATCTTGGGTCTTGTCTCTACACAGCACTGTAGCACTTAGTGAAGGTGCTACTTGTGCTGACAGAAGAGCATCTCCCATTGGCATAGGTACCCCACCTCCCTGAGAGGCAGTAGCTATATCGACGGAGAAGCCCTCCTGTCAACATAGCACTGTCTACACTGGGGGTTAGGTTGGTATAACTACATCACTCAGGGGATTTTCCACACTTGTGAGTGACATAATTAGACCAACATAAGTGTGTTGTGTAGACCAGGGCTTGGCACTATTGGGGATTAGCTTGGAGAACTCATGGAGGATGAGTGAGGTCCCAAACAACTGGAAAAGGGCAAACATAGTGCCTACCTTTAAAAGGGTAACAAAAAGTGCCTGAGGAATTATCGGCCCGTTAGCCTAACTTTGATACCTGGAAAGGTGGTGGAACAAATGATTAAACAATCCATGTGTAAGCACCAACCAAAAAGTTTCCCCCTCAATGGAAAAAAAAATCATTTTTATAAAATTCTACTGTCCATTTCCTACCCAAATGTTAACATTATGCCAGAGCAGGAGACACAGGAAATGAAATTGACTATAAGCTGACAAGTCGGAAACTCAGAGTGCCTAGAAACCCAAGAGAGATCAGGGCCCCTTTGGCCTGCACGCTGTATATACATGTGGTAAAGGGAAGGTCTTGTGTTGAAGAACTTCCATGCGAAGTAGATAGGGCAGTCAAAGGTGGGAGGAAGGAAGGATTATTATAAACATGGGCCAAATCTGAACTGGCAATGTCTCTTTATTGCGTGGTTTTGAATTTTTGGTGGGGATTTTTGTCTATTTGGCCCTGTGTCAATGCAATCTAGTGTCTGGCCAGATTTATCTCTGCCACAACTTATATGAGCAAATGATTATCCATTGTCTTTCAGCTGTTCCTAAGTCTGTGCTTTCCCAAGGAGGACTGCTGATTAGGTCAGGTCCAGTTTTCTTTCCCTGAACACTGCAGGGCATTACGAGAGTGACGGTCATTTGACTTTGTATGAGCACGGGAATAAAACGAGGACCTGTATCAATACTAATTGAGCGCCTGTCTCTTTTACATCTTCAAATGATGCTGCTATGAAGATCAATAAAATGCCAGTGAAAAATGTAGCTGCAATTTGGATTGCTGCTGCTCTGTGTTTAAAGGGCAAGAACCAACATCAGCTGCTGTTCATCTCACTCTCGCCTCCCTCAGGTCCAATGTTACCTAAGGGTCAGACCATTATGATTGTGTTTTTTCTCCCCACTGCCAGCTGAGAAGCTGGGAAAGACCCCCTACTCCTTATCTGCAAGCTGCGAATGCTTAAGGACAAAGCAAATGATAAGTGTCCGATTGTGCCATTCTGCTAGATCCCAGGAGAGTTGCTGCAGGTAAGAACCTGGGTTGAGGATGACTGACCCACTAAAATAGCCATACCCAGCATGAAGGACCTACTCAGACACAGGAGGCAGGTCAGTTCCATGGGGAAGAGGAGCTCTGAATTTGAGAGGGCAGCTTCCAGTCTCACATATCAGATTGACGAAAGGAACCACAAATCCTATTAGAACACATGCTAATGACGGAACTTGAACTACGCCAAGTTGTTCGCATGGCGGTATACCGCATGAGTATAACTTGAAGTAAATCACCTGGAAACACTACTCCATACCTGGACAAGGTTCATAAGTTCCTGGATTTTAAGTTCAGATAGCACCATGATGGTCATTTAGTCTGACCTCCTGTGTAATACAGTCATAACCCAGTGAATCCTGCACTGAGCCAAATTACTTGTGGTTGAACTAAAGAATAGCTTTTGACTGATATCTGGTCTTGATATAAAGATGCCACCTGATGGCAAATTTACCACAAGCCCACAGGCAAGCTGTTCTAATGGTTTATAACCGACCCTGTTAAAAATGTGACTACTTTCTTTCTCTGGGTACTCTAGAAAATAAGCTATCCTCACTGTTTTTGGAAATTTCCGGAACATCATGTAGTATAGGAAGACATCTAGTTGCATTATAATGCCATTGTGAGGGACATTATCATCATTCTGCAGACTGGAGACAGATTTGTTGTGAGCAGAATCGTTTGCTGACTTTAATTATCTGATTAATGTTCAGTAATTACACCCCAGGGCCCCCTAGAAATAATAGATGGGTAATAAAATATTTGGGATCTTCTAAAAAAACCTGGAAGGAACATTTGGCAAGGGACAGGTGAACAATTGGATGATGTGCTATCTCCTGGAGCCAAGATACAAGCTGTGGGTGCGAGGTTGTGTAGGTGTCTGAAGGGGTGAGCAAGGCTTCCCTGGGGCTGGTGATGTCTGCACTAATGACATTGCTTCCTGTGGTATCTCACAGATTATAGCTGAATTCAGAGAACTTGGACAGGGGCTGAAGGAGAGGCGTGACCAAGGGATCTTCCCAGAGGTCCTTCCTGTCCTCCAAGTGAAGGAAGACAGAAGATTCTGGAAGTGAATGATTGGGTAGGTAAGTGTTGTTGGGTAGAGGATTTGGGTTTTGTGTAATATTTGTGTACCCTTGGTAGGGAGAGGGAGGCTTATAGTTTGGATAGCTTCCATCTCAGTAGAGGAGGAATTAATCTCCTTGAGGACAGACTGGCTAGGGGAGTCAGGAGGGCATTAAATAATGAAACAACTGATACGTAAATAAATAAATAAAATAATTAAAGAAGGGTAATATAATTAGTGCCTATCAATGCGGGTTTATGGAAATGAGATCATGTCAAACTAACTTGACATACTTTTCTGATGAGATTGCAAGTTTGGCTGACAAAGGTCATGGTGTCATGGTATATACTTACGCTATGGTAAGGCGTTTGATTTGGTACGGCATGACATTTGAATTCAGAAAACTAGAACAAGGCAAAACAACATGGTGCTGATTTGGGGAGTCTGGCTGGACAATTTCTGAATTCTGAATGAGATGATGAACTCTGTGTAAGTATCTTTACTGAGCTGCAAAGCCCGTTCTGAATGTGCAGCCCCTTAGTTGTCTCTGTTTGCCTCCACGTTGGACTGAAATTCTAAAGGCTGGTGTCAAAGACATAACCAAAGAGGGTCATTCACTTAAATTCTCTCCCACTGAAATGGAATCCCTATAATCCATAGACTGGCTCCCAGCCACGAGAATTGGCGTATCAGGGGAAAGGTCACTTAGCAACAGAGTCACCTGGTAGAGACCTCTGGTCACCCAAGGAGGCTGATCCAGAGCTCACCCGACAGACGGGCTGGAAGATTATAAAGGTCAGAAGCTGCTTTATTTACTCTGGTGGGCTACTGGCAGGTGGAATCTGACCAGATCTGTGGCACATCCATTAAATGGATTAAAAACCAGCTATGGTCTCAAAATGGCTGGAGGGGTCTCAAAATGTAATTGAAACAGATGTGTTTCTAATGGAGTCCCACAGGGACTGCTTCTTGGCCAGCTATAAAGTCATAGATCTAGGAACAAAGAATGCAGGCCATACTTACAGGATGGGAGACTCTATCCTGGGGAGCAGTGACTCTGAAAAAGACTTGGGAGTTCCAGTAGATAATCAGCTAAACACAAAGCTCCTGGGGTGACGCTGAGGCACAAAGATTTGATATTTTTCTGGTTCAAGTCGAGCTATTGAGCATGAAGCAGGAATTAATTCAAGGAAGTCCTATGGCCAGTGATAGGCAGTAGGTCAGACTAAGTGATCACGGTGCTTCCTTTTAGCCTTAAAAATCTACGAGTCAATGGCTACAGGAAAGCCAGATTTTCAAATACTCTAGTCACTGCTATCATGTGGCCACTCACACTAGGGGTGACCACAGGCTCATGCAATCCAGGAAACGACAGCAGATAAATTAATCCAGGTTCTATTCAAGGTAACAGGTGATGGCACATATCTCCATGAAGTTTAAAGGCAGGTGTGTTTGGCTTTGTACCCAGGAAGGTTTTGTGTTCACCCCTTTGATGGCTGTGGACTGGTTGTGTGGTTTGCAATGTAGCAGATCTAGTCGACTGTAGTTTCAGTGCTTACTTTCTGTACATGTATTTAGGTGCCGTCTGCATGTCCTGCTTCGAATCCTGGGGCATGCTTGAGAGCATGAGTTGTATTTCACCTTCTGATCTGACTGTTGTTCGTTTTGATGTCACCGATATTCAGACATGAATAAATGAATTTACTTACTGATGCTTTGTCTGTTAAAACATCTGTTTGCATGAAATTTGTTTTGCCTTATCATCTTATCCTCAGCCCACGCTTCTGATTTTGTGGACCACCTGAAGTAATTTACATAAAGCACTTTGTTTTCCCATCAGTCACCTTCTGCACCTTCTCAAATACTGTTCTAATGTAATTCCCTCTGTTTGGTTATCTCATTTGGCTCTTCTGTGTTAGCCTTCCATGTTTTTTAGAGGTGTGAAGCCATAAGATATCAAGCTGGAAATGTTGGAACCATTTCAGAGGATCAAATATTAAAATAAATGATCACAGCAAAATGTTTTGACCAAGAAGGTGTCTCCGATGCTACTCTTTCTGCTACTGGTTTTCATGGAGATTCAATTATCAGATCAGATTTTTCAGTGTCGTGGTTTGGGTTTTTTGTGGGTGTTTCTGTTTTGCTTCCTCATCATGGATGGCTTAATGCATTGTTTTTTGCGCTATAAGAATGTGTAAGCAGAGTCAGGATGAGCTCTACCCTGTCATCTAGTGGTGAGTTGTGGAGAAGAACTTCAGGGGCTAGTCTCTTTGCATAGGCACACCCACCCCGCTTAGCATGAGCCAACAGCAACTCAAATGGTCACTTTGGCTGCTCTGGGATCCCCAGTTTCTCTGTTATTGGGGAAGTTTTGTTATCCTGATTATGTGAATCAAGGTCAGTGGAACTGTACTTGGCCTTTTATGACGGAGGGGCTCGCCATCAACTAAGTAGCACTCACTAGGCAAGGGACATGGGTTCCAAACCCTAGTGAATTAAAAGAGGCTGGGGATATGTATTTGTTCCTGGTGGTGTGGGTCCCTTCTGTGTTATGAATACTGTTTGTGATGGTTCCCCAACATAATGCTGCATTGTTTCTCTCTGTTATTAAAAAGCTTTTGCTACATTCAGACTCTGTGCTTAGGAGAGGGGAAATATTGCCTCTTAGAGGCACCCAGGAGGTGGTATGTATTTGTCCCAGGTCACTGGGTTGGGGCTCAAGCCAATTTTGTATTGTGTTATTGGAACAGAACCCCTAGATACTGAACCCGGCCCTTGTTGCTGCCAACTCTGATGGGCAGAAGGGTTACACATGTAAATAGCATTGCCCATAATAAATAACCCAAGATGTTTAACACAGTGTTATCCCAAGGGTTAGGTTAGCTCCTTGATGGCTTGACATTCAAGGATCACAAAGCTTCACCATAACAACAACACATGAACAATCTAATTATATTTTGACAGGTCATCCTGCAAAACAATTAGGCAGGATTAGCTGCATTTTATCATGCTGCTCTGTGTGCTGCATGTGAGATATAGGCAGGAATACTTTAAAATGAATACTGTCTTCAAGACCAGATTTTCAGGTCTTAGCTCCATTGGCTTCAGTGGGTCTAGGCTGATTTATATCTGCTGAGAATTTGAGCCTTCACATTTTGTGTGGCTTCTTTTTGCCACTGAAAAATACATTAGAAATGTCCATATAGTTTTGGCAGCAGCAATTGTACCAAATGCACATGACAAGTAGAGCTGGGAGAATTCGGCAAATGATTTTCCTGAAACATTCAACTGAATTTGTAATGGACTTTGCCTCGAACTTGCACGAACTCTTTTGATACATTTGCTTTTCCTGAATATTGATTCTCCCCCGTCTTGCCCCTCGTGTGGACCTGTACACCTCTGCCCGGTGAAGATAAAATATTGCCTGTCTGCCTTGGTTGCAGCCTTTTCCCTGCACTTTGCAGTGGTATAAAAGATGATGTGCTGCAAGGCACTGGACAAGCCTGAATGCAGGAGCAATGGAGACTCTGTTGATGTGGGATATGTATGTATCTGGATAGATGGAAACAGATGGGCCAGGTCTCCTTCTCACACCAGCTAGTTCTTTTGGGGAGAATAAAGCTAAAAAGTCATGTTCCTAATGTTGACAATGGTCACATTTAGAGCAGGGAGTTGGTAAAGGCATTAATTAGGATCAAAGAGGCTGTCCCCATAGTGAGGGTACTTAACCATTTGAACAACTTACCAAGGGTTGTGGTGGATTCTCCATCATTGGTTATTTTTAAATCACGGTTTGATGGGGTTTTTTTAAGCAAACTCCTCTAGTTCAAAAAGGAAGATAATTCAGGGACGTTCCATGGTCTGGGTTATGCAGGAGATCAGACTAGATTCTCACAGCAGTCTCTTTGTGACCTTGTAACCTATGAATCTGTCTTTATTTACTATCTGGACGAATTGTTGATCCAACAACACTCCAGCTCGTATCCATATATTGAGGTCTAATTTTATTTCTGAAATAATCAAACATGTACACTAGGTCCAGGATAAAATGCTTCATGAGAAAATCACAAACATACCCATACAGACACTGTTCCCAGGGTCTATCTCATCAGATCTTTGCTGGATTGGTGTGTATAATTTAAAATAAAATGTTCCAGAGTTCTTTGCAATCACTGTATGTATACCATTACCAAGGCTTTGTTGATTAAGAAGGCAGAATGTATTATTTAAAATAGCCCAAATAATTTTCCATTAAGATAAAGAGATCATTTAGCATAATGGTACTTAGCACTTATATAGCAGTTTTCCTCTTCTAAGTACTTTAGAAATGCGAATTAATCTAGGAGAACCCTTCTATTAAAAAAAACCAAACTTTACAAGAACGTTAAGGTCACAAAGTAAAACACATAGAATATAAAGTTTTCATTGTTTTTCCCTGGGGGACTGGAGCAGCTCGAAAAACAATTGTAACAAAAATTGCTCAGGACAATTCCCCTGCATTTCCCCCTGTTTTCTGTGCTTAAAAATGGTCCAGCTATTTGTAATGAAATTTTCAGTGGAAAATTTCCCTGTGACTTAGAAAAACTGTATTAAATTTCAGCCATACAGGGTCAAACTTTGAGAAAGATAGGAGCATCTGAAAATGAGCCTTTATGATTATGAAAATGATTAGCTATCCTTTACTATAGGGGGCTTTATGCCTTCCAGCTCTTTAAAAAAATAAATAAAGTGACACAGTGAAAGGATTCAGAGCAATACCTGTAATTGCTTTCAAAATGGATATCCTGTTCTACTTGGTAAATGCCAGGTTAGAAGATACTTTGTGCAAGTTATCTTGCTCTTTAAAATAAAGGTTAGTTTAAGCTTATCAAGAAAATTAATTGCCATTTCAGCTGTAACATGGAAAAAAATGCTTTCACTCTGTTCTGAAGACAGCTGTGTAGCTATAACTCTCCTTCTGGATACATGAACAGCTTCTTTGCCAGGATAATAATTATCTCTGCATCTGTCTTGTTTCTTCTTTCTACTCGGAGGGAATCTAAAGCCCTGACAAAGTTTACAAATCAGAAAACAGAAGAGACTTTCCCCCTCCGGGTGGACATTTATGTTCTCATAGTATTCAACCTCCTTTTGGCCTCAGAATTAGAGTTCAGCGTTGAAATGGTTTTAGTGTTTTGGCCAGATGCATTTCCCCCCCGCCCCTAGTCCTTCCTCACACTGTTTTTATCTTTACAAGTTGTCAACATCACATTTTTCAGAGCCCCCTTCACACCTCTGTATGGTGCTGTGTGCTCCGGCTGCAGCCCTTGCCATGATTCTTTCTTCAATTCTCCAGGGACCTGGAGGCCAACGCTACCTCAGGTCTCTGCATATGGCTCCTGGTGAAACCAGCAGAAATGCAAGTGTGCAAATGAGAAGAGAACTGGCCTCAGAGAACCATTCCCAAACTTCCTGGGAAACCTACTTACCTTACATGACGGGGAATCCCCAGTAGAAGAACTTTCTTAGGTCTCGTCTACACACAGACTTTTTCCAGTTCAATTAAACCAGTGCTAACACTGGACCCTCTACTTTTGGTTCAGACCAGTTCCCAATCGATTTAAGATTGAAGCCCGGAAGCGTGTGGATGGAAGGAAGGGAAAGAAACCCACTTACGTCTGTTCTCTCTTCTGAGTTAACAGATGGGCCTCATAATATTTTTCCCTTCAATCATTTACCTAAGTTCTTAAAACGGTTTATCCTGAGTAGACCTTTTCTAGCCTCCTACCATGCTCCACATGATCTCTGTTCCAGAGGACACATCCCACCTCTATCCTTCACCTCTTTTTTGCCTTCATTTCTTCGATTATGCCCTTTTTTGTACAGGGTGCCTAGGACCTCACAATATTCGCTGGCTCCCTATATGGAACTCTAACCATTTCTTTACTATCAGCTGATGGATCTTCCTGTCTCCCAGATTAGCCTTTTGTTGATGCTATGCTGAAGGTCTGCATTCAACCCATTACTAATCTCTGTGTTTTATTATGTGTTACCACTGGGATTGGGGCCTCTGGCTTTATGCTCTGCCTTATCTTCATTATTTCATGTTTCTCTCCTCTAAATTGCATACACTCCTACCATCCCCATATTCCTCATCTAGCTAAGGTCATGTTGAATACTAGTACACTCCGTGTTGACAATCCCCTGCTTTTGTTTGTCCCATCAGCAAATAGCATCACTTGTTTGTACCTTTCTTCCTCTTCCTATCTCTGGGTTACTGATCATACAAATTAATTAATCTGATTCCAACATTGATCTGTATGGCCATCTACATTTGGCAACCCAAATGGCTTTTATGGAAAACTACACTTTTCTCATCAATATCCCAGTCAGAGCTTCGTCAATTCCAGCAGCGCCCCGCCATCCGTACGCCGGCCAATATGCACTTAATGGCCCTACAAAACAGACCTCGTCAGTTCTCGTTCTTGTCTGAAGACTTCTCTAAGGTTTTACAAGGCATGATTGCTCTTCCCCTAGAATGTCTTGCTGGTTGGCTGAAATAAGAAATGGTGCAGACCTTACAATGTGTTGAAATTTGAAGGCAGGCACCCTTGAAAAAGAATTACATCATTATAAACATGTACAATGGCTAACATTTAAAGGCTCAGTGGCTACCAAAAATGGCCACAGTGATTTCCCTTAGCAAAGGAAGTAAACGTGCGGCGGCACTTGAGATTCTGAAGTCACTTCCTTTGGTAAGTATAAGGTAGCCACTGGTATTTCAGATCCTACTGACTTTTTAATGGCTCTCATTATAGTCATGTTCAGTGCAAGTGTTCTGTTTGCACTCGCCCAAGCCCCATGAGTCTGATGCATGTCTCTTCCCACTGTTGGTAGCTTAAAGCAAGCTTCCGCGTGGCCATTTCCAGTTTATCATGATCGTCTGCCTTGGGACTGAGACTGTATGATCTATTAATTCCTCATTATTTATTTTTAAAATGAAGACCTGCTTGTAACCCACTCTGTAACCTTCATGGGAGAATGGCTTGTCCTTGCTAATTATCTCAGGGATAGCTTTAAAAACTCATTCCCTCCAAAGATATTTTACAACAGGAGTTCATCCTATGAAAAAAGACTCACCTTCCTTTGAGCAATGTCACGAAAGGCACAGCAGCTTCAGAAAGAGCTGAAATATTAAAAGAAGTCTCTTAAAATCAGACACTTCTCCTTGTTTTCATTGTAACATTGCTTTCTGTCATCTGAGCTCTCTGCCATATCTCTAACAAAGGTTCTACATTTCGACGTTGTTGTGCCCTTTGACACATACGATCGGCCCCAGGTATCCCTTGGGACCAAAAATAAATGGGAAACTATTTTATTATCTTCCCAATGAGATGTAAAACCAAGGTCCTGGCCACTTATGATCATTAAAAAATCCCCTGGCACTTTCTCCAAGGGCACGGCCATTAGCTCTGATATCCTGGCACAATTCCAACTTGGGTCATTACAATTACATTCTGCCTACCTTTTAGTTTCAAATGGGCAACGTATTCTGCTTCACTTCCTGTCCTAGACTGTTATGCAGTGTAGTGGTGTGCTGTTAATCAGCTTATATGTGCCTTCCCAGGGATAGCTGCATCTCAGGGGCATAAGAAGTGATTCTTCTGTGGCCATGTATATGTAGATTTTTACAGTGTTTTGAGATTAGACTTAGCAAAGGAACTAACTTCGGGATCTCAGGTACCACAGTGTGGAACTGTTGGAAAAGGCTGACCGCAGTGCAATAACGTATACATGGTGCCTAGACATTCTGCACAGGTCACTTTTTCCCGAGCTGAATGCAAGCTCTCTACCAGGACAGTGTGTATGAAACATCCTCCCAGTGTTTATTGCTCTGGGATAGAGCCAGCACTGTAAAAACCTTCTGATCTACTGTCTGTGTAACTCATCCATCCCACATGAGTATCTCGATTATAGGAACATTATACTATGAGCCCTATTGCCTTGGCAACTTAGCACGTTGGGTTTTTTGCAATAGCCAAATAGATCTAAATTACAGGTCCCACCTGCAACAAGAACACAGTCATCTATTGATTGGCCTCGCAACCTTGCCCAAACCCCTGGTAGCTAGATTGTGTAAGCCCAGCTGCCAAGCTTACAATTACCCCAGCAGCCTCTAAAGCTATGGTTGCACTATGAGGCTTTTAGTGATGCAGCTGGGTCGCTACGGACATGCTGCTAAAAAGTGCAGTGGCGCTGCTGTTTGTGGGCAGGAGAGAGCTCCTGCCAAGAAAGAGCTGATCATACCGATGCTTCTCGTTGGTAAAACTTTTGTTGTTCCTGTGTGTGTGTTTTTTTAACACCCTTGCATGACAAACATTTTGCCGACAAAGTGCCAGTGTAGATAAAGCCTAAGCAGGGCTTGGCTATACTTGAAATTTCAAAGCTTTCCCAGTGCTCCTAATAATCCACCTCCAGGAGGGGATAAGCTCCAAGCGCTGGGAGCCTGTCCATACTAGCACTTTAAAACACTCAGACTTGCTGTGCACAGAGGGGTGATTTTTCACACCCCTGAGCCAGCAAGTTAGAGCTTAGCCAAGTCCTAAGTGAGGGAGCAAAGTTCAGGTTCTAGGAGCACAGTGTTTTGTACTTCTATGTACAAGCTATCGAACTGATCCGATGCTCACGGAAGTCAGTGGAAAGACTCCCATTAAGTTCAATGGTTATTGAATCAAGTCCTATGTCTATAATTAGCCTGGCCTGAATTTAAAGCATACGGAGGGAGAAATAAGAGCATGGGTTGAGATTTTTTTCTCAAAGCCACCGTAATGGGAACAGGGTGTCCACATTCCTCAGGGCATGCTTTGGAAGGCAAAAGGTGAGTTTTTCAATCTAAAGGTACAACGAATTAGCTTAATGTCGCTAAAAAGCTCACTAGCACATCTGAAACCATCTTTGCAGGCTGTATTGTCGCTCCAGGGGGAGTCTCAGCCAGGTTTGAAAATCTTAGCGGTAATATTTCCAGATCCTGTCCAGTGCAGCTCAGAACGGTCTCTAACTACTTGCATTTCACATAAAGTCAGTGTGCTGGGGAGTTTTCCCCCACTCCCACCCCCAACAGCAGAACAGGTCCAGTCAGGTTAATTCACCTAGCAGACTGCACCTGGGAACAAGCCAGGGATTGAGAGGCTGATTGATGATAGAGCCCAGACGAGAAGGAACAGGTGGGACTGGTATAAAGCCAGGAAAGGGGCAATGGAAAGGGAATTCAGGGGAAGTAGTCTGCAGTCACTCCCTGGGAGAAGTGTATGGGCTGTGAAGTTAAGTCGCCTGCTGCTACTCCCTGGGAGGAGGCAGTTTGGGCTGGTAAATCCCAGTGTGTGGGGAGCCAGAAGATTTAGGAAGGAGTCCAGGGATAGAGCAACCATGCCTAGGAGAAGCAGAACACAGCTGCTAGACGTAGGGTCCCTGGACTGCAACCCCAGGTTCCCCAGCCAGCCATGGGAAGGTGACCCAGACTGGACAGTGGAGCAGAAAACTGCCAGGGACAGTTGTCAGATAGGAATTGGCTATCCCGGAAGGGGAGGGCTATAGTGACCTGGCTGGAGGACCAAGCCATGAAGAGAGATGACCCAAGTTGCAGAAAAAGAGAGAGAGAGAGAGAGAGAGAGAGAGAGAGAGAGAGAGAGAGAGGTAGCAGGGTACACGAAGGAGCAACAGAAGGAGGTGTTGGACCTGGAAGGAGCTAATCTCCAGGAGGCGCCCCAGCGGTGAGTGGACTTCAGGACACTCAGTTACATTACATTCGCTAAAACTAGAGCTGGTTGAAAATTGGGTTTTTCCCCCACTGAACATTTCTACAAAAATCAAAAAAGTTTGCAACTTTTCAGAAAATTAAAAAAAAAAAAGAAAAATGGTTGAAAACTGAAAATTTTGATTCATAAATACTGCTGCAATGCTTCATGGGAGTTGTGTCCAGTTCCCTTGCCAGAAATTCCCATCCACCCCTGAGACAGATTTCCTGGTTGCACTACATCTCCCATGATGCACCACAGTTTCCTCTCTCACTGAGCTGCTGCGGGACATCATGTGAGTCCCACGGCTGCAGTGCATTATGGCAGATGTAGTCCATCTGGGAAGCCTGGCTCATAGACGAGAATGGGGGCATGAGGCACCAGAACTATACCTCCCATGAGGCACTGCTGTTGCATTTCCAAACTGACCATTTTTAGTTTTCAACCTAAGGCGTTTTTGTTTCAGCTGTTCACGTATTTAGACAAAAAGTCGACATGTTCTGTGGAAATCAGATACTTTTTGGGAAAAAAAACAGTTAATTTAGTCAAAACCTCAGTTTTTCTCTGAAACTTTTGGTCAGCCCTACCTAAACCAGCTCAGCTGCAGTACAATATACCATACTCAGCCGTCATCACTCGCTGAGTTCAGAGACGCCCCCTTGGGAGTGCTCACACCTCTGTCTCAGGTGGCATTGCCTCTTCTACCATTCTGAGCGACAGACCTGCCTCTCTCTGCTGCCAGGCAAAGCCCTTTGAAGAGAGATCACTGTTGCTCATATCTATTTCTTTAGACCCAGCACATTATGTGCTAGTCAATTGGATCAGCTCCTACTTTTGCCTGTTTATTTGACTCTTTGGCCTGCTCTGTGTGTTTCATTTCCCCATTTCCTTTGTGTTTCTTTGAAGCCTGATTAGAGTAAATGTGCAAATCACCTTTCCTAGCTGGAAGTTCCTTCCGTAGACATGCTGGGTGCCGGTGTGTCTAGAAACGAATAAGCCCCCATCCCCGTTGCAAGATCTGTTCCCTGTAAATTTGTTCGTTGTTGGGAGGGGGGTGCAGCAACTGAGGAAGGAAGATCAGGGCTTGTCATTGCTGGGTGCAAAGGAAAGAATTCGATTAGATCTGTTTGAATGGAGAGAGGCAAGTTAAGGCATCTGGTAGGAGAACTGGGTCACCTTTCAAAGGATGCCTGGGGAGTGAAGAGAGAAGACCTGGATGAGTGCTGGGGAGAGTGGTCAGAGTGCCTGGTCTGGCTCCCATCAGAGACAATGGAGAGATTCCCCTTGGCTTGAATAGGAAATCCGAATGGTACACGTCTCTGTGCCACGGCACACCGAAGACCAGGCTAGTCCCTGGTGCGTGCATTTGCCCCAACAGCAGAGAATGCCGATGGAGCAGGGTCATTCAGCCCCCGGAGTGTGCACTGTGGAGGGATTTCTCCCGCTCTGCACTGTGGGGCCATAGTACTTGTGCACTGTGGGCCTGGTCCCCACGTCACTGAATTGAACGGAAAGATTCCTATTGACATTAGTGAGCTTTAGATCAAGTATCTGGTCTCTCTGTGGCTTCGCTGTGCAAGGGGAGGCTGGACAGCGGCAGGCTCGGTGTGCGGGGGACTTTGCAACCCCTGCCCACGGCAGCTCCGCACAGTTCAGTGCAGGGGTGGGGATTGTCGCTTCCACACTCTGCCTTGTATAGGAGAGGGAGAGTCATGATGAAGCATCTCCGCACCTTGGCGGGGGTCTTCCCAAGGGGCACCCACCATCCCAATCCTTGAGCTGCCTGTGTGTCCAGCTTGGGGAATCCCAGGTGTGGGGGCCAGGCAGTGGCTGACGCAGTGCAGCTGGCGTAGGAGGAAGTGTGACATCTCCAAAGAGAAGTGTAAAGGCCCCCCTCGCAGCACACTCCAGGGTGCCCCCGAATGCCTCTGGGATCTAGGGCCGTGCCCTTTTGTCCGCTTCCCCTCACCCTGCGGCTGTGCGTTACGCAGACATAGAGTGACAAGGTGCAAAGGCACAATGCGTCCTTGGTCTAGGTTTGAAATCTGCTCTCAAGCACAGCTTTGCTCAGTGGCTGGTGGCACAAAGACTCGTTTGTTAATATTCCTCTTGCTGGATCCTGGAGCGGCCAAGGCACCCAGCCTGTGACATAAAAGAACCGTATAAAAACAAAACCACTTCTCTCTGAGTCGAGCATTGCTGGAAGGGGCTTATGATGTGATCAGCTTTACTCCCCGATCTATATTTGTAATTAAGCCCTGCATTAATATCAGATGAGATTGATGTTCAAAGCTTTTTCTTGCTGAATGGGAAGGAGGTGTTTGTTGCTCACATGTGTGTAAAGAGGAATTGTACCTGCTGATCTTGATGAATGGCTCATTTGTGCTCTAAGTTTTCTTCGGAAATGAGGAGGTGAGTACACAGCCCTGGTGCTGATAAGGAATGCTGTTATTTTGTGTTCTGTAGCCATTTCTCTAGGAAGCTGACGCTTCATTTGCATTGCTTTTTTAACCTTATATGCTCAGTGGGCCCAGCCAGACTTCTCGCTACTTGAATTAAATGTAATCAGGCTGAGCAGTGAGGAAGAAATGATGAATGGGGACATCACTGTGGAAAACACATCTCTCATGACTGCTTATCTCAATGACTTAAGAGGACTTGAATACAGTCTGGAAATAAAGGCCGACAGGGCCTCAACATATCGTGTTACACTATAATAGCTCTCGGGGCTAGACCTGGCCAAAAAATATTTATTATTTGGGGCACTGTTGTTATTTGTAAAGGCTAATGAGGAAGATTAAAATTCTCAGAGAGGGAAGATAGCTGGAGAAGTCCAGTATCAGCAGTAAGAATGTATTATAGGAAATAATGCACTGCTTGGAAACATTTTAATGTGCCTTTGCACATCTGGCCAGTTCCCAGTCTCTGGGTTGTGTTAGCTGGACTCCAGCAACCATAAGTTCTCCTGGAGTGGGGTCACCCTGGTACAAGCCAGCCATAAATGCTGGTCCGCTGAGGACCCACATCCTCTTCCATTACAGAAGCGATCAGGGAGCCATTGTGCGAGGTATCACAGCAGTGCTTTAGAAAGAGTGATGGAAGGCAAAGCAAGCACCAAGGTCATGCATAGTAGAAGCACCAGGACAACTCTGCTGCCTGAACTGTTGGTTCCCAAGAACAATCAAAGAGCAATTGTCCTTGAGGGATGACCCAAATGAGGTCTCTCCCCCTTCCCCTGCCCCGGATGCAGATGCAAAGAGAACTGGAAATAACCCAGAAGGGTGACCACTGGTGACTCTCAAGAGTTGCCAAAGGTGACACCAGAAAATCTAGCCACACGAAACTCTCCAGAGGGCAAACGGATAGAGAAGGAAGAAACTCCAAAGAAAACCACCTGAAGTAGAAGAGCAGTAAATGAGAATGCGCTGATTGGATTTTGAAGCTGACATAATCCCAGCCATTTGGATCCCCCTGTGCCCTTAAGGTGAATTATGTACAATCCAAGCTGTGCAATGTATTCATTGAACAACTTAGCCAGTGTGCTGAGTCATTGATTGCTACACATTTGTTTAATAATAAATACAGATGTACAGCATTTCAGCTGCGGGGTTGTCTGTAAACGATTTGCTTCTATTATTCATGGTGTGTGCTTAGGTACCCAAGTCATATGCTATTGTCACTTAATGCACTTTGGTACTTATATGGCCCCAGTCACCATAGTGCCTGACAGTCTTTCACATCACCCCTGTGAGCGAAGGCGGGGCTAATATCTCCATTGTACAGAGGGGAAACTGAGGTGCGGAGACTACATGACTTGCCCAAGGTCACACAGTGTCCATGGCAGAGCACAGGCTTGATCCCACATCTTCCAACTTCTAGGCTGGCTGGCTACAAGGAGTTTCTAGCACCAAGGGGCTCTGACCTCACCTGGCATCTCTAGGCACTACTGCAATACAAATAATTAAATAACTAATAGCACAATTGCTCATGAGGTAGCTGGGTTGGACTCAACAAGGTGCCAGGTCTTCTCTTCATCCATAACTTGGCACCAGACTAGATAGGTTTGTCAACATGTCTGGCTACTAATTAATAATAATTAACAGGTGAATGCCTACTCAGGCCATGTGGGGGATTAATATGGTCTTTCTGGGAGGAGAAGCCTGAATTTTATGTAACCTAAAAACATTCAGAATTGGTGGCATACCCTAACTAAAAGTTCCTGTGGGGTACAAAACAGGATCTTAAAGTGCTGGGACGTTGTGAGGAAACTGTCAGACTCAGGTAGAAGTATCACAATCCGTTGTCGCCAGGACTGGATTCATGCAAGTGGGGACACACTATGGTGGCAGGTGTCCTATGATGAATGGAACTGGAGAAAGAGGGCCAGGATCCAAGAGGGATATAGTTTGGTGCAACACCTGCAGCTCAGGTATGCAAGCCAGTAGCCAAGCAAACACAGGCATCTCAGCATGTAACATTTCCCTCTGCGCCTGCTCAGTAAAGGTCTCTAGGGTACCATTCTGTCTGCCGCCTCACTCACTTCCAGAGAGACAGCAGTTTGCCTCACCCTTGGGAGCAGCTAAGGCAGTAGAAAGGATCCTTCCTCCCCTTCCCACTCTGCAGAGACTGCAATGGTGGGATACTTCCCCCATAGCGGGAGTGGGGTAAGTAATGGCATGGGTGGTGACCAGGCACACTTCAGAGCAGAAGGGCCCCTCTCTAAACGGTCATTCGTGGCTGTCTCAGACTCCAGAACTGAACTGTGAGGGCTAGAAACTCCCAAAGAGAGCTCAGATTGTGATGTGATCACATGACTCCAGGAGCTGGTGCCCCAGCCACGTGCCTTAATTGGCCCTGATCTTCACAAAAGAAGGTAGTGGAAAAGTGCTTGGGAAACAAAATATGGATGAGTCCCACTGAAACCCTGAGTTCAGTTCCAAACAACCACAGATTTTCAAAATCTGGATTCAGACCCACATGCAAATGTTGTGGCGTGAGACCATCTTGAAGGAAAGCGAACAAACCCGTGAAATAAAATAATCAAACACCGAGCCGGTCCTGGAGCGGAGGAGTAATGGCTCTCATCAGCAGTCCGGGCAGGCTTTGGCACTAATTGAAAAGCAGTTATGTCTTGCAGGTTACCTGACCCCTTTGTCAGGCCTGCTTCATGATGTAAGAGCCTGAGAGCAGAGCAAAAATCTTGGCCCACCCACCAAGGAAGATACAGTGAATTGGTTTGCATGAGAACATCGTGTCCGGGGGACAGCTGATATCCTCACACAGCCGTGGGAAGTGTTTCAGCTTAGCTCTGTCCGCTGAAGCTTTGCAACTTGCTGCAGTAGGATACGACACAGGTTAGCAATGCGGGGCTTAAATGAACTGAAACTGTGAGTGGGCGTGAATTCACATCTGCATGTATTACCGTCGCCTTTGGATTTGTCATTAATTAATGAATGGGTTGTTAGTTTGCTGTGCTTATAGAGTTCTCGTAGCAAGCTTTAGGCCCAATCCTGCACCCTCACTCAGGAGCACTTCTCAGATAACTGACTATACAAATATAGCCAAATGCTTTGCGCAAGGCACACAAACAGGGGCAGCAGGGGAGAAACTAGCTTCACATCACCATTGTGGCCCCTGATTCCTGGGGTAAATTAGAGTAGCCCAAAGGCTGCCCTAACTTACTGTTAGCTGCCCATGGATAAAAAGCTGTGACCACTTCCAAAGATCATCAGACAATAGAAATACCCACTATACAAACAACATGTTTGTATAAAATAATTTAATAGGCTCTTCCCTGAAAATGACAATTTTGTTCTCCATTTGTTCATTTTTCAATTTTAAAAATGTCTGGTTTTAGGATTTTCTTGGGTTCCCTGCCGCTCCTTTCCGATTTACTTTAGCAGTTATCCCCAAGTCTGACTGGAGTGCCAGGAATCAGAGATGTTATTCTGCATGCGGAAAAGCTGCTAAATCTAGGAAACTAACCATGAAATCTAATAACAGAACTTTGGGACTTAGCTGAGCCAGAGATGTCAGTTGTAGCAACTCTAGTCCAAAAAAAAAAAATAAAATAGAAAGATAGAAAAAGGACAGAGAGAGAGAGAATTGCTTTTGGCTTTGAAATAATGACATACTCATTTGCTTCAGGATGCTCTTGTGGTAAAACTACAGAACTAGGCGTTGGAAATTTTGGTTTCTGGACGCAGGTCTGCCCCAGACTTGCTAGGTAAAGGGTAAAGTGACATTAACCTTCCTCAGCATAGTAGGAGTTGTTATCCTCTGTGCCTTACTTTTGCCATCTGTAAAATGGGAATTATAACAGTGAGGACAAGAAGTCGAGTGGGTTTGTCAAGTTTCATTTATTGTGGTTATATCCCACTTTGTGATCATCTAATGGAAAGAACTATACAATTGCCAAGTATTATTAATATGATCAAGTGAATCTTTGCCATGTAAAAACAACCCATTTAGAAATACAATATAAACGTATCCAGGGCTTATCTTTCAATGGCTGCTATTTTGCAGGCCAGAGGCTTCTTACTTATATGTGATGCAAAAATAAATGTTTGCTAACAGGGAAACTGTGCAGGGGAGCTATTCTCCCCTCCCCCATCCACATTTGCACACTGATTTTTCGATTGCGTACTATAAATCACTTCTGCCAACTGAACGTGGAGTGTTCTGAAAGATCATATTTGCTTTGGATCAGTTCACAACCAGATTGCTTTTATTTTGCTTCATAAGAAGTTGAGGTTGGAGATGTATGGACACGTTAGGCCTTATGTGTGCATCTACCTCACCGGCAGGAGAGAAATGGTTTCTTGGGGTTTGCAAACCTCCTCCAGTTATTTTCCTAAAATGGGTTGGATGAAATACGGCTGGGTGACACAATTAGCAGAAATAATAAACTGGCAAGAGTTTGCTTTTGTTTCCTTTCGAGAGAAAAAAATGCTGCAGTGAATTTGACATCCTGTAGAATAACTTGTCACTAGAGACAATGCTGCCTGGATTGCAAAGGTTTGCTGCTCATTATGGGCAGATAACATCCCAGGAGCAGACCCAGGAAGAAGTGTGAAGCGGGGAGTCCCTTTCCTCCTCTTGTGCCAGAGGACAGTAATTTACTGCAGCTCTGGAAACTCCTTGCATCCAGTCAGCTCCAATCGTCCATGCAGGGTGAGGAGGGAGTCATGGCTCCGCCCACTTGCTACTTCTCTCTCCACCTATTTGTTCCCAGCGGGAAGGAGCAGTGACGTAGTTTTTGACCAGGATTGGGTCCAAGATCCAGCTCCATCTCAGGCAGCTGTGTGAGGAAAGGGAGGATCCAGACCCAGGCACCTGCGCTACCGCTAGGGGTGGTCTCGCTCTGTGGGAATCGGATGCATCACGCTGATTTAAAAGTGAAAGGAATGGGCTGAGTTGGGAACAGCTCCCAGTCCTCTGCTCTAACCACCGGGCTGTACTCCCTCACAACAGTTCAGCTTCCCTCTTGTTGCCATGGGGGAGAGGCTTTCGGACTGTCGCTCTGCCCTAATCGCTCTGAAGTGTGGTGTCACCAGAATGAAGTGTGTTTCCTTTGCAGAAAGGGGTTGATGCTGTTTCCACTGAATTCAGTGGGAGCTACCGACCAACAACAGAATGTGGAGCATCCTGTTTTTTCAATGGAGCTCTCCATGTCACCGCTGAACCGCCTTCATCTCTCTACTCACTGCTGCTTTTACTCCCCACATGGTAAAGTGTCTCCTGCGCAAAATGCCCGTCCCTTTGTAGGAGGAGGGGTGTCTGCGGCTACCTCTGGAGTCTCTTGTTCTTCCTAAAGGCCACTTAGGCCTTTAGGGAAAGGTTCTGGAGGGTGGGAAAATAGGTGGTTAGAAAGAGGAGGATCCGCTGACAGAAGTAGAACAACAGGGGCTTTGCAGACACATGTGAGACATAAGATGACAAGGACGTGGATGTGGTGTGAATTCATGTTGTTTCTGTGTTCTAACCACTGGGGCATAGGAGTTTGGGTTCATGGAGCCTATAGTAGAAAGAGCCCAGCGGCGCGGGTCATAGAATCATAGGAGATCAGGCTTAGAAGGGACCTCAGGAGGTATCTAGTCCAACCTCCTGCTCAAAGCAGGACCAACCCCAACTAAATCTTCCCAGCCAGGGCTTTGTCAAGCCTGACCTTAAAAACCTCTAAGGAAGTATATTCTACCACCTCCTCAGGTAACCCATTCCAGTGCTTCACCACCCTCCTAGAGAAAAAGTTTTTCCTAATATCCAACCTAGACCTCCCCCTCTGCAACTTGATTACTCCTTGTTCTGTCATCTGCTACCACTGAGAACAGTCTAGATCAGGAGTGGGCAAACTTTTTGGCCTGAGGGCCACATTAGGATTCAAAATTGTGTGGAGGACCAGGTAGGGAAGGCTGTGCTGCACCAAACAGCCTGGCCCCACCCCCTATCTGACCCCCAACCACTTCCTGACCCCTCAGAACCCCCGACCCATCCAACACCCCCTTGTTCCTTGTCCCCTGATTGCCCCACCTCTCTCGCCCCCCTGCTCTTTGTTCCCTGACTGCCCCCTCCTGAGACCCACCTACCCTAACCACCACCCCCAGGAACCCCACCACCTAAGCTCCTCCCTAACTTGCTTACTGTGCTCAGCCAGGCGCAGGGCCCCATGGCTCGCAGCGCTCGGCCCGGCCCCACCTCCAGCCCAGGAGTGTGGGGCCCTGCGGCTCGGGCCCAGCCCTCAGTGTCTCTGCCCAGGAACGCGGGGCCCCGCAGCTCACCGTGCTTGGCCCAGCCCCCAGCCTCGGAGCATGGGGCCCCGTGGCTTGGTTCCGGTCCCCAGTGCCCCTGCCTGAGAGCGCAGGGCCCCATGGCTTGGGCCCAGCCCCTGGCTCAGGATCCTGGGGCCCTGTGTCTTGCTATGGTTGGCCTGGCACCCCAGGACAGGATCACGGGGCCACTGGCACTGTTCCGCTGGCCCAAGCTCGTGGGCCGGATAAAAATGGCTGGAGGGCCACATGTGGTCTGTGGGCTGTAGTTTGCCCACCCCTGGGCTAGATCCATCCTCTTTGGACTCCCCCCCTTCAGGTAGTTGAAAGCAGCTATCAAATCCCCCCTCATTCTTCTCTTCTGCAGACTAAACAATCCCAATTCCCTCCGCCTCTCCTTGTAAGTCACGTGCTCCAGCCCCCTGATCATTTTTGTCGCCCTCTGCTGAACTCTTTCCAATTTATCCACATCCTTCTTGTAGTGTGGGGCCCAAAACTGGACACAATACTCCAGATGAGGCCTCACCAATGCCGACTAGAGGGGAACAATCACATCCCTCGATCTGCTGGCAGTGCTCCTACTTATACAGCCCTCTCTCATATTTTGGGAGTATTTTGGGAGGGGTTTAAAAAAACAAAACCAAAAAAGTTCAGTAGCACGAAGTATAGGTTTAATCAGTGTTGTTGTTTCCTTCTTAAGCATTCCTTAGTGGCATTAGGCACAATGTTGGATACTATTTTTACAGGGACCATGAAAATATCTTAGACCTATTTGCTCTCTGAGTCAGCGCCTGTTTCAAAGTGGGAGTAACCGAGAACCCACAGTATCCCTGTCAGTTATATGAATATGGAAAAGGCTACAACTAACATATGCAAAAAACCCAGAAATCTGTCAGTCATCTCTAGGCAACTGTCAGCGTCTGGAAGGGTGGATGCAAAAGTCAAATGCAGTCGTGTGCATTCACGCATTCACATGCCCTGTCATACGCTCGCCTGGGGGCTGCTGTATTTGTTCCTAGGCAGCGGGAGTTGCACGCTTTTCTCCAGGAAGTGTTGCAATTGATTGTGGCTTTGTGATGTACTGGATGGGCTTCCTCCTGATCCCAGCTGATGGATCATAAAGAGAAAATGCCACTGCCTGTTTGAGAGGAGGCCAGAGGCAGTGTGGAGATGAGCCAGGGGTTATGGATGTATCCAAAGTCCACTGAAGTCAGGAGGCTTTGATATAGGATCTGGGCCTATGCTTGTGACCAGAAGGAGCAAGGTGTTAAGCTGCACTGAAAGCAATGCCTCCTTCCATGTGCAAAACTCCCACTGATTCGGGGGTGGCGGTGCATTTGGAAGGACTGTAAGAGGATCTGATCTGATCCTTAGCTGGTAGTTTGAGGCTTGGCTCTTAGAAGAGGAACACTGTGAGAGCGAAGAGCTGGTGTGAATTACTTTATGCCGTTAGAGGGATGAAATTCCAGTCCCGTGGAAGCCAATGGTCAAAGCTGCCACTGATTTCAGTGGAACAAAGATTTTGCCACGGGACTTTCTGCTTTTATAAACAGCATTTCAGTTGACAATGCTTTTATTATATTTTTCCTGTCATTGGTCAGTCACTGTGTTCGTTAACTGATTCCCAGCCCGGTGGTCCCGGTTATAAACTCAGTGGGCCAAAATCATCTCCAGAGTTTGAAATCCATGGAGTTTCAACCGGTCTAAATTTGATCCAGTATCTTTAATCGGAGGCATTCCTTTTCACAGATATTGTATTGTAGAGGTGTGTGTCAAGATTTTCTAATTCGCTGTGTAGCTTTAGAATTTGTATAAAATTTAAATGATTCACAATTGTGTTTCAACCTGTTTAATCACACTTACGTTATTCATTTGCAATGTAGTTCCACAGAGAGACAAAGAGAGAGAGTAATTTTGAGAGGTTAGCTGTGCAGCCTCCGTCCACAAAGCTGAGTTGTGTGTGAATGAAGTGAGAAGTTATTGCTGGCAGCAAAGGATACCTGGATAATTGGTGAAACAGATAGTGACTCAGCAGTAGCTATTATTAACATGCTGGGGGATACCATTTAGATATTGCTGGCACATTCACCCTCTATAATCAAGATGGATGCTGTTGAATAATTAAGAAAATTAATTAGGGCTAAACATTTATTGGCAGTACAGGTGGCACTGGAAGCAATTTGAAGCATATTCTTTTATGGACCGTGTGTATCCTATTCAATTCATTTATTTAAGATTTTAGGGCTTGATCCTGAGGAGTAATAGTAGTGGAGACACATCTGAAATAGCCCAGCATTTGGGGCTGTTTGGATACAGGGTTTTGGCTTGCCTTGGTGTAAAGGAGTCGATGGGGAGAGTGCTCAGGGATCGATTGATCGCATCTACACTAGATGTGATAAACCGATCCCCGATAGATTGATCACTACCCACCAATCCAGTGGGTAGTATAGACATACCCTCTGGAATCTGACTGGGAAAACAGGCTTCTCCACAGACTGAAGAGTGGATCAAGTTGTCTGAAGATGCTGGGACACGGAGGGAGATACGTTTGTCCTTGAAGTCCAGGAGTCTCCAATTATGTGAAAGTTTTGAAAATGTCCCTGGATTCACTTGACATTGGCCAAACACACTGTGAAATCTCTTACATATTGCCTGACAATTTTTGTCCTGGAAGGCAGGAACCTCTCTTTAAATCAGGCAGCTGATGGGCTACCTCTCTTATATGCCTATGAACGGAGAGCTCTAAACTCAGATAATATCAAAAGAGGGATGCTGAATCTCTCTACGTTGCCAATACTCATCTCACCCTATGTGTACAGATGCGGCAAGAAGGGCCCAGGATGCCCTCAATGTTCCAAATATCTTTAAAGACCTATTTTGGATTAAAACTTCCCCTGCCTCCATTGCAGAAGGGTCCAGGAAAGTACAAGTCCAGCCCCACTTAGCTGCTGCGTAACCCAACTCTCGGCCCGGCTCTTTTCACGCATTGATCCCCAAAAGCCCCAAACCTGACAATCCTCAGGGTAAGAGGAGCTAGATAAGTGGAAGCTGCTAGAGTGCAGGCTCTTTGCAGCCCGTGGTAAATGTTCCATGTGCAGTGTGCTGTACATTGTCACAGCCATGACATGCAATTTAGTCCAGCTGATAGTCTAGTGATGAGAAATGGGGTTCGATTCTGCAAGGCACTGAGCAGCCTCAATGCTCATTGACCTCAATGGGAGCTGGAGGCACTCAGCACCCTGCACAGGATCAAACCTTCCATCCTCACCTTGTTTTTTTAAGCATTGATATAGCATTAAGGAGAAGTTCTGCAGAACATTAAATTACTTACCTCACAATTATAATCATATTTATATACTTGTAAGTAGGTCACCAGTCTCTTAGGTTAATCAGTTCTAATGGCCCTCACTCTGGCTTCTTTCATAAATCACTAGCATTTAGTGTATCCACTGAGATAATGGAGGAGGAACATCTAATTTTGAACTAGAATGAAATGTAAATGTGCATAATTTGCTCATACAAAGTGTATTGAAAGTTCTCTATATCTCTATTTATTTGTGCTGTTTTATGCTGCATATCGTGTCACTGGCAAAGAATACAGAAGCTGTTGCACTTAAAAGTAAATGGCCCCGCGTAATACATTTTATCTGCATTAATTTTAGACGGTTCATCAGGACCGTTATTTTAATAACCCGCTTCTGATGGCTGATACCCTGATCACAATCCAACTGAGAGCTGACATCTGATAGCAGGGTTGTTTGACGCTCCCTCCAAATATTTTGTAGGACAGTCTGACTCTGCATGCGTCTGACTGATCCAGGCAGCAGAGGAAGGACCAAGAATATACTCGAAAGGAGGCTTGGCTCTGCAAACACTTTCACAAATAGTTTGGATGTCTCCGAATGTTAAACATCTGCAGAGTCACAGATAATATGGTGGCTTTCATTCCTATCCAAGCTACAGATTTCAGGCAACAAAGTGAACTGCATAAATCATAACCTCTTAGTTTCTATTTTCTCTCCATTTAACTTGGCCGCCTCAGAGCTGTTGTCAGAGGGCAAGCTGTGCAGAAGGAGGATTTTGTAAATGAACGACTCTAGCCACCTCTGCTAGTGCTAGAGATGAAACCAAACCAAAGCCCTGACACCAGACATGCCCTGAGCTTTAGCAGACTGTTTTCCCTTTTACTATGGATTTTGCCTTTCTTCCTGGGAGCAACATTAACAACTCTCACAGGAGTTTTTCTTAAAGCCCCAGCTCCTGGAAGCAGGGGATTAGATTAGATTCTCAGCTTTCATGTGAAAAAGTCACTTTGTAGTTCTCCTGGTTGCAAAGAAAAGCTTGACAATAAGGCTTGAGCGTGTCCCAGAGGCTGAAACACGGAAGGGAAATAAAAAGAACCCCAAATGTATTATTTGCATGTCTCACTTTTGGCTGTTCCCTGCCTGTCTGGCTCCGAAGCAGGTGACCGATGCTTCATTCCCCTTGAGCTACAATTGGCCCGGTGATTCAGGTGTGAGTCCAACTCCTTTGAAATGCTTCCCAAGCAAATGTAACTTACTTGTTAAAATCTAGGAAAGTATAAGGATTCATCAGTGAAGAGCTCTGCACAAGGGAAGGCCCTCCCCCATCTCTGTTTAATTTGTACGCTTGTTTGTTCAGGATTCAGGCCCCAAATGCCACCTGTAGAATACTGATGCAGGGTTGCCAACCTTCCAAGATTGTCCTGCCCTGTCTCCAGGAACGGAAGATGAATCGTTCATTAAAAATTATGTCATGTGATGAAATCGCTAGGAATATGTCCAACCAAACTGACAACCCTCGGGACTACGGTATTACAAATAATAATAGTAACTAGCATTATCGGGTTTATGAAAAGTGTTAATAGAAATAAAACTCCCATCCAGACGATGCCAATAGGAAATTGTAGGTTCTACCATCCGGCACCTGGGCCCACTCGCTGCCGTGCGTGCACACAGAGACATTGGTAACAATCAAAGTTCAAGCTCCCAGTGTATGAGTGACAGGGTAACACAGAATCCTTGTGTAGACACAAACCACGACTCCTCAACCAGCCCCTCTTGAACAAAATGTAATGCACGCTAGATTTAGCTCTCTGTCTGCGTAAGTGTCTGCCTAAGCATTCATTTGGCTGGCAGCCTGGAAAACGCCAGTATTCTATACGTGGCACAGTGGGCACTGAATCCTGAACAAACGAGCGTGCAAATGAACGGAAACAGGGCTGCTGGGACTCACCTTGTGCAAAGCTGAAAATGACGTCTGGGTTATGACGCTGATTTTAGTAAGTGGTGTTTGTTTGGGGGCTATGGAAGGATATTTTTTTTTGCCAGTCTCCAACAAAGATCTGAGAAGCAAATTAGTGACCCAGTTCATCCCTCTGGTATGTCAGCTTCTTGATTCTTGCCTGGCTTCTGGTATCTCCATGTGTCCATGATAGCAGAACGTCTGCTTAGAGAGAAGTCGAGGCTGTTGAAGGTACCGCTGCAATCCTTCCTCCATCACAGGACCGCCCCGCAGCCACAAAAGTGGGCAGGGCTAACTGGAGATGAGGCACGGCAAAGTTGTATATGCCTCTGAACACCACTGAAGGACACACACACAGACACACACACACACACAGACACACACACACACCCCTGTTTTCTTACCCCTGAAGACACAGATGTGGTTGTTATGACATTATGACTTTTGTATTTGTGTTATTTCAAGTGGTATGTTTGTATGAATTAGATTGAGATCCTTGGGGCAGGGATCTTGTCTTTGACTTGTATGTACAGTACCATGCACACCAACTATGTTACTTACATAATAACAAACACTTGCCTAAATTGACAATTGATAACATAGATCCACCGCTGGTACAAAACCACATGGTTCTCTTGTTTTCAGTCGAACAAAGATTATTTACATCAGCTGAGGTTCTGCAGCAATATAGCCAGAAAAGGGTTTGGTTTTTACGACACACCTTTGGATACCTGGAGCCAGCCACCTATGATCACAGACCTTTCGATTAATTCTCTTTAACGAGATTTGGACACTTGTAAAAATGGATTTAAAAATAAAGTCTTTGTATTTCTCACAATCTACAGACATAATAAATACACAACCTGGCCCTGTTAGCACCAGTAGGAATTCTACATGCGCTTCAGAGAATATACTATTCGCCTTGATCAACCTGATCGGTCGGTCCATCAGCCCTCACACAGCCCTCACAATCACAACACATTAGACGTGTTTTTCTAGCCAGTCCTTCAGCACTGGCTGGCCAGGCTGTTAGCAGTAGAAGATATTATTATTGGTCGTAATTCCTTACTAGCAGTGGACAGTGGCAACGGCACAGGGATGGTTGTGTCTCCCTGATCCCCAGCCACTTGGCCCTGGCTGAAAATTGAGCAACTCTCTAACTTTTGCCACTGGTGCCAACTGCGCAAGGGAGTTCATGTGAGTGGGGAATCAGGTGTAGCCTGCTCAGCTCCGCCACGTCCCTGTCCCAGCTCTCCTCTGATGATGAACTTGGGCAGAAAGTCCTTCACATGAGGGAGTTCTCCTATTGGTATATTCAGGTAGGTTAAGTTCACTTTAACCTGCAAAGTGAACTTGAAAAAAGCCAAATATTTTTGTGAGAAATTGTCAAAAACGCTCATTTTTTAAAATTTTTGTCAGTTTCCTGCACACATTTTTCAGTTTTTTAAAAACTGTTTTGTGTTAATTTTTTTTCCAAATATTGATTTATTTTTTTTTTGTAAAAAGCCCAAATTTTTCCAAAAAGCTTTCAATCGTTGATTTCCAGGGGCGGTTTGGTTTTGATTTTTAATGAAGAAAACTAAAAAATGTTGTGGAAAATATTTTTTTTTTCTGTGAAGAGGTTCCTTTTTGACAAAAAGTTGTTGCTCATTCAAATTATTTCTCAAGGAAAAATCCCAGCCAGTTCTGCTTGGCAAACTGCAGAGTGCAGCCCATTATTGAAATGATTATTTGTTTTGTGGCAGCAGTCAAAGATCTCAACCTGGTTCCATTTCCATAGGTGCTGTTGCACGGGAAGATGTTCACTGCCCCAAATTGTTGGAGGAAGAAATTTTCCAGGGCACAAAGGGCAGGTACCTAGCTCCCACTAATGGCCCTTGGAGAATCTCCTGCCCTGTAAAGTGAAGGAGACAGGGTTACTTTGGTAGCTTTTCCCCTCCATTCTGTTCTGTGTAGTAGAAGCATTTGGTGAGAATGTACGTGCTCATTGTGCATGCGAAGATCTCATTTTCAGAGGGGAATTTGTCAGCAGACTCGTAAACGTGCTGAGTGATTTATGTTCTGAGGTGCAGGCATCTTAGCCAAATAAGTAGATAAATTGTGATTTAAGGTTTTATTTAAGCTTTAAGGGAATTTAGTGCTTTTGAACAGTGCCAGGTTGATAGGCTGGGAGAAGATCATTATCTGCAGAACCGATACGCTCTGGGTAACTGCTTCGTGCGCACCCCAAAATTGTTCTGTCGGCGTGAATGTGCCCTTCCACCAGAGCTCTTCTCAGTGCAGGCGAGGGACAGGGCTGTCAGGGAGATTAAGTCATGTACCACCGGGCCTCTGTGTATATTAACTCATGCAAGGTCTTTAACTGATCTTGTGTCATTGATGAATATGGATAGTATAGCTATGCTCCACCACACCCCCAGCCCTGTCCCTGGAGTACACTGACACCTCCCTCCTTCTCCTGATGCCAGGCCGGGGAGGGGTAGCATACCCTCTCCACCGGCGTCATGGCAGAGGAGACTTCCTTAGGCAGAGAGGATTCTCTGCTGTCCATGTCCAGCTAGAATACATGGCCCAAGTGGTGCAAATGGACTGGAGAACCCGGCCCCCAGTGAAGAGCCCTTAGCTCTGTTTGGGACACACATCCACTTGCAGTCACAGGGTAAGAGTGAGTAATGTGTTGCCTTTATGCAGCCACGCCTCTCCTCCAGGCGCCTCCAAACATTTTACAATGGTCTGTGCTTTACAAAGCATTTTACAGATTGGGAAACTGAGGCACGGTGACTTACCCAAGGTTAACGAATGAGACAGATAGGAACGGAATTCAGAACTGCAGGTTCCCAGTCCCTTGCTCTAAACACTAGACTTTCAGGCCTCTCAATCCTGAGAGATTTTGCTGGAGTAGCCAGAAAGCGAATTTCATTAGTGTCTGTTGTGATGATCGCTTTTGTGGTTCAGAGACTTGTCTGCTAGCCTTCAGGAATTGCCCTGCGATCACCAGCTCCCCCGTGAACAGATACTGGATGGCAATGCCTGTCAGTCTCTGCTGGAGTCAAACAAATGGATCTGAGGTAAGACCTCAGAGAGCAGATTTAAAAGTTTTATTAAAGCTAATGTTCAAAATCCAAATATACACAACTTAAGAAGGAAGGTACTGTACATCTTGGGTCTATTATAGCTCTTTAGAATTCCCCTGAGCTGTCTAGGTCCTCAGGGAGACCAAAGAATATGACCATGCTAAACACCCCTGGAGGAAAGAGACAGCAAAAGACGTTGAGATTAGCAGCCAACTTTGAAGCAGAATCAGTACGGTATAGTCAGAAAAGGTATAACTTTAAAAAAAACCCCAAACCCTTAAATATTGGAACTAGCAGATAATTTTTCCTATTTAAACATTTGATAATACTCCAGCTTCATAATGCGGTTCATGGAAAGTTTTTAAAAAAACCCTATTTTTTACATTATTTTATTTCTCGGTAGATACCTTTAATCTGTTTCTATTTAGATGGCAGTTTGAAAGCCTTGCCTGTCTGAAGTGACAGCAGATAGCACAATAGAAGGTTTAGCTGAATGTTGTGTATATAGACAAGTTAAATTAATTAACAGTAATCTCTTTAAAATGTATGCCAGAGTAATACCAGCCTAGTCTATCAAAGATTCTGTAGGACTTAATAATGTACCATGAGTAATTAATTATGCAATAACACATGGCTAAGAAGATGTTATCAGCCAATCCGAGGATAGGATTTGTACTTTCTGTTTTTCAAAGATGTATGCACAGTATTTAATTCTTTTGTAGCTCTTTCACGGTGTTAGATTTGTACTAGCATAGGCAAGGGGTGAATCTACCCTTTGCATGTATCACATGTTGACCACAAATTTAATTGTATATGCTTCACTAGATTAAAAATATTAGAATTTAAAGGAGCAAGGGCCACAAGGGAAACCACTTGATTGCTACTGAAAGTCGAATGTTTTGTGATTACCAATAATTATTTTATTTCATCGTATTATACGTGCCTCTGGAAGTTCTGTCTACACCATTATTAAAAACATAATACAAAAGAATCTACCAGTCAAGCTACTTCACAATGCAGTCTTCCATAAAAACCCAATAGACTCATATAGCTGCCAGATTAAATGGTTTATATTAATCAAATTAAATGGTTAATTAGCTGGATTTAGAAATTATCATTGATTTCTTCAGCCAGAAAAATATATAGACAGATTTGTATTATTTGGTATTTCCAAAATGACTCCTAGAACCTGTCAAATATCAGCCCTGCTTCAGCAAAGCATTTAAACTCATTCTTAAGTCCCACTGACTTCAATAAGACTTAAGCAGCTGCTTAACTGCTTTGCTGAATGGAATAAGTTTAAGCACATGCTTACAATTAAGCAACTGTTTAAGGGTTTTGCTGAATTGCTCAGCTACTTATGCGTGTCCAGTGGGGCATGTATTTAAATACTTTGCTGAATTAAGCTCCGTGGGCTGATCTTGCAAGCCAGCTGCATGCTTCAATGACTCTGCTCTTGCGACTGTTCCCGTTCAGTTCAACGGAATGGCTCACCGGAGTGACGGGAGTGTGCAGGACTGGGCGTGCCCACTGCTCAGCTGTCCCCGAGGGCCCGAGGGTAGCAGAGCTGGTCTGGTCTTGCCGTGGGAGGAAGGAAGGCAGTGTGGCAGAACCACACCCGCAGAGCGACACTCCACAGAATTTCTCTGTCCTGGCCAGAGGCAGGGTTTTTGGCAGGCCAGCCAGGGTGGGGAAGAGTGTGGGTGGGACCATAATTATGTGGTTCCTCCAGCCAATACCCACATAATGAGAGCAGAGTAGGGGTTAGGGGAGCTATTTTGCACCCCTGGAGATTTCCTTTGCCTTTGCCCCAAGTGAACTTGCCAGCTCACAGCCCAGTCACTGAGGCTGGGAGTCAGAACTGCTCCATAATCTATAGGAACCTGAAGGAAGCTGTCAATGGTGGATGCTTGCTCTGCATAGAGAAAACAGAGCTGAAAGGTGCTGGTCGGATTTAAATGCACAAAAAGGAGGCATTCCTGATCCTCTGGAGTGCTGGTAGTTAGACCATTGGGGTCGTTACACTATGTGGCAAAGGCTAAAAAGAAACTGATCGTCATTGTAAAATATGGTGTACATGAAAATCCCGCACTTTGGAATGTATCTGGGGAGCCACTGACATTTTTAAAGAGGATTCCTTTAGTAAAAAATGATGATATCCTGGATTTTTAATAGCACTGCTGCTAACATCTGCTCAAAAAACTTACTTAATGCACAAACATTTAGAATAAAGGTTTCTATTCCACCCTTAACTAGTGCAGCTGGGCCAGACTGATGTAACCCAAAGGAAATCTCTGGAGTTTATGCTGGGGATGAATTTGACCATTTTGCCTAAAGGTGTGAGATCAGTGGCTACTGTAAATTGGTGTCACTCTATTGACTTCACTAGCGCTACAATGATTTACACGACCTGAGGAGCTAGTTAGATAGGCAACTTTCAGAAGAAGGACCCAGCCTTGCAAACCCTTCTGCACATGTGGAACTTTACCCAGGCAAGTAAAGTCTGTGCTTAATGGAAATACTCATGTAAGTAAAGTTCTGCACAGGAATAAGTGTTTATAGGATCAGGGCCAAAGCCTGGACTGGAGGCCTTCACTCTAAAGGTATGTACTTTTGTGCGTTTACATGGCATGTGTCATGTTTCCTAAACTGTGTAACTGTTGTGCCCTCGTTTTCTCTGTAGTGGATTTAGAGGCAACTACCATTGTTATGAGTTTCAGCCTATTTCAGAAGAAAGAAGCATGCTCCAAAACTGACTTTTTTTCCTCTTGTTTTTCTGTTGCCCTTCTTGTAGTCATAGATCCCAAGTCAGAAGGGATCGTTATGCTCATCTAGTCTGACCTCCTGTGCAGCACAGGCCAACAAATCTCACCCCAGGATACCTGCAATAGCACACTAACATGTATGTTGAACTAGAGCATATCATTATTATTTGCAGGGTCAGAGCCCCAATCCTGGATCAGAAGGACCTCACTGACAACGTCCAGTCTTGATTTAATTGAGCTCCACAGAAATTAGAAGGTGGAAGGTCATTGGTTTTGACTCCTGTTGAATGAGATAGGGGGAGATGCCATTTGATGTTGTACATGCATTACATTACTATACAAACATTACCTAGATGGTGGTGTAGAGAGAGCCATTATTTTATTACACAAGACTCTAATCACACTTATTTTACTGGGCCTACTAAAGATAAACAACATGTTAACAATGTGGGCCTACAAGCTAAGGAGTTTATTATAGCACCTCTGAGCACAGCAATTCAGCAGACCGGCTACCAAGAAATGACATTTATAGAACAACATTTAGGAATCTGGATAGATAGGGCGACACATTTTAATTTAACAGTGGTCAAATTTTGCAGATGTTGGTGTCTGAAAAATATCCATTAACAAATCAACACATTTCTACAAATTCTTCCAACCACCCTGGTTAATGCCTTACTGTGCTTTTAAGGCCTGATCATGGGCATTTTAAACTCCGTCCCACCCCACACATACACCCTACACTCCACTCCATTCCCCCCACCCCCCAACAGATGGACTTCAGGATATGAGGCTGATCATGGCACGCTAAGGACCATACCTTGGTCATCAGTATCCAGTGAGTAACTGCATCAGAGGTTTCTCATCGATCTAGTACTGTCTACAAGGACACATCCTCTCTGTCCATCAGCAGGAGATGGGCCGCCCCAATGAGAGCCTTCCCCCTACTACGACGCTGTCTGGATGCAGATACCGCTGAGAATCTGATCTGTTTCAGAAGAGAGGAGAGCAGCCCAGGAATACCCTGTCTCAAGGAAGGCAGGTCTCCAGCATCTGGAGAGAAGTTTTGTTCTTTTTAAAATCACACTGCTGCATTTCTAAAGGGACGTGGGGCCCAGCCCTCCTGGGGAAAAGCGACTGACCACCTCCAGCAATGGCACCTTGAAAACTTTCCCATTGCCAGCTGCAGCCTGTATAGCAGTGTAGGGCTGTAACTAACAGACACTAGGGCATGTCCGTCCATGTTTCAGTTTCACAGCGCGAGAAGATGTTGCAGCAGTGCCTGAAAGGGATCAGTAAGGTATCTAGTGAGACTATAAATTGTGAGGCAGCGACTGTCTCCGCTAGGTAGGAGTGCACAATGGGGCTCTGATCTCAAGTGTGGCTTCTAGCAGCTCCAAGGTTTCTCAAACAGGTGGTTCCAACCCAAAAGGGAGTCACCAGACTATTATAGGGGGGTCATGGGAGCAGTGGCTGCTAGCTGGGCACCCAGCTCTGAAAGCAATGCCACCACCACCAGCGCAGAAGTAAAGGTGGCATGGGTGGAGTGGGGGGCTAGTTGTCAATTTTTAGGGGGGTTATCACAGCCTGAAATATTGTCAAAGGGGGCCCCAGCAAAAAAAGTTTGAGAACCTCTGAGCTAGCGTAATTTAAACAATGGCACTGGAGCCATCAGCAACTTGTGACATGTTACAACACTTAAATAGTAATCAAATATCAAAAGCTCTTGCAAAGAAGCCAGAAAAGAACACTCCAGCCCTATAGCCAACCCCTCGCCATCCCCTAGCATAGGGGGTCCCCCCTTTCAGACCTATAAATGATAAGGGGAGCAGAGCACTTGTTAGTGATCTACAGAGCGCCAACTGAATGCACAGGGCACAATTCCTTCCTTATTTCTGATTGCTAAAAGATTTGATCTTGCACCCTTTGAAATCAAGGGCAACTCTTCCATTGACTCCCCTAGGACTGTTCACACACTTGAAGTTAGACATGTGCTTAAGAAATTTGCTGATTCAGGCCGATGTTGTAAGCTCTGCCATTTCTTCTGATTGTTTTCCCCATCCTATAAGCATCTCTCAGCCTTATCTGAGCTGAGTGTCAGACAGTTAACCCACCCCCATTCTCCAATAGCTGTTAGACCCAGGGAGCCAGATTCAGATGGTGCCTCTCCATTGATTCCTTTGAAAATCAGCCCAGGATAAATGATTTCTCCAAACCAGCGGGGCTGGTAGATGTGAATGTGTGACACTAGGCAGTAGAATGTAACAAATGGAAGAAAAATAACTTATCAAAAATATTTCCTGGCATGCAAAGAAGCAAGCTGTAAATGATCCCATCTGTCACTTTCATCTGCACCCTGTTCCATTGGCTGAATTTTGCTCATTAAGCTAAATTTCTAGCCAGAATATCATTTTTAGCTTCCGGCCTCTGGATAAGTGGTGTTTGGGCTTCTTGGACCACCAGACGAGTAAGAGAATTTGTCTTATGCTGCTTTGCAATTGTGTGGAATTGCTTTCACCTTCCAAAAAGGAAAACATTAAATTTAATTCCCTCCTAACCTTTCCCACCCTTGGGATTACCGAACTGATCGAGGCTCTCCTATAAAAGAGAGTCTCCCATGTGTCCTTCATTCATAAAACCTCCTTTTATTCTCACTGCCTTAAGGATCTCCGGAGCAAATGTCTAGCCCTTTAGAGCTTTGCATTGTAAAATTTCTGTGTTGTGCAAATGGTTCAAATGTCTCCGCTCCTTTCCTGAAAAGACATACAAGAGATTTCTTGGCTTCTTTAGCTCGTAGCCAAACACGACAATATACTCTGCATGTTCCAGATCAGATTTCCTGTACACAAAAAGAAATCTCATATTTTCAACCAGAATGACATATTTCACAATTTTAACTGAGCGTGTAACTAACCATTGGAGCAGTTTAGGGGAATGATGAGCCCTGTGGGTCTTTTTCTGCAGTGTAGACATAGAATCATAGAGTATCAGGGTTGGAAGGAACCTCAGGAGGTATCTAGAACAACCCCCTGCTCAAAGGAGAACCAATCCCCAACTAAATCATCCTCCATACCCATGGAGACCAAAAAAATCTCTATCTCATTATCCTGGGACCACCCCAGCTACAGGAACACTGCAAACCATGAATTTCTATCTACAACCTTACTTGTAGATTAAAATAAACTGTCTCACCTATGGGATTGACAGCAAAGGCACCCAACACAAAGGAGTGGATTCAAAGAGCAGGGTGGTGCTTTGATAATGTAAAGTAAATGCAGTCCTGTTGCCAAACAAACAGCCCTGTTAAAAGGTTGCCCTGGGAATTTGACCTGACCTGATAGAATTTAAAATCAGAAGAGGCAAACTCTCCGCCCCCCTTTTTTTCTTTTACTTGCTGCTGAGGGTTAAACAATAACATGCGTCCTAAATGTTCCTAGGAAACAGCAAGAAATTGCTCCTCTCAGCATTCTGTTATCTATTAATACACAGCCCAATGGGAGTGTTGCTGTTTACTTCAGTGGGAACAGGAGATGGAATTTACCTATTGACTGAATTATTTTATATTCTTATTTCTGAGCCTATACCAAATATTCGGCTTTCCTGCAGAAGCGTTGGTGAGCACGCTATAAAGGAAGCTGGTTTCGGAAACGCCTTCAATGTGTTTAATGATGACGTCTGAAGAGTGAAAATCCGGTATGGCTTTTTTGGTTTTGTTATAGCTGGAATCTTGCTGCAGGCGTGTCAGCACCTTGTAGCAGACCCAGATGCTTCATAAAGAGGGAAAGATCATTTCGTTTTGCCTCTGTCTCATACGGAGTTACTTTTGTTATCCCTGGAAAATCAGCTTTGGGGAAATGTTGCTGTGAAACAAAACTGTGCATGTGTTTCATTAGACAACCGGACTGCTGGGTAAAGCTTTGGCTATCATTCGAACCACCTATTCCACACTGTTGAGCTTCTGTGCAGGAAGCTAACCTCTAAGTTCCCTTTGCTTGAATAGTCTGGTATATACGTATATTTTTCTTTGCTAGTGTTTATTTTTATCCAGAGCAGGTAACTGCTGGAACAGCTTTGTGCAAATGTAGAGCCTGGTCCTGCAATCCTTACTCTTGCAAGAAGTCCTTGTTCCCGCAGGCAATCCTGTGAGACGGACTCTGAATCGGTGTTCCCAGGGTCAGGTGACCATTTCAATAAACACGTTTATACAATGTCCTACGCACTGTCTGCCCACAGAAATTGTAGCAAATTAAGTTAAATCAATATTAGCGACTTCAATTGATATGAGCGTCCACTAAAAAGGGGTTTCTTGGATTTAACTATATCGATTTAGAGCTTGTCTACACCCGAAATACGACAGTAGCACCCCTCAGGTAATCCACCTTCCTGAGCTGCAGTAGCTAGGTCGATGCAAGAATTCTCCCCTTAGCCTAGCGCAGGGCCTTCCCTATGGTGTTTGGGACAAATCAGCCCCCCTGCACTCCTACTTCCTGTGCCTATGTCTTCCAGGCACCAGCCCATCACACCAGCCTGCTGGGCCACACACAGCGTAGCGCCCAGAGTGGTCGTCCCATTCGCCCTGCCAAAGGGACGGCTCTTACCTCGTGCTATGTATGCTCTTACCTAGTGCTATGTACGCTTAACAATGCCACTCAGGGGTGTGGATGTTTCATATTCCTGAATGATGTAGCTGGGCTGATCTAACTTTTTAGTGTAGCCCAGGCCTTGGAAACACATTAGTTAAACAGGTGCCATTTCTATGTGGAAAAAAGGCTTCTTGCAAGTGCCTCGGTGACCCAATCCCACCAGTTTGACTCCAGACAAGACACAAGGACTGAATGACATACAGTACTGGTAATTTTATGCTGGCTCCTTGTTGCTCAACTCATGCCCTCATCAAATTGTTCCCCCCATGGCTTTGGAAAGATGCAACTTAAATGGAAGCAATGGATATTTTTATGGATGTTTTATAGCTTGCTTCTCTAATGAGAAATTACTGCTGAACACCATTCTAAGTTATGTAAGGTAGGCTCTTATCTGCTGTAACTTTGCTAATACTGCAGTTTTATTTCAAAGTAGGTCAGATGGAATATAGCTCACATAATACAGCAGGTAACAAGAAACTGGAGGGTCATGTGTGTGACTCCTAGCTCAAACCTTTAAAGCAGTGCAGGGAATATGGGAGTACACAGAGAGCATAAGAGGAAGGGAGAAAGATTTGGGCAGGACAGTGAGTAAATGATACTCCATAATGTAGAAAAATAACAATCTATTAATTGATACTAGGCATGGGAAATGCCACTCAGATCATGTAGCTGACACCCTTGCATCACATAATTCCTATAAATCTGCTCAGCAGTACTTCCAAAGAGGGGGCTTTGTGCATTCCCTTGCTAATCTCTTTCAGTGCCCACTGTCTCTTTGGCCCTCATGACGGGGGGGTTAATGTACGCATCATTGTAATTACTCGCAGGCAAGTGAATGGCTGCAGAAGCAGTTGACGCAGTCCTAACTTCCCACTTTTCCCAGTGAATAGAACACATACATGAAAAGCCCCTTTCATCCTCACGGATTCTGTTTGCTGGAGTTGTCAGAGGCTGTCCACAGCAAAAGGGAATGTGGTGTTTCCGCAGTTTCTCAGCCAGTTTCTTGTGGGTATAAGAATGGCTAGTGATGAGAGAGTATCATTTATTCAGTATTTGACACTTGTCCAGAAGCTTGGTAAACATCCAAATGCCCGCTTCTCATCAGGCCCTCCTATCAAACCTTGCCCAGTTTGGAGACCTGCGAGTGAAATGGAACTATAGCTAATATTAGATCATTTGACCTTAGCTTGGCGTTCGGCTGGCTCAAAGTACACCAGAGCGACCAAATGTTCATTCTGATGAAAGGCCTGTTGATGGACGATTATTGATGCAGTGTGTTATGTTGCAGGTATTACTGACAGGCTCCAGTGCCCAATGAATCCTGTGCCAGGAACCAAACCCGTTTTTTATGTTTCATTTCTGCAATGTGTCTGGGAGGGTTATTCAGCTGTAGATTCACATCGAAAGAGACTACCACTGCCTCAGCAGTACCGCAATGACGGTCTCATGATGACTCCTTCCAGGTTACAGATTTTCCGTGTTGTATTTCCTAAGACAGTCAAGTTGTCCATGGTCATGAAGAGCCTTGACCAGTGTTTCTCTTTGGGAAACCATTCTTAAGGCCATTGGCAATGAAATACAGTCTGTGGTTGGTCTCAGGACTGTGCATCAGCAGTGCCATAATAAAAAGAAGTAGACATAGAATGTGTCTACACAGCCACCCCTCCACAACAATAAGTCTCAGAGCCTGGCCGGGTCTACAGACTTAGGTCAGTGGGGCTCATGCATGGCTAAGGTGCTAAAAATAGCCATGTAGCCACCCCCTACCCCAGGCTGCGGAGACCAAGCTCTACCCCAAGCCAGAATGGGTACATGCAGAGACGACCCCATGCCTGCAGATAGTGGGCAGGGGCGAAGTGAGGGAGGCTGACTTCAACAGTATTACTGAGCACGCTCACATGGAGTGACAAGCCAAGCAGCAAATGAGGAGGAGGAAGAAGAGGAGGGCATGTGACCCTCTCTCCCCCACCCATCGCGTCTGTATCTATGACTAGTTTTAGTGCCATAGAGTGAGTCTGAGTCTGGAGACTTGGACTCTGAAACTCGCTGCTGTGGGGTTTTTTTGGCGGTATAGACATCCCATATAGAAGGGTGTGAGTCTGTAGGTGTAAGATCTCTGCTGTCCAGGCGACAAAGAGTATGATAACTTACATCATTCCCTTGACTAGCTGCTCTCTGCTATGACAAGTACATGAATAATCTAATTAGTTTTAGTCCTCATCCTACTGATCCAGGCCTTTGCCTATTGACATTTATGATTTCACTATCATACAATGCCAGGGCACACCAAGCCCCAGGGATGGCACAATCCAGGACAAAATCTGAAAGGGGCACTTGGGGGAACCTTTCCTCTCGCTTCCATAGGGTTTTTGTAGGAAAGTGTGAACAAGTCCTAGGAGCGAGATTCTCGCCTACTAATTTACCATCCAATTTAATGCCTGCAATTAAGCTATTCCGAATCATGGGGTATCAAGGGGCCAGCTGTTAGATGTGATTCAAATCAGTGTGTTTATTATTGGTATTATTGAAGCACCTAGGACATGAACAGAAACCCCAAACACTAGCCCCAAACCAATGTCCTGACCACTTGTAGCCATTATTTTTTTGTAAGAGTTGAGGGGGAAGGGTGAACTCTGCTGGCCTGACCAAAGTCCAGTGTGTGTAAGGACAGCCTCCCTATTGCAAATTCAACCAGTACTTTCAATGGGAATTATTGTGTCCTGGCAAAAGGTTGCCACCTCCCACCCCAGAAGCGGTTGCAATTCAGTGTGTGGAAGGGGATTTTTCTGAATACTTTATAAAAAACTGTGACTCTTCAGGAGGAAAGATGCTGTGTTGAGAAGTTATAAGTTGCAGAAGTAATAAAATCCTGGCCCTGGCCTTCAAGAATTTGCACAACTTATCGCCTGTCAATCTTCCTACTGCTGTCTCCTTTCCTCACTTCCCCTCCTAACATCCATCTCCCCATTCACTCTCCCTTTATGCCTCCCCTCCTCTGAGGGCTGATGCCTAAATAAGCCTTGTGTCTCCCCTGGTTGTTGCCTGAGAAGCAGCGCCTTTCTTAACACGTCTCTCCACCCTGGGTGAGAAGGCAGCGAAATGGAGACTATCTGTCATGAGTGAAAGGATGATCATTGTTTGTTTAGCCCATTCCAAAATAATGGCTCTGTTGGGAACATCAGCCCAGTATGCATCATGTCTTTTATAGTATATATTAATTTAGTACAGACATTAGGCCTACATTATTCCCGCCTTTTAATTCTCCTGTATTAGCATTCAGGATCAGTTTTCACCCAGAACACATCTTTGTTATTTCATAAAGCCAAATAAATAAAGCTGGAGAGCAAATGGTTTTTGTTTTGTTTTTTTGGGGGTATAGATTCCTGTGTGAGAGTGATGAATATAAAGCACAGCAACGTCTTTATGATTTTAAAGCTTGAATTTCTGAACACAGTGTTTTCATTGCATGGTGCAATTCATTCATTTTGGAGAGAGAGAGATAAACAGAAACAAATTAACTCAATAGAGTCATGCCTAGAATCTTTGTGACAAAATTGCCTATTCTTGTGAGTGTAAATGTTTTCAAAATATTAGAGACAACTGGAAAGTCAGGAAAGACAGAGTAGGACACTCAAGGATTAAAAAACAGACATCTTTGCAGAATGGTGCATGTAAATAGTGAAATTATTTAAAGGTGAATAGCTGATAAAGGATTTGTGCCCTTTTCCCCACCTTCTTTAGAGGGGACAAAGGTCTGGTAGATTTTTTTAAAGTTGTTTTTCCTGCTTGTTTATATTAGAAATTCAACTCGAGGGTGATTAGCCAGCTAGTGAAATTCAGACATCACAAGCACCAAGAGAGTGAAAACTCGGGGAATGGGGAGTTTGTCATTTGGTTTAAACCTGGCGGCTATTGGCTATTTGTTTTTATCACCTATTTACCTTGAATGAGTGAGGGAAGAAACCTTTTTTTTTTTTTTAAGAGTCATCACCTCTGTCCCTTCCATTAAGTCCCGAGAGCAAAGAATACGCAGGCTTGAATACGGCAGCAAAACCAAAGGCGGCCAGAATCAATGAGGTCCTAATGATTCTCAGGTTAAAACAAAACAAACAATTCTGTGGGAAACAAAAAAACCTTCCAAGCACAGGTCTAAGTTTAAAGTTCTGTCATACGTCACTTCTGAGGCCCAGTTTCCCTGGTAATTAAGTGTGTCTACAGCAGTCACTCCTGAGAGACAAAAAATCAGTATTTGATTTGCCAAGGCATTAGCCTTGATCCTGGGCCTTCCTATTCTAAGGATAAATGGTTCTGCAGATAGCATGGTAAATGGTGATATTTGTTTTGCCTTGTGACCACTACATGCCCTCCAAGCAGTGGAACACAACCATACCATCATGTAAGCCTCATTGGCACCACTCCAGGAGCCTGAGGGCTAAACATAATTTGCATATAAATATACAAAAGATTTTAATCAGTGATAAGTCCACAGAGTTCCTATTATTATTATTTTTGTTTATAGCACACTTTAATTGTACACAGTGCTTTCAAAACGTGCTGAAAGACAAAATACACATTACTGGGTTCTAAATTAACTGGAACCTCTTGGGGGAAAAAGCAAACTGGATGTTATTGTGCACAATTCAGTGAAAACCTCTGATCATTGCACAGCAGGGTTCAAAAAAGGAAACAAAATGCTAGCACGAGGGATGAGCAGAATGGACAGTAATAGTGAAAATATACTAATGCCATTATATAAAAAAATGGTACTAGATGAATTGGTATGGCACTTCCCCCACCTTGACTAGAGCAGTCAGGCCTGGGCATCCTATCGCAAAAAGGATAATGCAGAAAAAGAGATGAGAATTCAGAGATAGGAACTAACGAGGATTAGGGGCAGTAAAGACTACAAAGATTGAGACTCTTCTGTTTAGAGAAAGGAGGATAGGACCGAGGTGAAATAATGGATGCTGTAGTGAAAGTCAATCAGGCTTTGAAGTACGGAGTCTCTGGTTATGGGAAGGCTCACTGATTCAAAGCATCGCGACACCATTGTGAGGTACACAGGTAAGAGCTCCATTCCTTACACCAGCATTGCAGAGCTACCTCCCAGCGTGCACTGAGGACTGCTTAATTAAAACCTGGCCTTGGATCCCCCAGGGTCAATCTCTTCTTTGGTTGTCCCAGGGCGCTGGTGACAGGATATCTCAGGGGCATTACAAGAAACGGGTAAAGTGGCCCTCTGCCACAGGGAGGAGGTTGGATGGCATCTTTGGGGAGGTAGAGAAGCAGTCAGGGGATGATTTTGGTGGAGCAGCTGGGGTAGGCATGAGGGATAAGAGACAGTATTTGTGGAGCAATGGGAATAGCAGCAGGAGAAGGGGAAGGGGCAGCAGGAGATTCTCTCTGACAGGGAGAAGAGAGACTCTCTCTCAGGGAGACGAGGCTGAGGGCAAGGTAGGAGAAAGAGAGGTAGTTGGAGTCCTGGGTGTTTTTCCTGGGGATTTGAGGAGAGAAGAGGTAGTAGAAAGCCAAGAACGTGAACATCTAAGCCTGTGCTTGCGCACTCATCTTGCAATGGACGCCCGTGCTTCACAACCATGTTGGCGGATCCATTTTCCACTCTGCAGACCCCAGTCAGAACTTCAGCTTCTGTGGGTGCCCTCCCGTGGGAGTTGCCCAGAAGTGAGCCACGCCCACTGAGCCATTTTGTGTCCATACCTGCCCAGCAGCCAGAGCCAGCACGGATCCTGCTCTGGTGAAAGAACTTCCCAACCTCATCTGTGAGACGCGCTGAAGGCCTCTCTTGGAGGGGAATACTGAACTGCCAGCTCTGCCCCAGGCTGTTCTGCGCTTCTGGAGCAGGGCCACAAGCATAGACTGCTGAGATCACATTGTCATGTGGATCTGGGATGACAGGCATTTCGCATGAGGAATTGAACATTCCTGGAGCTTTGTGATCAGATTGTCCCTGCCCTCCAGTGCCACCACACCCACAGGAGGGAGGCCACTCGCATCCAGAAGCAGGTAGCTACTCCCATCTGGAAGTTGGCTATCCCAGAATGCTGCAGGGCAGTAGCTAACCAGTTTGGAGTTGGCAAATCAATTATGGCAGAGGTCTGTGAGATGATCAGGACTGTGATGTACCCATTACAAAAGCCCCTGAAATCACTGCTGGCTTTCCAAACTGCGTTGGGGCCATTTATGGGACTTATGTGCCGACAGCTTGCTCACCGCAAAGAGGGTATGACTCCATCAACCACCAAGGGCACTACTCCTTTGCTATGCAGGCCCTAGTTAACCATAGGGACAGACTCATGGACACTTATAGTAGGACGCACTGGCAGGGTGCGTGAGGCCAGGGTAGGCTGGAGATCAGGACTTTACTTTCAGGGCCAAGTGGGCGGATGACATTGTTATAAATGGAATCACTGTCCCCACTGCTATTCAAGGGGACCCCGCCTAGCCCTGGTGGCCATGGCTTATGAAAGCGGAATCCGGCTGCGTTTCTCTGGCCACCCAGCTGCGTGCCTGCTTCAGGGCATCCTCTTACAGCACACGGGTTAACACTGCCTGTGTTTGTTGCTTGCCCATGAAAATAAAGGGTTATGGAGGATGATTTAGTTGGGGATTGGTCCTGCTTTGAGCAGGGGGTTGGACTAGATATCTCCTGAGGTCCCTTCCAACCCTGATCTCCTGTGATTAATGCTGAGCAGCCATTTTTGAACCAGGCGGTCTGGCAGGTGTGGGAAGGGCAGGGCTGGGGAGCACGGCCCCAGGGGAGTGTGGGAGAGCAGGTGCTGCCCCACAGTTGGGCTGTGACCCACCCCTGACCAGGGTCTGTGGGCCTGACTGCAGAGGGGGTCCTGCTCCTGTCGGACTAATTTCGGGGGGTGAGGGGCTTGGACTTTAAGTCTGGGCTCTGCTTCAGGTTGACGTGCCCTGTAGTCACCCGTTAGCAGGGCAGAGGCCTGGGGTGCCAGGCGGGTAACAGGAAAGGGGGGGCGGGACGGGAAGGCAGTTGGCTGGCTAGGGATGGGCAGAGGCCCCGAAGAGTGTGGGAGGGAAAAGGGAATCTCTGGGGCACGTCGCTCCCTTGCCCAGCCGCCTCCCTGCAAGCCCCCGGGGCTGGGGGCTGCCCGGGCACAGGGGCCACGAGAAGGCCCGGCGCGCAGCCAGGGGCTGGTCCCCGGGGTCGGCTCGCACCCGCGCGCCCCGGCCGAAGGGCTCCAGCCCCGGCGCCGCCGCTGCGGGAACGGGGCTCGGAACCCAGCCCCGGCCGGGGCGAGGGGCGGAGCCGGAGCGGGAGGAGGCGCGGTGGGGGTGGGAGGGACTGCAGGGCCGGCCTGGCGGCCGGAGGGAGGCCGGCTGGAGCCGGGAGAAGGGTTCCGCTGTCCAGGCTCCGCAGCTCCCGGGTGCGGGGGAAGGGTCCCAGGTTCCCCGGGGCGCAGGCGGCGGGGAGGGTCCCTGGGTGCAGGGCAGGAGGCAGCGGCGGAGGGAGGGTCCCAGGGTCCCCGGACGCAGGGGCGGGAGGAGGCGGCGGCGGCGGAGGGAGGGTCCCCGGACGCAGGGGCGGGGAGGCGGCGGAGGGAGGGTGCAGGGGCGGGGGGAGGAGGAGGCGGCGGGGAGGGAGGGTCCCCGTCTCCCCGGGCGCAGGGGGAGGAGGGCCCCGCGCTGCTGAGGCTGCCGGGAAGGCAGGCGGGGAGCCGGGCGGATGGAGGCGGCCGGGGCGGAGCGGCGGGCGCAGGGCGCCCCGGGGTGCCGCCGGCGCGGGCAGTGAGCGGCGCCGGGCGCCCCGCGCTCGCCATGGAGGAGCGCTCCAGCAAGCTGCTGCTGGCGCTGGTGATGCTCTTCCTCTTCGCCGTGCTGGTGCTGCAGTACGTGTGCCCGGGCACCGAGTGCCAGCTGCTCCGGCTGCGCGCCTTCAGCCCGCCGCGGCCGGACCCTTACCGGGCGGAGGACGAGACCCCGGCCCGGTTCCGGCCCCGCTTCAACTTCTCCGGCCGCGACCTGCTGCGGCGGGTGGATTTCAACATCAAGGGCGACGACCTGATCGTCTTCCTGCACATCCAGAAGACGGGCGGCACCACCTTCGGCCGGCACCTGGTGCGCAACATCCAGCTGGAGCAGCCCTGCGAGTGCCGGGCCGGGCAGAAGAAATGCACCTGCCACCGGCCGGGCAAGCGCGAGACCTGGCTCTTCTCTCGCTTCTCCACCGGCTGGAGCTGCGGGCTGCACGCCGACTGGACCGAGCTCACCAACTGCGTCCCGGCCGTGGTGGACAGCAAGCGGGAAGCCAAGCGCAGACCCTCCAGGTGAGCTTTGCGCCTGGGCAAGGGGCGCTCTGCTGGGGGCGCCCCCGGGGTGAAAAGTCTCCCCCCTGAAAAGGGGCTGCGGGGCCTCCTGGTTTCCAGCAGTGCCCCGGAGGATGCCAAGTAATCCCCGCCCCCTTCCCCGGACCGTAAAGATCCAGGGACGGTGAGCATCCAGCCCTCCCGCAGCTGCATGGGTTTGTGCCCTGGGTTCCCGTCTTCCCCTCAGTAGCTGTGTGCGCAGAGAGACCAGCTCTCAGTCCCTCGATCCAGCTAAAGGGATCCCCAGTCTTTTCTTTCTCGGGCATTGTACTCGTGTGCTGACTGCTGCAGTAGAACAGCTACTTAGCACAAAGAGGAGAGGGCCACTTGTCTCTGCTCTTTAAATGCCCTTATCCTTGCAGCCTGACCCACACTGCAGGGAGCCCAGGAAGAGCGCTTCTGAGTCATCCTGTGTTTTAAAGCATAATTTGCTTTCTCTGTGAAAGGTTTTGGGCAGCCCTGGAAATAGCTTGAGTTTGAGTCCACGCCATTGCAATGCTAAACACAGTTGTTGGTCTTAAAGATTTGTCATTGTTGCAGGATGCTACAGTCAGAAATGGGCAGTCCTGGATTCTAGCTTCAGCAAGATAACCTCGCTAGAGTGCTTTGATGTGTTAATGCATCCAGATACCTAGTACCAAGTACACAGGTCAGCACTGAGTCACAACCAAACACAATAGCACAAAACGGCCCCCAACCCAACTGCAGGGAGAGCTTGGGTGGGATAAAAGCCCAAGCTAGAGCTCCCCGGTAGACCAGTTTAAAACTGACGTGGGGGAATTCTGCAGCAAGTTTAGCTTGCTGTAAATTGCTGACTAGAATAAAAACCTGCTGGATCACTCTGCTGTGAGTTTCATGCTTTAAATTATATCCCACAGGCAGATTTTGCTGTGGCGCTTAGAAAGAGCTGTGTGAATACCTGATGGGAAGGCCAAGAGCATCAGAATCTCATTGTTATTGATGTAAAAATGGGACGTGATTCCCTCCCCCTCAAGTCCTGAGCCCCTCTGCTCCCATTGACTAGAAGTGAAACCTTGGATGCTCAGCATGTCTAAAACGAGTCCGACGATCTTATTGTTGCTCTTTATTGCAGATTGACCTAGTGTACTGAGCTGCCTTATAAAGATGCCACTGCCTCTAGCTAGACCATAAATAATGCTATTTTCAGGACGTTTGTTGAGCGCAGCATTTTTATCTGCCTTGAGTTCAGCATAAACAAACACCGTGCTATGCAAAGCAAGGTTACTTTAATCACTGAATGTGTTACAGTACTTGCTGTCGTTTGGGTGGTCTTTCAGCTCTAACTTTGTTTATTTTGGATTTGGATTTATATTCAGAATTTTGGTTACTTCTATCATTTTCTTCATCCATGTGCCTTGTCCTGAAGTTGCGAACTTGAGCTATTGCAGTTTTGATATTTAAATGGGGTTATTTCCTTCGTAAACAATGACAGACCATTTCAGATACCGTGAAAGATCTGCTGATTACATCACAGGTAGTCAGTTGTAACATATTAAAGACTTTGTACATTTTGTAGCTTGGAACATGCTGTGGTATGGCTTGGAATATGGTATAGTGTGTATGGATTATTTTTCCTTTGGTATCTTGGCTTCTAATTTCTCAGAGAATTAGTCTTTTGTCACTATTACACTAATGTCCAGTGCCCTTGCAACAGAAGACACAGTTATATTTCACATTATCTGAACAGTCAAGTCTCAGCACAAATTCATTTGAAATAGAATGCAGTTTCTTTTTAGAATTTGTTTTATATGGGGTGACGCTACACTGCCATCTAGTCGAAAAATGATTAGCATCATTGTCTTCCTGTATCCTAGGTGAGGCTTTTAAAAAGATTTTTAGCTGTTAGTATTCCTATTCTTTGTTTTCCCTTCTGCTTTTAAATTTCGTTCAATCTCATTAATGTTAAGAATTAATTCCTCTTCCTCTGGATCTACTACTGTGTTAGCTGCATGAATCTTCCAAGCCATCTGTTTATGGAATTTGTTTTACCTGTTTTGTAAATATGTATTGCTTCTTGGGAGAAATATCCATGGAAATACACAACAAGGGGTCACTCCAGTTTTGTTGAATACCTTCTAATTGAGATGGGCCCACTCTGGGAAATTCTAATTCAAATTCCTTGCCCTTGACTCACCTCTGCCCCCAAAGATAAAGGCTAGTCACACATTACAGCAGAGATTGGCAACCTTGGCACGCAGTTCCCCAGGGTGAGCACCCTTGGCGGGCCTGGCTGGTTTGTTCACCTGCCGAGTCCGCAGATGCGGCCGATCGCGACTCCCATTGATCGCGGTTTGCTGCTCCGATCCAATGGGGGTTGCGGGGAGGGTGCTTACCCTGGGGGGCTGCGTGCCAGGGTTGCCGATCCCTGTATTACAGGGTTAGGGTTTTGGTTTTGCCCTTTATGGAGCCAGGGCTCAGCTGCAAACTAATAGTCTGGATCTGAGCCTGGATATTAATCCCCCCACCTGTCCATAAGGCATAGGGTGGATGTTTACATGTGGGGTTTTGGGTGGGCTCACCTGTGTTTTTCCTGCTGAATTACTGACCATCCTTCCATTCAGAACAGGAACACGAGCTGGCTTGTGAGTGTGTGTACAACTAGATAGTTCAGAACAGAACAATGGATTCTCCATCCAGCAGAATTGTACAGACCATCAGCATCACCTCTGACTTTGGAGTGGTGATTGATCACAAGCCAATAGGCCAAAGTCCCCTCGACTACTACAGTTAGTAGAGGCCTGTTCTCTACAAAGCTTTTAAATTATGTTGCTATATAATTTAAAAAAATCATTACCCCAGCCTGCTTAATAGCTACAGTTATTCTTTCAAATAATGTCTTGATAAGCAGTTATTTGGATGTAACTTCTAAAGGTTAAAAAGATAGGAACATGAGAGATCTTTTAAATAAACAATAGTCCCTTCAAATCCTCCATTTTATTATCTTGTATTAATTTATCTGGTGCTATAGCAATGACCAGCTGATGAGTGATTAGCCAGCCTCTGCCAAGATTCCGAGCACTAACATCAGACATAAATATAAAACCTTGTTGGACAGAATAGCGCCATTCTGAATTTAAATAGGGCTCTTTTGAGAGGTACTTTGCCCAAAGCACTACTGTAGTAACGGTGAATAATCTCAATGTAAACACATGGGCTAAACTGGAATCAGCAGTCCAAATCAGTGCTCAGCTATATGGTATGTATATATGGCTAACAAGACTGATACGCACTTACAAAAGGTCTGAGATTTTTACTTTGATAATATTGCACATGTGTACATCTGATTGTATTCTTATATCCTGGAAATGCTTGGAAATGCACACATGACGGCTCATTGTTTCAACTAATATTCTAGACTGCATCTGTATTCAGTTAATCAGAAGAGGGCTCTGGGCTGAGAAACTGCTAAAAGTATGCTTGCTTCTCAGCTGGTTAGCTTACTGTCATGATGTCTCTCTCTTTGGCAGCCTTTCCCATGTTCACAAGTTGAACATTTTGTTAAGATCCAAAATTGTGCTCTGTGATTATCTAAGACACAGCAGCAGATACTTAGCAACGAAGGTCTGATCCATTTAGATCAGCTACGAGATGTCTGATTAGTTCCTGGAGGAATCCTAGTTAATTGGATCCCTAAGAAACAAAACAGTAAGTTCCAGACAGGCCTATTAAAATGGCTGTAGTGTACTTGAGAACTTTCATTTGAATGAAAACGAAGAGAGCTTTAGAGCTTATATGGATCATCTTGGAAATTATTTCCTTGATAATGGAATTAGTGCTGAAGGGAAAACAGAAGGCTGTATCTCTGCCTGGAGTCAGAAGATGGGGGCGGGAAACTGCAGAGCATTTAACAGACTGTGTCACCACAGAAACGCAGCGTGAAACGGTTTGAGGGCACAGGCCCTGCAGCTCTATGGCAGCAGTTCGGTGTCGTGGAAAGCCCGTCTTCAATCAAAGCCCTGTAACTGTATTGTGGGCTGCCACCCTCCTCAGGGGGCTGCTTCCTCTGCTTGGTCTCTGGGCCCGCGCCTGCTGGTTTTGGTTGCCCCGCTCTCGCTTGTTGGGGAGTCTCCTGACGGCACCTCCAGCCCTGCTTCGCTTCCCCACTGGAGACCCCTCTCTCCGGCTCCTGCTGGGCCCATCACCTGTGCAGCTCTAGCTCTTCTCCTTCCGTTCCACTGGACTGACCCTGCCAACAGAGGCTGTGTCTGAAATCCCCCCAAACCATCGCTCCTAGGAGGTGCTTTTCCCCGACCAGCCCTCTGCCCATTTCCTGACTGCGTCCCTTTCCCTGCCCCGGTCACGGTACCAATCCTTCTCCTGAGTTGTACGTTGCTACTGCCTCTTACCAAACTCTTGGCTGGTCTCTTGCTCTCACTGAACCCCCGTGCTGGCTCGTGGAAGAACCATGGTATTCTACAGTAGTTGCCCTGGCCAAACCTTACCACAGAAATGCTGCAGTGGGAAGGGAGGCAGCATAAGGGTTTTTAAATACATCAGGGCTTCCCCCACCTCCCTGTCTAAACACAATGCTGTGGGCTGGCGGGGGATATCGTATTCCCAGCACGCAGGTTACAAGCTGCCCGGGGGAGGTCGGGTGGAAGGGGAATGCCTTGCTCACCTCTGATGACTTGAAGGCACAGAGCAGGGATATCTTGGCCTGGCCTGTTTTCTTTGGAAGAGGCAGGCTTGGTCTCGGCACGCCAAGCCCTAAGTTAAGAGGCTGTTTTCTGAAAGGGGGTGGGGCGGGGTGTTGGACTGATGGAGACAGTGAGTTACTTTTGGCTCCCAGGGTGCTGACTGGTGACAGCTGGTTCGATAGCCAAAAAAACTTGGCTACGCTCCCCAGCCTGGTTTGGCTTTTTTCCTTTTCCCTCCAGCGCCTCTGCACCCTGGTGTGTGTGTGTGTGGGGGGGGGGGGGAGAGATGGATAGTGGGAGGGGGCAGGGAATGGCTTGTCTCTCATCCTGGGAGTTCTTGCTTTTGGGTCCCAGCCATTTTCTGTATTCCCTGTTCCCCTCTGTCCCTGGTGCTCTGCGCTCCCCCTGGACCAGGTTCCCTGTGCTCCCTTCCCTGCTTGACCTCTCGCCCCTCTTTCCCATCTCTACTGCCCCCTCATCTCAGGTATCTTGCAGCCCCCCCCCCCCCCCCCCGAGAATGTGCTAGCTGGGGGCACTAGGGGCTGAAGCTTCTGTCTCTGACAGCTTCCCCTGTAGACCTGCAGTGGCTCTTCCGAATGGGGGAGGAACGTTGGCTCCCTCCTGCTCCCAGGAGGTAGTGCTGCTGAAGGAGGTGCAGGGGCGTGGGGGGTGGGGGTGGGGAGTTGCATCTGTCTGGGACTGGCAGGGGTGCAAGCGGAGTTTTCCAGCGGAAGGGCCCTGGGGGAGGACCGCTGTCCAGCAGGGCACCTGTCCTGTGGTGGGGAAGAGGATGGGGCTTAGAGTGCTCTGTGGGCATGTCTCTCAGAAGGTAGAGCCAGGTGTGCGGGGCTGCAGCCAGGGGAGGAAGCGCTGGGATGTGCTAAGCCCAGGCTCCGGGTGCTAGGGCAGAGTGCAGCCTGGAGAGCGCGGGGTGGGGGGGAATGTACTGTGTAGCCAGCAGACCCTCAGAGCCCACATTCCCCATGGAAAACCACAGCCTCCAGGCTGCAGCCCTCGGCCCGCTGCTGCTCCCCAGGGGCGGGTGGCTGGGGGAAGCACCGGGGGCCCCGCTCCCAGCCCACAGCACTGGGACCCTGGCACCACCTTTCTTGGGATGGGATGCCGGCACCCTACCCCGTTGCTATAGGCGACGCTGCTGGCTGGACATGGCCGGGAGCGGAGATGGTGACTGCAGGTCTCCTCTCAGAGCTCGCTGGGGTGGAGCCCACTTTGCTGAGATTCAGATACCTCAGTTCGTGAGTGGTGCCATCTGTTGTCAGGGGATTGTTCGAGCTGCCTGGCACTAGTGATGAAAAGGGAGAAATGTACCTTTTCCTGGAGGTGACTGCCTGACTTGGGTCACGCCATTGATCGGGGAACTCTCAAAGCCTTTGGCACAAAGAACTGAAGCAGGGGCCAAAGTAACGGTGTGAGAGAGACAGAATGGAGATCCTTTGCAGCCATGGCTAATTATTATGGAAAGTATCTACCTAGCTTGTCTACAGTAATAAATCCAGTGGCACAGTTGTTAAAAACAAAGCGCCTGTGTTTAGACTGAATAATGTAACAGGGCATTTGAGCAGATCCAGAAACTGATACCTGCAAAATTGGGCGGTGCGATGCATTGCTTCTGATATCGGCAATCTCACATACAATGCCAGATGGGAAGGAACTGAAAGATCAGTTGCTTTAGCTTCCAGAACCTCTAATAAAAAGGGGGAAGGAGAAATAATTTTGCCATATTCTACCTGAAATCAAGACCTTGTATATGGGAAGAAATGTTGCACTGTTTATCAATTGGAAACCTCTTGGACTGGAAACAGGCTCACCAGTTTTAACAGGTGCTGGATTTCAGAAAGCCTCTGATGCTAGTACCTTACTTCTACGACATTGGGTGACAGCCATGAGAGGTTCTGATGATCTGTTTTGTTTGCTTTACAACCAACCAAATCCTTTTTGGGGAAAGGGAAGGGGTGGGAAGCTCTTCCCATTATTGAATGTGAAATTGTATTAGAGACAGAACAATCTTGTCTCAAAGTTACAAGTGTATATTTTAAGATAGAAGCATGATTGTTTTCAATAATGACTAGATCAACCCATATGCTGTCTAGAAAGACATCTTTCCCTCTCCCCTAAGTTCTGTACATTTTGGGGGTTTTCTGTGGTGATCCCAGAGTCCTTGCAGCTTGGACTGTTGGCAGCCCCTAGAATGAAGGAGCCACACTAGAATGAAGGTTGCCATCAGAATCTACATTTGCTAGCCAGTCTTGGATCAAAATACAGACTTGGGTGATGGCATGTTAGAAATACTCAAACAGTCCTGTTATGTGCCTGCCACTCTGTCCTGCCATCCTTGGAAATGGGCTTGCAATCAATTGTACTGCAGAAAATTCATGTCACTTTTGCATAGAAAGATGAATGCTCTTCCTAGGAGTCAGTCCGCAGTGGAGAGAGCTGTAAAACAGAGCCACTTCTAGCAAATCCACTGAGCTTTTGGGGGACTCATTGACTCACAAAAGGTTACATTTACCTCGGGGTTTATATTTTGTTCATTGCCATGATAGCTGACTGCCTGTAGGACTCTATGGCCAACTGTATTAGTGAATCAGTGATAAGCTTTGATTCTCTTCCCCTGGCAGGATGGAAGGGTGTGCAGTGTAAGCCCCGTCCCAGGAAGCTGGAGGAGAAGTAATGGGTCAGAGATGAGCCACTCTGTCCGAAACAGTGGTGGTGAGACTGGGTGTGTGTTGGGGCCCGTGAGTGGGGGACAGGTAGAAATGGAGGTGCCAAACTTATCAAATGCCTAACAGCAGGAATTATTGCCAACGATGGTGCCTTTAAGCAGGGCTTACTACTTTAAGTGGGAGTGAGGGTTGGGGTTCACAGTCCTGGCAAAAAGTATTTCTAAAAATCAAGCAAGGTTGCGTAGGATTCGTGTTAGGCCCCGTCTTACCAAAGTTGCTGCTTACCAAAGATCCGAATTAGGATCGACCCTCCACGGGTACTTTTTTCAGACAGCTTCAGGCACTGCAGGGCCAGGGAAAGAACCGTGGCTGGAATCCATGCAGCTGGCTTACGAACATGCCATGGATTGTTTCTCTCGCAGGGACATTGCTTTGGGGTCTGCTCACCACTATGTCTTGTCACCACCCCTGGCTAGTAGGGTTCGTTTTCTGGACACCAGGTGTCAGGTTACTTTTCAGACCCTGGACTGAATGTGATTTTAGTAGTTGTCTTTCCTTTGTGTCTTATGTGGTCTCTGACATAGAAAACAATAGGCAGAAAGGAGAAAGAATGGGGGAGACGGGAAAGGGAAGTGGTATGTGGAAGGGAAACAAAAATGGAGAAGACAAGAACAACTTTAAGATAAATGTATTTATTTTATTTAGTATCTTTAAGCCAGAAGGACTCCACAGTAATAGAATGTTAGTATATTGGATCACCCAGTCCTCACTAAGTGTAGCTGTTTCTGGGCTGGAACATGTCAGCTGTTTTTTTAGGAGTGATAAACTGTTTCTAGGAGGGGGAACTAACAGTCTGTTCTCCAATTGAAACGGCAGAGTAATTTTTAAGCAAGCAGATGTAGTGTCCTGCTGTAAATGGGAATTTGGCCAGATCATCAGGCGTGACATGCCTGTCCTTGAGACAAGCACCATGGGAAACACTCAGAAACCTACTTCATATTTATTTGCATTTGTTTGTATTTATAATACAACAAAATATTTGAAGAGATGCTGTGAGCATCTCACATACAAGAGTGCCCATGCAGTTACTGGGATGTCTTCATGAGCAGGTGGGTTTTGGCTTGGTGTCTCATTGTGATGCTAGCTGCTCTAGCTGGGGCACTGGGAGGGAAATGAATGAAAGGCTAATACTGCTTCCTGCCAACATCTAGGTTTCCTTGGTGATCTCCATCCAACTACAGACCAGGGCTGACCTGGCTAAGCTTGTGAGACCATGGGGATGATATGGCATGTCATAACCACCCTTCTGAGGGTGAAATAATTTTCTTAAACACAAATTCTCTGGTTGTTCATTACTGTTAACTTAATCCCGTTGTAGGGTCCTGAGAGCTAACTTCCCTGGTCTTGATTACAAACTTTAACTCTAATTCTCTTTTGTAATTTCAGATTCTTGGGCTGGTCAAATATCTGATACACTGTTGCTGGTTTTGCAAATTAAATGTGTACTTTTAAAGGGGGCTTCTTAAATGATTTTTTAAAAATTTGCATATTATTTCTGCTGGTCCTCAGTCAAGAGCAGAGTGGAAGCATAGACGTTACTTCAAAATATTCTTGCACTAAAACACTTTATTTCATGTTTTAGACACCATTCTGTGCTTTGCTAGGGGTTTAAATATTAAAATGCAGTTATAAGTGATAGTTCAAACAAGATCAAAATACATGCAGACTCTGCATCAGATTCATATTTAGAATTTGCCATTGTTCTGAACTTGGCAACCTCTGTTATGCTTTATGAAATGTACTTTGAACTCAAGAGCAGCACTGAGAGATATATTTTTTATGATAAAAGATGGGCAGTTTTAGGTTTTGCAATTCAAGCGTCAATTCTGATGTATGTTAACTAAGATTAATTTGTCCCTCATTTGTGTAATCTGAATTGTTAAGAATCATGTTCTCCACTGTTGTAAATGTGGGGAAAAAAGAACTTATTAGTAGATTTGATTGCTTTTTAAATTTGACTAGCAGAGATGCACTGGGATACCTAAGAGAATTGGCCTGTTTCTTGTGAACAGTTCAGTGCCTAATGAATCACTTCAATGTACTTTTCTGAAGGAAAGCAGAGCAATTTAGATGTGCAGGGCATTGATTTACATCAAATGGATTAGGCCTTTGTGTGCAATCCCCTGCATTAATTTACTTTCTCCACCAACTGTAATAATAAAGACAGTACTTCAGCACAGAATCAGCTCAAATTAACTCCTATAGATCATTGCAGCTGTACGCAAAAGTGGAATAATAACCTATAGCAGGAAATCGAATCGGGGAATGGATCTTTCTGAAATTACTCAGGTTTATAAGGGTAGAACAAGGCTACCTTGAGCCAGGTTAAAAAGGCCACTGAATACTGCCAAAGAACTTGTCTTTGGTGTCCTGTTTTCAGTAAAGTGCTGCCTTGAAGAATGGAGCCTTTCTTCTAGCATCGTGGATACAACTAAATTTGTTTTACCTATATAATACAGTGCAATTTAATATACAGTTGTGTTGTGGTTTGTGTTGTATTCGTTTAAGTATCCTATAACATGTCTGAACTAGGAAGGTTTTATGGAGAGGGTTTAACTTGGGCTTTGGTTGCATTTGAAGGATTTTTTTGTAGTGTTTACTTTTTTAATCAGAGAGTTAGCCATGTTAGTCTGGATTGGCAGAAGCGATAAGTTTTGTTAGTCTTTAAGGTGCCACAGGACTCTTTGTCGCTTCTATTATTTTTAATGATTTTTCTAGGTATTGTCAAAGAATTTAACTGAATGTGATGAGATTGTTTAAGAAAAAGAAATCAAAATTTGAGAAATTTTATAAAGTAAAATTATTTACTGAGTAAAATGGCTATAATGTGGTTTAACTTCTCTGAAGGTTATTGGTGCTGCTGGAATCTCTCTTAATGTGACGAATGAGTAATAGTACAAAAATCTGTTACTAAAGTAAGTATGAGAACACCCTTTCTGCTGCAGAAACATTCTGATTAAAGCCTCAGTTGCATTTCTTTATTTCTGTAACATCTGATCTGTCATGCAGTTACTGTACTCTATGGCTGGAATTCTTTCTGACACGGCCTGGAAGACACAATGCAGAAATCTGTTTAGTTTCTTATCAAGCCACTTAACAACAAAAATGTTGTTGTCTTTGCTTTGTTTAGTTAAATAGAGATTACTGTTAGTCCGTGAAGCTATTTTGCCTTGCTTGGAATTATCCTTGTACGTTGTTTTTTAATACTTGAAAGCAAGATCATAAAATGGCAATAAGAATTGCCATTTGAGGAAATGGAGTCAGATATAAGACTCCCATATCAGTGTGTGAGACCCCAAACCCCACCCCTGTCCTAGGCCTCTGCTTTAAGCTACTGTGGGCCTGTTTCCAGTGTAAGGCAAATGTATGGGGGTGGAATTCCCATGGGATTCCTGCCTGAATAAGGATTTGACTCTGTAATGATAAAATGTGATTGTGAGCTGCCTGCCCATCGATGCCACGAGTACATGTGATTTCAAAGATACTAGGCTTATTTCTATCAGATAGAGGGATTTCAGGGTATGGCAAAGATAAAGCAATAGTAGAGTGCTGGGCCCGATGCTTTGTCTTTGTCATGTAAGAAGTGAGCTGTTTGTTGTTCTGATCTTTTCATTGTAGGGGAAGAATCTTTAGGGAACAGACACGACGTGCTGATTATTTTTGAGATTGATTTGCTGATGCTGGCAATTGTACAGTGTGTTCTGAGAGTAATAGAGCAGCACCAAATTATTCAGGCATTATTGAAATGAATCATATTTGTGATGAGTAATATGTAGCAGACTCTGGTATTTATGAATGATTAACCTAGTAAAGTTCTTCTTAAGTAGACATGAAGAAATGATTTAATTTCCACTATGAACACTGTGTAAAATTAATGAAAGATAATTGCACTCACTAATGTGAGACTATGAAGCCAAAGCAATATTATTTTGTATGTACGTTTATAATGCTGGAGCAAACGTCATATACATAATTCCTTCTGCATGTCTTTCCCAATAAAATCCCCTATGCTGAACATTAATATTTTTTGTTTGCTGTTTATTGGTTAGAAGATGACTGGTAAATCTTAACTCAAAATGTTACAGTTTTCTTGCATGGTCTCTCTCTCCATATATCTCTGGATATATTATGAAACAGTGTTGCTTGAGATAATACCAATTACAAAATGTCTAGTGTTTTTTCTAATCGACTCTTCATAGAATTTAGGTTTTAAAGATGAAATTAATTTAAAATATCTGTTTTGCATGTATACAGCTTTGAATGAAATCTCCATTTATTCCAAAGTGCCCTGAAAAATCATTAGCAAGGTGCTTAGAGACCTATACGTCATAAGATTCATTAAGATGAGACTAAAATCATACTTGTTTTTAATTTCCAGCAGCTCATCCTACTTTTGATGTGATATGAACTAAATATATGCAGCTAACAGAGAGAGAATATTGCCACATTAAATAGTCTTGCTCATCTCAATAAAAGTGCTATGTAAGAGATGTCTTTCATGAGATCTTGGTAGCAGTGCTCTTAATTTCCCATAATCAAAAAGATTGTTAGGTTCTGATGCTCTTGGAAGTTTGAGGGGCCTGAAGAGCATCCTTCATTTCTTCCATTTGGTAAGAGATGAAGAAATGTTGTCAGGCTTCCCATCGAGATTAAACAGCTACTGTATTCCTCTTTAAGGACACAGTGATACAGTACTATTTGTTGAATGAGATCTGTGGTCTGCATATCCAAAGATTGGAGGTGAAATACTATAGCATTGTTTCATCTTCCTAGACTGTCCCTTGCAATAGGGACAAAGATTATTGGCATCAGATGCTACTGAAAAATGTGTGTTTTCTGATCATAGCCAAAGAACTTACAAATCGGTGGTTTTTGTTGTGGAATTGAACATGAAAAAATCATTTTGGCAACAGTCTGAGGGAAGTTTAACTCTGTAGAAACCTAAACGTCAGGGTTTTTTAAATGCTGCAGCTGAAGCTGAGTTTTGGCTGGGGAAGCTTAATATGTGCATTCTTAATACCTTCCTTTTTTGTCGTCTATTAGCAAAGCCTTCTGGGAAAAGCTATTCCCTGAAGTAATCTTGGCCCATTCCAGGGCTGATCGCTTCATGTGGTGTGAACAAATATGTTATTCAGAATGCTTTTTGTATTTCATTGGAAATCAGCATGAAATAATGTTCCACCTCTCCATGGCATAAGTACCCAGAGGGCAACTGTTCACTTGTCATGGGCTCCATTGCAAGAGACACTAATTAACTAAGGCCCTGATCCTGTGCCATTAACTTTGGGGTGCTGAGATCTGTCCCCACGGAGCTCACAGTAGAACCTAAGTGTTCGTTTCTTTCCTTAAATGACATCACTGGCTAAATGGGAAGGGAATGGTTTTGTGGTTTGTACGCTTCCAGGAAAGCTATGTGTGCCCCTTCCATGGTGCTGGATCAGTCTGCCTAGCGTGCGAGAAAAAGAGTGGTTTGTCCACGCTAGAGCTGGGATCGTGCTCTCCAGTATGAGCAGACAGACCTGCTTGAGCTAGTGTGCTAAAAATAATGGTGTAACCAGGACCAGCTGCCCAAGAATGGACCCAGGGGCCCAGGCAGGTTTGTCAGGTGGCTAGCCCAAGTTGTAGCTTGTGTTACCCCGGCTACATTGCTGTTTTTGCATGCTAGCTCAAGCGGAGCTGGTGCAAACCTGTGTATTTGAGCTGGGAAGCATATTCCCACCTGGGTTGCAGACCTACCCAGTGAACGTACCTGCAAAAAGGTGTGAAACTCTGCAGTACATATTTATCTCACAGTCGCTGAGGGAGATGCAAAAAACCTAACGTCATTAATGGCGAAATAATTTAGAGAGAAACACTTTCAGCTTTAACACACAAAAATAAATCGGTAACTCAGGAAGCTATATCCTGCCGTTCCTTTAACTAGTGGTTCTTGAGTTGAAAACCGCGGTTGATTCTTTGGCTTTGTTGGACCTGCCACAGACACCAAAACAGAAGCAGTTTCAGTGAATGTTAAATCAGTGAAATGCAGAATGTGGCGTTTAGTGCTATGTAGTACAAAGGTAGTTTTGACTAGAAATTAGGCTATTAGAGTTTGCACAAATGTTTCCGTGATGTAACTAAAGAGACTGTTTCTTTTCAGATTGTTCAAGGACAACTGAAGTAAGGGCACAGCTGTTCTGTTCTTCATGCGGGAACGCTGGTGTCTCCCCCTCTGGTTCCTCGCTGTGAAGGGCAGATGGGGTGATATAGTGGGTATAGCACCGTATAGGGAGTCCGCTCTTCCACTGACCTGTTACGTGACCTTGAGTAAGTCTGTATTGCCTCCTAACAATTGGCTGTCTGGCCCGTTCAGAGTGTTATCTGTGGTCCATTTTCTTTGCAGACTGTTTAGGATGGGAAAGATCTCTCCGTGTGTTTGTTTTCAGGCTGCCTTGAACAATGAGACGCTGATCTCTGTGCGGCCTGGAGATGCTACTGCGCCAAATAGTACAGTGGTTCTCAAACTTTTGTATTGGTGACCCCTTTTAAATAGCAAGCCTCTGAGTGTGACCCTCCCTTATAAATTAAAAACACTTTTTAATATATTTAAAACCATTACAAATGCTGGATGCAAAGCGAGGTTTGGGGTGGAGGCTGACAGCTTCCGACCCCCCCATGTATTAACCTCGTGACCATCTTAGGGGTCCTGAACCCCAGTATGAGAACCCCTGAAATAGTAACTCTTCCAGAGACTCAGTAGCTGTTTGTGTATAAATTGTTTTAGGTCAGTATTTCATTTAAAAGCAGAAAAAGCTTCTTTCTTCCTGACCAGTGCTCTGTACTGGCAGATAGGTGCAGCGCTGGCATGCGGTATATTGTGTTTGTGTGTCCCAGTATACTGTACCGGTATTTGGAGTGAGCATTTTATGCTGGCAGGTTTTATAGCAGAGAGAACTGGGGATAAAAAAATGAGTCCAGTAAGAAATAATGTCTCTTAGGGGTTTTTTTTGCTTCACAGCCACTTACATTGGGGAAGTAACATAATGTGTTTCCACCTTCCAGAAATTATGAAAAGACCAGATGCAGTTGATGTCATAAATGACTTCCTTAGGCATGAGAAGCCAATGAAAAAACAAACATAAATACTAGAACCTGCTCAGGCTTCTAACACAGTCTGTTGGGTTGATCAGATCATAGCAAAGAGACTTCAGGTGTCTGGTGACACCAGATGTCACGTCAACAAAATGCAAAACTGAGATGGCTGCCCAGTGCGTTTAGCACTTGCTTTATCTGTTGAGAGTGATTGATTTAGCGCCACATCTGTTCAAAGGGGAGAGATTTGGGCTCTGAAAAGGCACCTAGCAGAGCAGAGATAACTAGCTGCTAGCAGAAGTTTCCCCTGGACTAATAAGACCTAGCTGTTATATAGTGATTTTCACACAGAGATCTCAAAGTGCTTTTCAAAGGCAGTTGGTATCATTATCCCCATTTCACAGATGGGGAAACTGAGGCACAGAGAGGGACAGGATGTGGCTAATGTCACCCAGCTCTGGCACTGGTCTGCTGGGAACTGAAACCAGGTCTCCTGTGTTCCTGTCCCCTGGACTGTCCACTAGACTGTACTGCCTCCCATTCTCATGACGACTGAATTCTCAGGCCTATCTTGTATGTCTCTTAGTGACTGAAAAGGTGAATCTATAATATATGTGACAGGTGCTGTTTAAAACTGATGCTGATTGTGGAACAGGTATGTTAGCGGTTACAAATGTCTCCTTACCCTCTGAGTACATGTGACCTGCTTTCCTGCGATCTGGTGCAGCCTCCAATACTATAAATGCCCTTTTTAAAGTGGGAGAAAGGGTGGTGGAAGAAAGCCTGCGTGTCCATCAAACAAAAGAAAGTGGCAGCTCTGGTTACTTTTTTTTTCCTTCCGAGATTTGCTTACCATGAAATTTTAATGGCCTTGCACAACGTTTTGTGTTCATAGATTTTTGGAGATATTACCAGAAGTTCTGCGTAGAATTATTAGCAGTCCAAGTAATGCACACAAGCTTGTAGCTCCCAGCTTGAGTTAGATTTATAGGGTAGCAGTGAAGTTCAGCTAGTGTGTAATACCTGCTGGATTTAAGAGATTGTAGTTTGCTGGTGGTCATGTAGGTCAGCTGAAGAACAGAGCTTTAGGTAGTGATGAATTTTAACTGGGGAATATAGTTTTGCAAAGAGTCTTGTCATCTATTGCTTTATGAGATATTCAATCTGCTACTGTGTGCAAGAAGAAATTACATTTTTACAAAAATCCAGCCACCAGAAAATGTTTTCTGGAGGCCCATGAACATTGCTTAATGATTAGATTATTGTGCTTTTTGTTGCATGCTGGGACAAAAGTATATGAGTAACCATCTGTCTGCAAGGCTGGCTAAGTGTATGGCACCTGTGTTTTGGTACAGATACAGCTTTTAAAAGCCTGCACTAAATTACCCTTTTATCTGTTTGGACAGCTTATTTGTATGAACACTGAACTGGGCGCCCGAATGATTGCCAGCAAGATGATTGTCGTTCAGGTGTAAGCATCCCGTCTGGATCTCTGTGCTCCGATTGTGGCAGTGCTCCTGATGGGATGGACATGAGGGTAATGGAAGAAAATAAGTAGCAGGCTTGCCTTGCCAAACCAACACTTATCGCTTAAACGTTGGTCAGCACTGGAACGCGGTGGCTTCAGTGGATTTTGTGAACTGTCACATCAAGTAGATGTAGCTGACGCTACAAGAGAGAATGAAGAATCATGAGGAAGGAGAGGTAAAGAGGAATATATTCGTCTGAAGTGAGGATGGCATTTTAAAAAACTCCCATCAGATGGATTCATGTCAATTTGCTCAGCTTTAGTTGTTGGGCTTTAGTTATGTGAGGTTGGGTTCCATGCCCGTCTACACCCCCGTCAGTCACTAGCATGCCAAGGGTATAATGAAGGGTGCGGTTTGGTATATTGTCTTCCAGACTACGTAAAGCTCCTCAGCTGTTCACTTATGCCGAAAGCCTGGCCTGGTCTTGTGAAGCTCACACCTTGCCACCCCCGTATGTATCACCAGGAGCATTTATTTGGGAAATCTTTTCTTTCTTTGAAATCAAATTGGGATTATATTTTCAACTTGATGGGTAAAAAGAGCCCCCTGAATCATTGGCTGGTTTCCTTCCCTGCCTCAGGGCTGAGAGATGCTTTGTTCTGTCCAGTTCTCAGTCATATCTACTAAGGGTCTGATTCTCTGAATAGAGAGAGCCTTCTGAATTGGGGGCTGTGGGGCCTGATTTTATAAAATGTTGTGGGGTGCCAAGCATCCCTTAACTCCTGGGATCAGTGGAAGTTGCAGGAGTTGCTTAATCCTACAGGACCTTATAGGGCTGCTCCTGCTCTCTCTGGGGTATTGAGGATCAGGTCCCTTATCTAAAAGCACATTACCCACATTGGGTTTCACTGTATTTGTGTAACCCTTTGTTGTGTGAATACTCTCTAAGAAGCAGGTTGGACTTCGGAGAGATTGGTTTTTGTTGTTTCCTTTGTGTTCTTTGTGGGTCTGAAATTAATATAGTTTTGTGTACGTCCTTATGGCTACACATAAGCACTGTTACCGGTGCCGCGCTGGCTTTGGAAGCAGCGTTTTCAGTTAGCTTTTGCTGCAGAGGGGGCCCTTACGGAGTTTCTTTAAAATAGATATAGGTTTGAGCCCTTGGAGGTGCAAGCTGGAGGATTAATACTGTAACTTGAATCAGCAAGCTAGTTTTTGTACAGTGCAGTTTTAGCAGTGAAACAAAATAAAATTGTTAGGGAAAAATAAATTCTTTACCTCATGTGACTAACGCTTTATTGGAAGCTGAAAATTAAGACACATGTCAGCTCAGCCCAACAATCCAGGGTCAAATATTTCCTATCGGTGAATTTTTTTAAAAAGCAGATATTTTTTAAATCCTCGGAGAATCACTCTTATCCTGTTAATTTGGACTTCCTTTGGAATTCCAATATACTCCAGTCTACCTGAGAGCTGATGGCCAGCGTGAATCCTGTTCTTAACTGTGTGTAGAGCACTGGTCTTCAAACTGGGGTGCGCGAGACCACTCCTGGGGGTGCGCGGCCCCGGCAGCTGGAGGAGTCAGGCGGCTCCTCCTGTAGCCGGGGGCCGCTGCAGCACTTGCAGAGGAGTTGCTGGGGCAGTCTGGCTCCTCCTGTCTTATGGGAAACCCGGGAGGTTTCCCATAAGGCAGGAGGATCTGGGCTGCCCTGGCAGCTCCTCTGTAAGAGCCCCGGCCAGAGGAGCCGTGCGCCGTGGCTGCAGCCCCTGGAGCCGGGAGCCGAGCGCCATGGCTGCAGCTGAGACCCAGTCCTGGGCGCCGGGCGCCGCGGCTGAAACCGGGCCCCATGTGCCACGGCTGATACTGGGCCCCGGAGCTGACACCCGGCCCCGGGAGCCGGGCCCCGCGGCTGAGGCCTGGCCCCAGGAGCCAAGCACCGCAGCAGAGATGGGCTCTAGGAGCCAGGTGCCGCAGCAGGAACCGGCCCCAGGGGGGCAGTCAGGGGACAAGGAGGGGAGATTTAGAGGGGGGAAGTGGGAGGGAGTGGATGGATGGGAGCGGGGCTAGGGCGGGGCTTCCCCCATGGGGGGTGCCTGCTCAAAAAAAAGTTTCTAGGGGGTGCATGATCAAAAAGGTTTGGGGACCCCTGGTGTACAGCAGTCACTGTCTCCAGTCCTGGGGCCTCTCTGTCTCCGCTGTGTTTCTTGCCTGTGTGGGTTTGGAGAAGGCATTGGCACTTCACAGTGCTGAAACTCAGTCTGAAGTCAGAGAGGCTGTTTGCTGCAAGAGGGAAATTTCTTAACAAGGAATGGGGTGGATTCTTGCAGCGTTTAAATCAAGACTGCGTCTGTCTCGGTGGATATGCCAAAGCTCAGGTAGACATTATGGGCTTGATACCGGAATGGCTGAGTGAGGTTTTCCGGCCTGCATTATGCAGGAGGTTAGACTAGCTCACCATGGTGGTCAGTCCCTTTAAAATCTTCAACTCTGGGGGACGTTGCCTCTCCGGCTGATGAGGATACTGACTGTTGCAAGAGGTGATGAAGTATGCAGCTTGGGGCTGATTTTGGACTGAGGCCTTGGCTACACTTGCAGCTGTAGAGCACTTTGGGTTAAATCAGCTTGCGGAGAGTGGATTAGGAAAGCGCCGCAGTTTGTCCACACTGACAGTTGCAAGCGCATTGGTGTGGCCACATTTGCGGCACTTGTGGCGGCATTGGGAGCAGTGCATTGTGGGCAGCTATCCCAGCGTTCAAGTGGCTGCAACGTGCTTTTCAAATGTGGGAGTGGGGTGGAGTGTGATAGGGAGTGTGTTGTGTGTATGTTGGGGGAGAGAGAGGGTGGGTTTTTGCGGTGCTGAGAGTGTGTCAGCATGCTACCTTGTAAGTTCAGACCAACCCTCCTGCCTTTCTCTCTCTCACACTCAAAGCAAAAATTTACTATTTGCTTTGTCTTGGATCAGATAAGCAGCCGCACTGATATTACAGTGAAATGCAGCTAACAATTTGAGTTTGCCCTTGGTCTAGAATGGGCACCGTCGCATCCCAAGCACCCCCTTAGAGTTGAGTGTGGCTCTGCGGGGTCCTGCTGCTGTGGAACTGTCCGTCTTCTGTTCGGTCGGAAGATGTCGCCCCTAGCTGAAGTGTCGTGCTCCTTGCGTTGTTTTGCAGCTTGTGGCTTCAAACAAGAACAGATCTGTCTGAGGTCCTCAGTGTTGGTCACAGTGGAAGTGTGTCTCTCAGTTCTGTTTGAGCTGAGCTGTGGGAGGGGTCCGATCCAGTGATGTGCTGCACAGTTGTGACCGGGGGGGTGCTCTTTCAAATTTACCTCCTCCTTTGTCAAGCTGTGCGACGTTCCCAGGATAAAGAGCCCAAATTCCACCAGTTCCATACGCCGCTTCTTTCTCCATTCCAGTACCCCAGATCATCAGTCTTTTCAACCCCACTCTTGGCTCACTTTCTCTGGACCCACCGTAATGTCCCCTGTTTCTTGCAGCCGCAGCCTGGCTGGCAGGCAGGAAGAATGTAGGAAAGGGCTAGAAACTCACTTCACAGCTGAGATTCTCCTTCAAAGTTCCAGCAGGCTGCCTCTGTTTAAAAAGCAGCTTCCACAAACCCAATGTGCACGTGTGATCTCCACTACCTTGGCCAGGACACAAGGGCCATCCAGAGCCAACAGCTTGAGCTGCTAGAGCTAAAGAGCAAAGCTGCTGTGGCTGGGGGCTGGATCAAACTCCTGTCCTCTGTGGTTCAGGCACAGGGTGTCCTGTCGGACACACTCACCTCTGGGTTACAGGAGCTGTTCTCTGCTCATCACTGATCTCAACATCCCCGGCCTTTGGGATCTGAACTTGGATGTGAATCCAAATCTTGTGTCAGCGAATGCATTTTCTGCGCGGCTGAAAAGGAAACAGACGAGGCTGGGAAAAGCCAGGCTCAAAGGGAGATACGGTTTCTAAGACTGAGGATTACAGAAAGAGCCGGTTATCTGTAAAATATGTAAGCAGATTCTAGCCCAGCAGCCTTGCTGGAAGATGTGATAGGATTGCTGTCTGGTGAGTTCCTGGCTTCTAAACGGACTCCTTTAGTTCATCAGATAGTGCTGACTTGGAGATGCTGAAAATTAAAGCATTAACTGTTAAAAATTAACTAACTGTGCAAAAGCATCCTATTTAGAGGCCATTTTCCTCCTAAATTGATATAAATTGCTCTGCTTTTTCCATCCTCCTCCTATTGTGATACTAAGGATATTTCCATGAAAATACCATCTTTAAACTCAGTTTGCTCCTCCTCTTCCTAATCTATCATCTGAAGCAGGGGTGGGCAAACTAAAGCCTGGGGGCCGCATCTGGCCCACCAGACATTTTAATCTGGCCCTTGAGCCCCTGCTGGGGAGCAGGGTGGGTCTGGGGTTTGCCCCGCTCCATGCAGCTCATAGAAGTGGTAGCATGCCCCACCTCCAGCTCCTATGCATAGGGGCGGCCAGGGGACTCTGCATGCTGCCCTCACCCCAAGCACTGCCCCTTCAGCTCCCACCACCCTCCTGAACCCCAACCCTCCATCCTCAGCCCTGCCCTAGAGCCCATCCCCCCATCCGGAGCCCTCACCATGCCCTTCCCACTCCAGCCCCTAGCCCAGAGCCCCTCCTGCACCCTGAACTCGTTTCTGGGCCCACCCCAGAGCCTACACCTCCTCTCGCACCCCTCAACCCCTCTCTCACTCCATCCCCCAATTTAATGAGCAGTCATGGCCCACCATACAATTTCCATACCCAGATGTAGCCCTCGGGCCAAAAAGTTTGCCCGCCCCTAATCTGAAGCCATAATCCCCTGCGATAAATAAACTTCCTGCACAAAGCCTGTTTGCTTAAGATTTGTGAAGGGCGGGAAGTGAAAGGTTTTGGTTGGAGCTTTATTGAATAGAGGTATTCCTATGGGATGTGCTATCGTCATAGGTTAGGTTCTGGTCTCAGTTACACAGATGTAACTCTGCTGAAGATAATAACTGAGATCAGAATCTGATCTCCAAAGGGGTCCTTTCGCAAGACATTGTTGGGACTAACAATGTAAACTGGAGATGCAGACAGTCGAGGCTGTTTGTTCACAAAGTAGTGTGTATTATTTGAACAAGTTGTGATAGTGATGCTAAGGGTACAATGGAAATCTCAAGGTAAATGAAGACGTGTATGAAAAAATGAAAGGTCAAAGCTCATTTTTAAGGCCTGTGTCCCAACAGATTTTACTCAGTGCGCAAAATAACACATTCATATCACAGCGTGTGATCTCTGGCATGATTATTGCTGAAAACAGACTTTTGATTTGATCAGGTGCTTTTCAGTAGTGCCTTATTTGCTGTGGGTTCTGGTACATTAGGCATCAAAGAAGGGATGTCCCTCCAAATACAGGATGGGTGGAAACCACTGGTCACACAAGCATCTGCAGATGGCTTACCTAGTGAGGTTTGTACAGTATTGCTTATTGTAAAATGGGCTAATTATTTTTGTTAGTGGAGGACTGACTTAATTAACTCTGGAGAGGAAAACTGTACATCTGGGATATAATTCAGTCAGCAGCTGCAGGCTTTACGACTGTAGGAATTGTCATCTATTGTCATCTGAGAAATAAATTTTTGTGCTCTGTTGCAGGAACTGAGAGAGTGATCAGGTTAAGATTTATAAGACCTGAATAACCCATTCAGTTGTCCAAGGCAGCACCTCAGCTCTTCGTGGCCCTGAGATCTGTTGTGTGATGTAGAGGAGAAGAGATGATAGAGGCTCGGGGGTGTTGGTACAGTGTGGTTTGAATATGGGAGTGAGAAATATTCACTTTTTGCCTTGTATGCGTAAATGTTCCATTATAATAAAATTTGATTTTTCATCTAAAAGCTGAGATCAAAGAACCCTTTTGCTGTGTGTCTGGGTTAAACTTCATTTTAATGCGGGCACGGTTGGGCAGGGGCGTGCTGTGTTAGATGGTTCAATTTCTTGGCTCTGACTCTTGGTTGTGGCCTGGGATGACTCAACTCAAAAGCATATGGTGTGGAGGTGGTTTTAATTCCCTCATCCTAGCTGAGGCATAAATTAGAGTGCACCGAAGGCTGCTCTAAGCTATCAATTAGCCCCCAGGGGCCATTACCGCAGCTGGGGCTCCTGGAAGTGCTGGAACCTCCAGGCATATTCCCTTTTCCCTTGCCGTGTCCCCACCCCAGCAGCCAGAAGGAGTGAGAACAGTGCCTGTTCCATGCAGTTCCCAAGTCCCACCCTCCACATAATCGGGTCTCCCTATAATACCCTCCTGATGAGCTCTCTGGTGTAGAAATCTCAGGCCAGGGAGAGTTTGGGGAAGCAGCCTGGTCTGTGCGCTTGAAGACCATGTTAATACTGCTCGAAAGTATCACTGCAGTGATGAGTGCATGGTGTGTATGGTAAGGACCCCATTGTGTTGCTGCTGCTTAATGTTCATATTCTTTGCTAAGTGCTGTATTCTTATGGAAAAACCTCCTTTAGCTTTTTGTGTGTAAACTCCTCTTTCTCTTGAGGTTCCAAGGACATTAGTAAACAATATAAAGATCTGCACTGTGGAATGCTTGTTGGAGAACTCGACTGCAGGTGTACTCGATAGGGCAACCACTTTGCATTCTGTAGGCAATTTTTTTTTAAAGTAAGACTTCTGCTTACTCTCAGTGTAACCCACCATTTAAATTTTCCAGGGGAATGTAACGAATTGGCAGCATCTGTTGTAATCTCTGTGCTGCCTTTTGCACGATTTGCTTGTAGCATTGATTCTTTTCTTTTTCCTTTTCTTTTTCAGTTTTGTGAAGAGTTTTCACATTTTGTTCCTTCTGAAAGCTAACTTCCCCATCTTTCTCTAGCGACACCATGCTCTTCACAAGCAAGTACGGGGTTGATTTTGAAAAGTCGGGAGCAATATTGTGCATGCTGTAATCCCAACCCTATGACATTGATTTTTCTTCTCTTGTGTATTGGCTGCACATCATCCAAAGATTCAGCTTTTTGAAAGGAAGGATTTAAGAAAGGAAGGAGGTTAAATGAAGGTTTAAAATGCTGCTTAGATCCACGCCCAATCCCTTTTGCCACATATAAGGGCCAGATTCTGAACCCAGGCACAAAGGGGGCTTAAGGTGGTCCCCCCCGCAACACTGCTTGCAGCTGGTGCACTGTTCTCCATGAAGGTTAGTTCTGGCCTCTCTGGCACTTCCCACTGCCTTTCCTGTGTGTGAAGCGGGAGGTTAGTGTTTGCATCAAAGTGCAGCAGCTATTCACGTCAGAAAGAAGCTTCCTATCCCCTTTGCATACAGTGGCCTTTTGCCGGAGAAAGGATACTGAGAGCCCTGTTAATGGGATAGGGCCATGGCAGGGGGCAGTCTGCTTCCTGTGCCTACTGCAACCCTTTCAGGTGCTTCCCTCATCCAGGGCAGTACCCCAGGGCTTCCTCTTGCCCTGGATCGCCTTGTCCTTGGCTAGCTCCCTTTCCCTACGGAATGTCTGTGCACCTCTTCCTGCTCCCACTTCCTGGCTCTGTACCCCGATCCCAGCGCCTCTGTCGGCCCTATCAATCGCTGGTTCCCCTCCAGGCACAGCATGGAAGGTTAACTGGCTCCTCCTGGCTCATAGGAACCTGGGCGTGACTTGTGTAGAGTGGACACTTGGCCAGCTTCCAAGTGACCATTCCAAGGTGGGCGGAGTGTGGAAGGTAAAACACAGAGAGACAATCTTCACCCGTAGCACCATCATGTAGCCCTTACAAATCTAGTCTGACACCTCTTGGCCCTTGCTAGCCGCTCGTTCTAAAGCACTTTTCAGTGTCCTGTTGGAGGTTCATTCCCGAGGTGGGTTTCACTTTAGCTGTGGATCTGATGCTGCTTAGATTGATGTCTTGAAGCATGGGCTTAAAAGTCAAATAGCAAATTACAGTGCTGTAACAAAACGGATATTACACTAGACGTCATGTTACAGAAGTCACTGCGGTTAAATGGACTATCGCAGGAATCCCACTTTTATCGGGACGCTTAAGTGCCTTCCTAATTTTTGTGAAGAATCACTTAGATGTTTTCCGGATTAGATTATATTAGAACCCGGAGCTATAAATGTTCGGAAGGATTCCATTATATGTGGTGATTTATGGGTTATTCACAATTACTCTGGAGTGACTGTGTTGAATTTTACACCTACCTTTACAATCACTTATTCTGAAATCTGATCATACTTCGTGCAAATGATGCTCCAGCCCCTCACAGAAGACGAGATGCTTTGCCATTCAGTGATTCAGGCCATGAGATACAGAAGCTATTTGGGTGTGTTTAGCAGTTTCTGGGGGAGCAAATTTTTGTGGTGGCTAGTAGTGATATCAGTTCCAATGATTTTTTTTTTTTTTTTTTTGTGGGAAAGGAGGGAGAATTCCAGTCCCTGTTTCCCCACCCTGTCCACTGCATGGACCTTGGGGTCTCCCTGCATCAGGCAGCCTCCCCTCTCCCTTATTCACTCAGGTCAGGTTGCAGCACTGTGTGGCCAGGCCACCTCTTCTTCTGGGAAGGGTTGCTGGGTCAGATTTCAGTGGTGTTTATAACCACACAACTGTAGCGATGTGTAGTAGTTGAGTACAGCACCTCTGCTTCACAGCAGTTGGGCTGTGGCTCCCTTGGCTCCACGGCCAATGGAGTTTTGAGCAGGTGCAAAAAACCTTCGGGGTGTGTGTGTGTGTATATATATATAGATATATAGTAATACCAGCTGACATTACTGGTGAGTACCAGGTTCACTCAGCATCTTCTCTGTTCGAGGGTCAGCCATTTTTGCCTAATGATGTTGTGCAGGTTCTTTTGGCTCTGACCTGCCACTGAGACCCGTGCTGCCATGGGCTGGTTTAAATAACAAACACGAAACCTGCTTCCATCTCTCCTCTGCTGGGATGTGATTGGGGACCCTGGATCTCTGAACTGAGTGACATCTGCCCACCTGTCTTTCATTCATTAAACAAAATGGTGGTGGGCTTGTGAGATCTGGACACAGGAGCGTGTGTGTTTCCTTAACCTTTGTCTTGCCACTTTCGAGAGTGAGTTTGCGACACCAATTCTGTTCTATCTGGAGTGTTTGTGGCATGAAGTAGCTGCGCCATGTACTCAAAAACACATTAAACAAGAGTAGGGACTGTCAAATGAAATGCATGTGTTTGAGGTTCAAGTGACTAGAATTTAAGCCCATCGCACTTCTGTTTTTAACAACCTGAGATCAAAGTATGGAATTAGTAGGCGAGTCTCACAGTTAATCAACCAACAAGCTTCTCCGTCTTCTGTGTCATTCAGGTTTATTTGTTATTCCAGTGATTGGTGCTAGAGATTACCCCTAAGGCATCTTGATATGCTTCACTGCCAGTATTGTAACTGGAATAATTTAATAGGTGTTTTTCCAAAGATAATTTATTGGAGTTGGTCAGACTTACTCCTTCATTGGTGGCTACAGGATTCCTATTCCTAATGCGATCAAAAAAAGATCCTAAAATTCTCAATTTGTGCCGACTTCAAAGTATCTGCACACCACTCAATACCTGAGTTTACTGACAAGCTGTGCAAATTCCGCAAGAATTTTTAGCTTAATTCAGGTCAGATCTCTTCTTCGTCTAGCCAGCTGCATCGAAATATTAACCATGTAAAAACTTGTCTGTAACACCCTAGTCATCTTTTTTTTTTAATTTATAAAGTTACTTGATCATATATGATGGCTAAGTGTGCTGCTACTTTTAAATGGATTAGAGGGACCTCTGGTATTGTTAGGCACAGTGAAAATTTTAAGTGAGTTTTTGATGAGATACATGTATCTGAACCATGAATGCTATTTCCATGCCTTTTAACTACCAACGTTGATAAGCTGCAGAGTCTTCAGATAGCCCCAAGTGTCACCATATGGTTCTGCCTTCTCCAAATGGCTCCTTTTGTCTGTGTCTTCACTGTGTAATGAAGTCATATCCTGAGCTCTGTGCCTGACTGCAAGTACTGCAGACCACAGGTGAGCCATTTCTAGAATTGCCCAGACAGGGAACAACAGCAGCGTGATGCACCAAAGAGAGAGACAAGGAAAGCCTCATAAATCTATTATAAAGCACTGGGAAGTTTTAAAAACTCCTTAATGCAGTATGGAAGGGTCCATAGTTCATCCCTCTTGTTGACACGTGGCTCCAGAGCCCTCTGCTGGCAGAGAAGAGTGCACCACAGGCTGGCCGTAGGGGCGGATGGGCAAGTGTTTGGTGACTGGTGCTGGGTTTTCTTGCCTCCCCACGCTCTACTCGGGGAAATGAGGTTTGTAATTGGTGCGCTATGTCTTTGGAGAGAGATTCCATGGTGTTCAGCTGTCCAAGCGGTTGGCTACATTTTCACAGGTTGAATCTATTGGTTTAACCCTTTTTCCTCCTCCACCCATCACCTTTCTCTCAGCTGCCCGCTGCTCATTGGTCACACCCCAGCACTAGTAGAGTGTGAACTCCATGGGGCAGGGGTCATGCCGTGGGGGGAGGGGGAGATAGCTCAGTGATTTGAGCATTGGTCTGCTAACCCCAGGGTTGTGAGTTCAATCCTTGAGGGGGCCATTTAGGGCTCTGGAGCAGAAACCTGTGGGTAAGATTGTGGCCTGTGTGTGCAGAAAGTCAGACTAGGTCGATCATAATAGTCCCTTCTAACCTTAAAGTCCATGAGTCTTTCTCTTTATACTGTAGAGTAAGTGAGGAACTTCTGGATAGGTTTGGGGTGACTCAGATTCAGCCCCCGAAGTGGGATATCCTTTAAAAGGCGGCACTGAGCACCTACCCTCAGAGAATCAAGCGCTGGGGAGGGATCTCAGAATCACTGGTCACCTCTGGAAATCTTAGTCCTTATGAGTAAGCAAATTTGAACCAATGAGAAGCAATGAAGTGAGTATGGAGAAGGGGGGGCAATGTACTAAAAACCAAACCAAAACACCCTTTTTGATCTGATGCTAAAACCACTCCCATGTAAATTAAGATGAGAACCAGAAATTGCAGACTTTGCTCAGGCAGAACTCTCATTGATACCTGTTGCGAAGAATGATGAAACTTGTCCTACAATTCTTAACCAAACAAAGCCTATCCCAACGTGAACCATTCCTCTGGGGGAAGAGAAGGGTTATGTTTCCGATTGTACTCAGCCAAGGACTGAGCCAGAATGGGATCAGCTGAGCTATAATTATATGCATTGTTTTGTTTTTCCCCCTACAGTGTCAGCTGCTCTCCTTACAGTTAAAGATGGGAGCACAGTGCTCATTAGAGTTATGTGATGGGGATAAGAGGTCAAAGCGATGTGTCCAACCTTCCAATTAAATGTCTCTGTCTCCTGCTTACATGCATGTAACTAGCAATTCCCGATTTGTCCTAGGTCTGCAGAGCAAGCTGTCGAGAGAGCAAGCATCTGCCCATGCACTGCAGCCCTTGCTGAAGTTTATCGAAGTCCATTTTATGACATTCTTCATCTTGAAAATTGGGTTTCAGTGTTATTATTCGTGATTTGCTGGTTTTCCTTTCAGTGTTGGGAGGCTGCTTTGAGGTCTTCACCGCGTTCTATAATGCAGTGTGCTAAGAGAGCTACAGGACATACAGTAAAATCATATTGCTTTCTAGAGCTGAGCTGCTTATTTAAAAAAACACATTCCAGCCTTTGGAAATGTGCCTGTTTAAGCATATTTGTCAAGCTAACACTTCTTACAGTTTTTGAGGGATCAGATTTGATTTCAGAGTTATATTAAAGGGCTGCTTCTTGTATTCTTGCAATTCATTATTTAAGCAGCCTTTTGTACTTCAGGGTTTTCCCAGTTTGATACTCAGCGTGGCTGTTACTGCTCTGTAGCCTTAAGGTGTTGGTTGGGGTTGCAGAGATAACTGTGGGTGGAATTTGGACACGAGTGCTCCCAATGAATGAGCCAATTAAGTATTTTGCCCCCGTTCATTACAGGTGCAGTTTTGCAGCTGCTTAGGGCCTTCTGAGATAGGCTGAGTGGTCTCTTCTCCCACTCAAATCCACCTTGTTTGGGGAAGCTGTGTGTCTAAACCCTGTAGCCTCGATCCATCCCCGCTACCTGCTGTGAAGAGCCTATTCAAGGTAATGGGCCATTAGGAAAAACATCTGACCACCCATCCCTTGTCATGGAGCTCTTTAATTTACATAGCATGGTGCAGAGATGAGAGCGAGGGACACATTTCATGATGCAATCAGAATGACTGATAATGCTGTTAGGATAGGGAGGGGCGACCATCTGCCGGTGCTCGTTATGATAATCCCTTCCAGTTGACCTTCGCTTTGTTTCAGGGGGCTCTCTCCTAGATCCCAATTACAGAACTGTGGGAGAAGAGAGTCAAGTGGAAGAGGAAAGATTTGGCTGGATGCTGATGGGCAAGATGTCTGTTTCTTTCCCTTCACCCTTGTCCAATGTACCCATTATCTCTGCATCCTCATTGCATTCCCTACTCTGCACCCATAGCTATGGGGGAAGCCGAAACTGGACATTCAGCTAACAAGCTGCTTATAAGTACAGAGACAGCATTACCTGGATAATGCCAGTCCTTGGCCACTGCTTTACCATCTGTCCTTATCCTGGAGCAAATGGCAGTAGAGCCCCCATCTATGTAGCATCAAAACAGTTATCCATATAAAGACACAAACTGGAGAGGATCCTTCAGAAAAGAGCATGAGGTTGCAACATCAGTGTTTTCCGCTTGATATTCATTCAGTCAGGAGACATGCTCACTGCGGTAGTGTATAAGGCAGTTTGTTTTTTAAGGGAGCATGTTGTTCTAGTGATAGTTCCAGTAGTTGCTGGGTGCCTTGAGCAGCTGAGTGTAAAAGAATTTGTCAGAAACCCTACGATATTAAGCAAGCGAAAATCCCATGTAAGCCTACTAGATATATAGATGTGCTGTCATCAAGAGGCAGCCCAAACCATGGTCTGGAATTACAGCAGGGGCCTCAGACAGGGAAACCCTTAATGTTGTTATAATTTAGTAATAATACTTTGCACTTAAATTGCCTCTTCTCCAAGCTTTCCAGACTGTTATAAATGCCAATAAGTTATTACTGTATCCCTGTGGAGTATTTATTACTATCCCCCTTTTTACAGATGTGCAAACTGAGGCACTAAGAGGCAAAGTGGTTTGTAAAAGGTGTTTCTATGAGCTTGGGGCAGAGATGGCAATACAGTGCCATAGTTCTCTCTCCCTTTTCCTTCTTCTAGCTACTACACATTGCCATGCTGCTGCCTTATTACAAGGGGGATTCCATTCTTTGAACAAATGCATCCAGGTCAGTGTTAGACCTCCTGGGAACTGTGCAGTGATACTGATTTTCTGATGCTGGCGTGTGTCTCACGGGCAGTTTTCATAATGGTAGTAGGGATGAAGGATTAACGTAACTCAGTCTTGGCAGCCATGACTTAGTGCTGGTCAGGGCTAGATTTCCTGCCTACTCTTTTAACAAGCCTTTCCCCAATGCAGTAACACACTAAAAGCATTTAACGGTAAGAATATTGTGACCAGAGTGGCAGACTCTAGCACCTGGAGTCATAAAGATGTCAGGTGGTGTAGCCCTGAGCGATGTAATAATGGTAGGATCAGACTGGAGGAGGATCTCATTATATCCATGCAGGATATAAAGGCTTATAATAAAAGAATTATTTCCTGGCAGAAGGAGCTAGGGCCTGGGGCAGAAAAGTCATTCTGGGAAAGCCTTTGGAACAACCCAGTTTGGGAAGAAAGTTTAGGCTGTGGTTTTTAAGTTTGATGCAGGGTGGATTGATTTAAGTCGCCAAGTGGAAAAATCTCAATTTAAAATATCAATTTTAATCAACTTTTCTATTTGTACTTCTGTTACTTTCTAAAGAAAGGTACATTCTCATTCGTTGCGCCATTGGTGATTTACAACTAAATAGAGCCTTTATGCTAGATTTGGTGTGTCTTTTTTGTTACCTAGAACGGTGCACCATAACTATATGTATTTATTGAAGCATTTATATAGATTAATATTTTCAAATTCATTTTAACTGTATGTTTTTAGTATGTTAGAAAATGGTGAATGATATATTGCTTATTTATTAGATAATGTTTTGATTGTGATTTATGTCAAGCTGTGTTAGGATAACTGGAATTTGATTAAATGAACAGAACAGCAAATTTAACTTATTTTTATTAAACAAAGCAAGCCCTTAACACAGTATATGACCTATTGTGGTCTATTTTTAAAGCTTGACCTCAACAGTTACATATTTTCTCCTTGATTGCTTTTCTACAAAAAGAAAGAGTCTTTAACTCAGTTTTGATAGAGGCTCATGGATTCAACATATTTCTTTTTATTTAAATGTTTTAAGAGACTATAATAAATTTAGGCCTTGGCATATTTTGTATTAAATTCAGATTTGATTTTAAACAGCTTTATTGTTTAAAAGAAAAAAAATGCTATCATTTAAATAGCAAAATAAAAATAATCTGAGTTAAAATCCTTGCTCTATAAACGCTCCGGTTTGATGGTTGTTGACCGCTAAAGCCAAACTCTAGGAAGGGAGCGAGGTTGCCCTAGCTCCAGTGTGTCTCCTCTGTTCTGGAAGCTACACTTCCAAATACTCTGAAGAAATATAAGATTGCAATCGGAAGTGGCACAAAAATAGCATCAAACTAGGCACCTAAAAAGGTCACCTGGTACTGGAAGGAGTGGTCTGCTGCAGTTTCTTTGGGACCTGGAATCTTATCGACAAGCAAAGACCCTGACATGGAGGGATCTTGATTGGACAGAATGTGGAGAGCTCAGAGGTTGAGACGTTTGCTTGCTTGTGTCTCAGTGAATCTGTCCCTTCTACGTCCACAGTGGAAGTCGTTCACTTCATCACACATGACTCATGGCCTGAGTGTGGCTGGCTATTGTGTTCCTGTCACTCTGTGAAAATTCTGGGAAAGGGGAACGTGAATGTGTATGCCATCTTTTGTGAATAGAGGAGCTTGTTTCATTGCTGCAGGATCAATTGTAATTTATATGATCCTGTAAAGCGGGCAGGCTCTGTATCTTTACAGTATTTGAAATTCTGGGTGAATTCGTATATACAGTTCTGTCCTCCTAGTAATACTGCAATAGTTTCATTATAGATACCATGATACAAGTAATGTTGATCGTGCCAGAGACACCACCACCTTCCTATTCGCTGCTCCCCTGTTTATACATCCAAGGGTCACATTAGCCCCTTTTGCTCCCGTGTCATGCTAGAAGCTTATGTGGAGTTCCTGTTTGTTCATTATGATACAGACCCTGCATTCTGTAGATATGTTTTGCAGTCTTTGTTCCTAGATAAGTATTCAGATGCATTTTGCTTGAAAATTGTGTTTTGGATCAACCAAAATCTTCCGTGGAATGTGTGTGCATTCCTTCAGAGTGTTTTGGCTGGAAATTTCTGGGTTTTCAGTTGTTGGAAACAGACCAGAAATAACAAACCCCTCCTCCTTTGTTGCAAAATGAAAAATTTTGTGTTCATCCCAATTTTCCGTGGGCAATGATTTTTTTTAAAAAGTTGGCTTTAATTCCATGGGCTTCAGTGTAAGACTATGAAAACAACTGCAAGAGACTCAGATGTCCCCCTTGGGATCTTAACCAGACATGCTGTAGAAGGTGTCCTTGGGCTACCAAGCTGTCACAGCCTAAGATCGCATAATTCTGGCATGGAAGTGGAATGTCACAATTGCAAAGTTCACTCTGACCCCATTTGAGCTTTTGGTTTGAGCTCTCTTGCTTCACCTTGTTGCTGAAAGCTTTTGTGGTGGTCGTATGTTAGGCCAGAAGGACAAGTGAGCTTCAAGTGCTTTTCACTTAGCCCTGCAAAGGTAGCATTAGCGTTCACGGATTGCCTACTTAAAGGAGGCCTGGGCTTTTAACTGTATAGTGAAAATACTACTCTTGCACTATTCTGTAGCACACGCTGAAACAATCTATACGTTCTCCCCTCGCTGGTTCTAACAAGCACACGTTATCTGGACTAAGCACTTTGCACAGGACAGAGAACTGTGGTGTGCAGAGTGGCAGAGATGGCATTGGCATTCTGTGAATGCCCGGTGGTACATCAGGTGTAATGTATATCTGGGAGTTTAACAAATGCAATGACAGCGCTCTTCCAGCTTGTCCTTGCTACCTCCTCTGGCAGACATTTGCTTCGTTACAAAGCAGATATCTGGTCTCTGGCAGACGATTTCTCCTTGCTGTGGCACGGTGCTAATCCTGCCTTTCTCAGAGCATGCCATTTTGTTCCTTCACTCCAGATCTGGTGAGAATGAGTTTTAATTCTGTACTTCACCAATGTAGGGTTTTGTTGTTGTGTTGTGTTTTTTTGCTGGTTCCTCTGCACCCTTACAGACCTGTCCTTGGTTTTCAGGAAATGTGTATTGCGCAGAATCCCTGGGGTGTAAGCTGCAGATCTTTTGATTTGTTTTGCACCTGCATGTAACCACAGGCTCTGCCATAATGTGACTCCTTTGCCTTTAGCTCAGTGTTTAGTGAATGGGGCTGCCAAGAGGATGGAGTCACCTGAAAGGTCTCACAAACAGATGCTTTCCTAAGTCTTCCCTGCCATCCTCTGACCCTAACAGAGAGGAGGCCAGAATAGCCGTCTCTGACATTTGTGTGTACTTCAGTGGCATTGGCTTAGGCTACCTTTCCCCAGCTGGAGGTCATTATATCCAGGTGTTTATTTCCTTGCCCTTCCCAGGGGACTTCTTGCATCTTAGGCCACTGGGATTCCTGGTGCTGATCTGACTGGATCGGCAGCTTCCTCTTTACAGTTTAATTATTTGCTTTTCGTTTCCCAAATACAGCTGACAAGGGTAGAGCCTGCTATACTTTAATAGTAAATAATACTCTGCACCTGCTGCCTGAGGTTATTGAAGTGCCGTACAACAACATTGCTGAGTTCCTTACAGTCACTTAATGAGTTACACCTTCCAATATCCCCACGAGGGAGCTCAGTGTTATCTACTAGTTGTGCATGGAGAAACTGAGTTAGCGGGATTAAGTGATTTATCTAAACCTGGGGTAGGCAACCTATGGCACGGGTGCCGAAGGCGGCATGTGAGCTGATTTTCAGTGACACTCACATTGCCCAGGTCCTGGCCACCAGGCCGGGGGGCTCTGCATTGTAATTGAATTTTAAATGAAACTTCTAAACATTTTAAAAACCTTATTTACTTTACATACAACAATAGTTCAGTTATATATTATAGACTTATAGAAAGAGATCTTCTAAAAACATTAAAGGGTATTACTGGCATGCGAAACCTTAAATTAGAGTGAATAAATGAAGACTCGGCACCCCACTTCTGAAAGGTTGCTGACCCCTGATCTAAACCTTCATGCTTTCCACATTATATTTGTACCGTCCTCAAAGGTATTTCTTCCCCTGTCAGTTTTACTCTTCATTTGCTAGACCTAGACTTGAATTCCTGTCTCCTTTTCTAGTCGGTTTGTCTCAAGTACCGCTTTGTTACAGTGGTAGGTGTGACTAGCTAGTGTGGATCATTGTGAATCAGCAGCATCAAAACACTGGCTTCCAAATTCTACATAACACAGTTGCGCCTCTTCCAAAAAACAAAAAAAAAAGTGATGAAAGTTATTTTAAAATCCAGCAAATGTTCCCGTGCAGATTATGTCAACTCCATGATTGTCTAGACAGGTTCCTCACATCCCCTTTGAGCTAGCTCATTATTTATTTATAGGTGTTTATTATAATAGTGTCTTACTGCAGGCAATTGTATAATTCCACTGAGTCACATTTCATATCACACAGCTAGCTAGACTGTGGTGTTTGGATTTTTAGAAGAAATATTGCATCAAGAGCTGAACATGAGTGGTCTATTTCCCTCCCCGATATCTGTACGCAACTTGTGTTTGGGAGCCATAGTGTTTGTGTGTGTGTGTACAGAGGGGAGAACAGTCCCTTTGTAGTTATTCCATCACTCTGGGTTCTCAGGACCTAACCTTGAAGAATGTTCCTGTGCGTTAGAACCAGCTGAACTAAAGTGTAAGAGTAAAATTCTGGCCCCATTGATGTGGCAAAACTCTTGTTGACATGAATAGGGCCAGGATTTTATCCTGGGTGTTTTACAATACAAGAACTCTAGGAAGGAGTTAGTTTTGTGTTTATGTTTAATATAATATTCAGCCACTATCTGCCTCCCTTTTTAGATCTTTACATATGTCTATGTTAATACTTAGTGCTGGGGACTGGACTAAATGACCTCTCGAAGTCCTTTCCAGTCCTACGATTCTATCACATGAGTCAAATTCATTCTTTGCTTAAAAACACAGACTCCATTGACTTCTGTGGAGTTACTCTAGACTGGAACAATAGTATCTGATAGCAGACTTTATCCCTGTGTTTGCATTTCCCCCAGATTTCTGTTGTGCCATAACAAACTTGCCAGCACATAGAACGCTCACCAAGACTTGTGTATAAAAGGATTCTGTGCAAATTGCATTGTTGCTCCTTTTTGAGCCAAGTGGTTAGCCAAAATTTGGGGTCCTGAAAGTGGTTTTAAGTTAGGAGAAGAAATTGATAATGGAACCAGGATTTTTTGATGCAGTCCTATGTATTCACAACGAATGTACACCACCCGGTTTCCCTGAACGCAGCAGGAATCAAACATCCAGAGACAGTTTCTTTGCTCACAGCTCCAAGCTGCTTTCTAGCCAGCACTCAGCCCAAAAGCTTCCTCAAAGTTTTTTCTCGGGGTCACACTATTGGTGCTGCTGTGGCTCTATCTGGTACTTGCTTGCTGCCTTCTCTCTCTGCCTGTCTGTTTTTCACAGACACGCAAACCTTTACCAAACAGTGCCCAGAGATTCTCCTCTTCCCACAAATGTCTGGCATGTGCTTTTGTTTTGCGTGGAGCCGTGTGCCTGTGTTTTGGCTGGATGCTGCTATTGTTTCAGCTACCTGATTCTATAAAGGAGCTTAACTGTTTCTTACATTTATCCCAAGTGAAGCGTAGCAGTTAAACCCACCGGTTTCAGTATGGTTTAACCCTGCCCATAATAGTAAGTTAGGTTTTTGCAGAAGAAAACCTTGTGCTCTGACTAGGAATTGTGAGGTGCTGATCAGTGCTATAATTCATGTGTGTTCACAGTGACAGAATTGGGTACAGTGGGTCTGCTTTATTTGGTTACGGATAGGTTGGTCTGAGGTTAACAGGTAGCCAAAAATGCTGGAATTTTGCTAGACGGATGTTTACTTTTCTACAGATCTTAATTTTACTGAAGCATAAAAGAATATTAAGTTTGGCACTTTATGAAATTACTAAGGGAAACTGAAGATAGTTGTTCCCTGTAGCATTTGATAAAATATAAACCAGCCAGAAGGAATGAATGATTCACTTCTCAACTGTCAGCTGTAGGGGGAGAAATGAGGTGAGGCTGGATTCGTGATTTGAAAATCTGTTCATCAGTGTTGGAACCTGTCAAAACAATAATTTCATCTTGTTAATTTTAGTGAGTTACTGAGTCAAAAGTAAATTATAAAGGTTTGTGGAGGGATATGAAAACAGTGTTTTCATAATGAGGGCTTTTTTAAGTTTGATTTTCCAAGAGACATTTTATAAAAATTCCTCCTGTTAACTTTATAACATTATCTTGTTCCGGTAAAGCCTTTCTAATTACAAAATCTGAGATTTAATCGTGCACCATCAAACTATATTCAAATTAGTGTTAAGAACACTCTCCCGGGCAATCTTAAAGTAACCTGCTCATTTTTATCTTACTGCACATAAGGTCAAAGATAATTATTGTGCATTCTGCATTTCTCTCATTAACATCAGTAAGTTAGGACTACAGGTTTTTATCAGACCACATATAATTAAGGGGTACTTCAAGTGCGTTTTTTTTAAAAAATAACTCCTTTTCAAGGAATTAAATGCAGTAAGGTATTGTGAATGTGTCTGTCTCTTTAAAACCTCTTGGAGCAGATCAGTTAAGCGTTTTAACACAGAGATAGCTGAAAGCCGCACACACACAAAGCCACCAAATCTTACGAGTCATTCTTGTACATAACACTACCTGCCTGTTCTTCGTGGGTGGGAACCCAGTTACACTAACTATTCACAAACACAAATGGAACGTCCATTCTGAAATGTAATAACAACAATGGGTGAATTTCTGCTCTAACTAAGCAAAGTTGTCAAAGGTTCAAATGATACAATATAAAATAACTTGGTGAGTTTCGCAGTGGCAGTGCTGCTGTGAAATAGGAATCAGGCTGTATCATTGCTCGTTAAATGGGCTGGCAAGGAGCACTGGGAAAGGAAGCGGGGTAAAGAGGAACCTGAAGAGAATAGCAGTTGCTAGAGATGCCGCTCCAGTGAAGGGCCAAAAGGTTGAGACTGGGCAAGACTAACCGTATGACTCCCAGTCCCAGCTGAGAGGGAGACAGGCAAGGCGGCTTAGAGACAGGCTGGAGAAGGGCCCTGGGGAAGGGGGAGAGAGTGCTGTATCCGCTTGGGAAGAAGGCTTAGAAGGTCGGGATTTATTCCTCTGATAAGAAGCCTTGAGAAGATTGTTCAGAGATGGTGTGTGTGTGAACTAGCCAGACTCAGGAAGTGCCGTTCTGTTTGGTGACTTGGTTTTTAAACGTAGATTGCTCAGGAAGGAGAGGAATTTAGTAGAAGGGCCAATCTAACCTACCGAAGAATCCTCCCATCAGAGAGAGAGAGTCCTCAGTGGGGGCTGTACCTGAGACATCACTGTCCAAAAGAATATGCCTCTACTGCTTCAGATAAAGGACCAGATCCGTTCGATGGGAGGCAATATCTGGGTGGACCAGCTGCTAACAGGGAACAAAGGTTCACACTGTTGTATCCGATAAAATGCTTTATAATGGCCTGGGGCAGCAGGGTGCGAGCTGTAACCTGATTCTAAAATGGTTTGTTCCCACCCACACTGGCAATGGAGAAATATAATGTGGTTATAAGGTGACTGGCTTCAATCAGTGCAGAGAATTTTGCGCTAGATTGGTGCTTCTTGTGGTGTAGCTGGACCTTCTTAGGGTAGGTATTTAGTGGGGTGTTACCAAGTTTCCCTATCCTCTGTGGGTGGGGTTGGGGTTGCCAACTTTCTGATTCCAGAAAACTGAATACTCTTGCCCCGCCCCTTCTCAGAGGCCCCACTCCTCCCTAAGGCCCTGCCCACTGCTCACTCCATCCCCCCTCCCTCCGTTACTTGTTCTCCCCCACCTTGCTCACTTACTTATTTTCACTGCAAGGCCCTACAGGCCTATTTATTGTTTTGACAAATGTTTTATGCTAAGTTCATGTTTTATTTGTTACAGGACACTGGGGCTGGCAGCAAAATAGTCAAGAAGGGTAATTTTTAAAAAAATGAAATTTCACAAAGCTTTTCATGATTCTTTCCCTCCCCTTTTTCCATATTTCGTAACCAGCTCCATGTTTTTTGTTCACTAAAGGTGTTGTAATTTCATGTGTGGATTTAGGACCACATCTTATCAGAGCTGCAATGCACCCATTAAAGGCCCACTCCCGAAGCCCAAATAGAAATCCATCGAGCACCACCACAGAAATGCACACCTGTCCAGGTAACTATGGAAATAAATCTGTAGAAACGGACTCCCACACCTACATACAGATACACATCTGTATTCACATGTACACATCTAGCATGCACTAGTACATAGACTTCAACATTATTTAATATTACAATTGTTTAGTGCCTAGAGACCCCAGCTAAGATCAGGGCTCCAGTAGGTGCTGGACATACACACAAAAAGAGAGAGTCCGCAACAAAGATTTTATAATGTAGCTAGACAAAGTTGGGGAGAAAGATGTAATACCTTGGCTCTTCTGCAGTTACTAGTCAACAACATTTACTTTTTAAGAAATAATGCATTTCTTTTAGAGTTCCCTTCTCTTTTAAAAGCTTGTTATGAAATGAATACACACACATTTTATATCATCAATTTTTTTGTGCGCAAGCCAGCAAAAGGAATAAAAGTCAGTTAGGCTGCAAATTTTATTCACACAGATGTACACACATGTGGCAATACACGCACCTCCCTACACAAAGACGCATAGTCTCTTGCACACATACAATGCATGCATGTACACCCTTTCATACACTTTTCCAGGGGCTGCCTAAATCCCAGCAGGGAAGGGAGGAGGGTGGGCTGGAGGAGAAAAGACGATGGGGTGGAGGAAGGAGAATGGGGAGGGAGAGAGGCCAAAGATAAGAGCAGGTAGGAGTCAGAGGGGGCAGTGAAGGAGAGAGGAGGAGGTGTGGGGTGGATGAGGATGCAGGGGGGAGGTAGAAGGCTAGAGGTGCAGGAGGATATGGGGGGCACAGGGGTGCATAGAGACATAATGGGAGTGCAGCAGTGTATGGAGGTGAATGGGGTGCAGGACTGTGGGGGGAGAGACACGGGGGTGGTGGCTTTGGGAGGTGGAGAAGAGGATGGGTGGGAGAGCGCTGGGAAGGGGTGCTGGGATGGGTAGGTGTGGGGAGCAGAACAGGCTAGGATGGGAGAGGGATGCAGTGCAGGGGGTGGGATGGGGTGGGATGCAGTGAGGGGGGAACGGAGTGCGGGGGGCTCAAATGCTGAGTAGCCAGGGGGATGCCGCCTGCTCTCGTGCTGGCCTGGGGTGGTACTACATGGCCAAGTAGATACATTTTGCAAGCCAGTGAGGGGCAGTAATGTAAACGTACGTAAGTGTTTCAACAGACGCTTGCCCTGTCGTTTGGGATCAATCAGATGGCACACGAGACATTCAGGGCAGCAGACTTGGGGTTTCTCTTTTTTTAAAAAAATATTTACCTCAGTTCCTGCCTCTTGTATCCTAGATTTGGAAGTAAAGGGGGCCAGGGCAAATATAGTCGGGGCTTCTTGAGATGAGGGATTGAAATAGGCGTCTGGTTCGGTGAGTCTGCAAAGCACTCAGATCTTTGTAGGTGAAGGCACTGATACTAATATTAAGGAATTCTGATGATTTCATAATGAAAGAGCAAAACGTGAGTGATTTGGGATGTTACCAGGACCCAGGTATCCTTGTGTCCTGGTCCCCACTCAGTTCTTTGTGTCCTGTTGCAGTACAAATGCACGTACATTCTTACAAAATCTATACGCTGCATATAGTAGCTGTGAAGTTCACCATCAGCATCATCACGCACTGTCTGGCAGAATACCTTGAACAAGTGCTGTTTCTCTGGACAGCTCTTTGCTTTGCTGTTTAAAAGACATGCCGTGTGTTGAACTAACATAAGAACGTAAAAATGGCCGTACTGGGTCAGACCAAAGATCCATCCAGCCCAGTATCCTGTCTGCCGACAGTGGCTAATGCCCCGGAGTGAGTGAATCTAACAGGTAAGGATCAAGTGATCTCTCTCTTGCCATCCATCACCCCCCTCTGACAAACAGAGGCTAGAGACACCATTCCTTACCCAGCCTGGCTAATAGCCATTAATGGACTTAACCTCCATGAATTTATCCAGTTCTCTTTTAAACCCTGTTATAGTCCTAGCCTTCACAGCCTCCTCAGGCAAGGAGTTCCACAGGTTGCCTGTGTTCTGTGTGAAGAAGAACTTCCTTTTATTTGTTTTAAACCTGCTGCCCACTAATTTCAATGGGTGGCCCCTAGTTCTGCTGTTATGGGAACAGGTAAATAACTTTTCCTTATTCACTTTCTCCATGCCACTCATAATTTTATATACCTCTATCATATCCCCTCTTAGTCTCCTCTTTTCCAAGCTAAAAAGTCCTAGCCTCTTTAATCTCTCCTCATATGGAACCCGTTCCAATCCCCTAATCATTTTAGTTGCCCTTCTCTGAACCTTTTCTAATGCCAGTATATCCTTTTTTGAGATGAGGAGACCACATTTGTACTAGAATGCTGCGTGTTCTTTAATGTATTTGCATTTCTAATGAGAGAACTGGAGAATTCATGTGCTGTGTTGCCTGAAGGAATAAGAACATAAACCATTTTTGCAATCAAGAATCACTGCAAGAAACTTATTACTGGAAAAAATCATGTACTAAATGATGGGGATTTTTTTAAAACCTCTTTTGCTTTCATGCCTCCCTGCCCCACTAACTTGCTAAGATTTTTCAACAGGTCATTCATAAAGGTGGAAAAATAAGACCACACAATCAATTTGTGTTACTGTTATAGTTACTCATCTCTTCTTTCCTTTAGCTCTGGCTGCATCAAGGGTGGGTAGCCATTAAACCTTTTAAAAACAACAGTGAATGGCTCTGCCTAGATCAGAATGGGCTCTCTTTTGATCTTTTTGACTTTAACTCCATTGGTTGAACTCTGGTTACTTCAAAGAGAATGGTGCTTCCAGGTAATATCCTAGCTTTTCACTGTGTTCTTCTCTGCCTTTGCTGTTTCTTTGGCAAAGCCAAGTCAAAGACTCCTAACAGTGACCGAGCTCTTCTGAATAACCCATTTTGAGTTCTGGGCCTGGCCTTTAGGAGTGATGGAGTTTATCCATCCCCTTTTATTCTACTTCATCCTGTGGCATATGTCCATGAAAATGGCACTTGGCAGCCTCTTGAATGTCTGCATTACATCAGAGAATTACAGTCTGGAAAAAGATAATCTCAGCTGGAAACTGGGGTTTGCATTCAGTGAGAATCTTGTGTTTTGTTCCCCCTCCTGACTCCTGGCTGTTCTTTTTTGGCTGGTGATCAAATATAAAGTTGGTGTCCAACACTGATCCTTCCGAAGAACAGCTCCATTCAAATTGCCATGAAGGAATGAAACACATACAGGTATTTCAGAAATCCAAATGGTATTAATAGTGTTGGGGGACAAAGGGAAGGGATAATTAATAAATTATCAGACCTGCTTTCAGAAGGGTTACTGTCTAAATGATTAAAAAATATAAGGGGAAGGGGGGAGAAATTAAGGCTTGTATATATGGCTCCATTGTGTATTGTAGATCTGTTTTGCATTTTATATGTAATTGTTGTGCTACTACCTCAGCTGACCAGCCAGTGTACGGAAGGATAACGTCCAACTACAAAATGATGCTGTCTTTTTTTTTTATAAATAAAAATAGCCACTTCACTTTGTGTTTTGTCACTGCACCGATACATGGTGTAACGCAATACAGCCTAATTCAACATACTGTGCTCAATATGGAGAGGATTCTATCTGACTGGATAACTGAGACATTCTGGAGGGTGTCTGGCAGACAGGAGCCGGGGGAAAGGAAAGTGTCAATACCTGATGATTATGTATTTGTGCAGGTTTTTTCAAATTCGCTCCCTAGCACTTCTGGGATATTGGTAATAGCTGAGTGTTTAATGTAACATTCTCGTGGACTTTGATGGACACTGATCAGCTACCATCTAGGTGCTAATATGCTTCACGCCAGTCAAGTTGCTAACTGCTTCTCCGTAGATGTTGCAATGACTTCATCTCTTCTACATAATTCCTTTCCCTATAGCTCTTTGTTTCTTACCCTTTTTGTTCTTGGACCTCGCATGTTTGGTTGAGTGGGTGTGGGGAGGTTTTTTTGTTTGTAAGCAGTGGTTCTAATGCTGGTTTGACTGGGGTAAAGCCACATAGAAAAGACACTGATTCCTGCAGGCTGGCTTCACTGTCTGGAATTGATGGGTAATGATCTTTTCAACTGGCTTGACAGGCAGTAGCAATAAATACACCTGACCTCCTTCCTGTGCTCTTGCCTCACCCCAGACAAGGGTTACACAAAATTCATCTGTGCAGAATAATACACTTGCTGCGGAAATCCAGAAGCCTCTTGCTATCTTAGCTTCTGGATTGGGTAGCTCTGAAAGTCAGGATCATTGTTAATAGGCGCTGTACCAGAGTCGTCTTTTTGAACGGGGATGGGGAAGTATCTGATTAGAGATCCCGTTACCCCTGACACAGTGTAGAAGGCTCCTCTGCTTTGAAAACAGTTAATCAGGTATCCGATCCAGCCATAAGACCTGATGAAACAAACTAATGTTGACCACACTGATGCCTTGCTAAATTACTCGGTGGGAATTCCTTTCTTTATTTTTTCATTCATGGGAGGAGTGCCATGCTATCTGTTCCCAGCTGCTGGAGTTCATGAGTAGTGACAGTTTTGCTTTCCCAAATTTTTTAAAAAAATCTTCCACTTTCTCATATGTGTCACGGACATTAATATTTTGCATTACACTGGAAATCTCTTTCAGCCTGAAATAGACCCCCTGTCTCTTGACTCTCCAGAGACACTGGCCAGCCAGCCTCCATTAGGGGGAGTTATTCAATTCCTGTTCTGTTACCTGCAAGGTGGTGAAATGTTTATTTCTCACATGAAAAAATGAAGCTACCTCTGTGTCGACATACTCTAGTGGCTGGCCCAGTGTAAGCCCTGTAGGAAATAGAGGTCAGCTCAGACAGAGGATGCCTCGCATGGCGAGGTCATTGATGCATACTGTCTACAGCGAGCCGAGTTTGAAGTGTAACCTCTCCATTTATTAAAACATGGTGCTTTTCTTCTGATTTAGAGCAGGGACTTAGGTCCTGATCTTGCAAGCTGCTCTGTATGGGCATAAGGACTCTCTTAACTACCTCTAACCTAATTGTATTTCAGTGTAAATAAATCTGCCTCTTTATCTAGGCCTGCTGCTTCCAGGGGGTATTTTGGTAAAGTGGTAACTGTGAGAATTTTGTCATTTTTAGTTCATGGACAGAACAAGCTGTGGGAGCATGTCTCCTTTGGTGCTTTTCCTGGCATTAGTAGGCCCTCTACTTTTGGCTTTTTAGAATGGATTTGCTGCTAAACTTTGTTTCATTTTGGTTCCTAGCCAGCCATTTTAACTCTCTAAGTGAATAATGCTTTGGAATCAGATTACCCCGAGGTTTTGACAACTTGTGGGCATTAAAGCAACTTTAACTGGAAGCTTGAATCTAAAGTAATGGAGCTCTGGGTTTCAGAGGTCATGATCTAGATTATTCAAGATCCTGGGGCTGGCGTAAGTCAGGAGTAACTCCAAATAAACTACAAACTAGTGTAAAGTCGGTGTGAATGTAAGGAAAATCAGGGCCTAAATGTTCTGTAGTATAAACAAAAGGGGTAAATTCAGACCTGGTGTAAATAAGCACAGTTTTCTTGCCCTAGCAGAGTTGCGCATCCATTTACATAAAGTATGAATTTAGTCCAAGGAACCGAACTGGTCACAAATCAAATTGCAAGGGCGTCAGTTCTCTTTGTAGAGATTATGCTACATTTTGTGTGCTCCAGTGCCCAACAGTGTTTTTTAAGTAAGTAAGAACTCTTGACGTTCTACCATGTCAATACCTATAGCTTTGGGGAGATTATTTGTTCATAAAAATGGACTTTAATAACTGCATCATGTGAACAAGAAAAGTTCTCTTGGGATAACAAGGAACATTATTGATTCACCTCAAGGACTTGGTTTTACAATCTGAAATTACTCGAGAGAGAGAATGTGTTGCCCATCCAGAGTCTTAGTGTATCAGAGCTACTGACCAGAGTTAGTGTAGGGCACACTGGATTACAGTTAAATTGCCTTTTTTAAAAAGAAGAAAGGAAGGGACCTAAATAAGCAAAACAGACTGTACCCGGTATGGCTTCCACTAGAACACTAGTGAATTTTATTCTTGTGTTCTTTCTAAATCCTACCTTCCACATTTAGTTTGTTGTAATTCCAAATGTGTTTCTTTGTAAAAAGAACATTATCAAATGACATTCACTCTGAACGACATTATATGCTTGATTTACAAACTCTTTCTCTATATACTCTGATAATGTATATACTTCGAAATCAGTCGTTTTAATTGTAGAGCCATGTGGTAAACATTAATTGCCTCACATTAACTGCCTCACCGGCCCTCTGCCCATTAATCCATCTCCTGTGGGACTGACTTTCACATTTTAAATCCACAAACCACTTCAGGTGACCATCACCTAAAAAAACCCAAACCAAAACCAGTAACTTGCCACAGAAATATTCCCTCCTCTCTTCTTCTTGTACTAAAACAAAACACCCACCTAAAAAACCCTGAAAGTAAACCTGGCCAAAGCTGAGATGGGTGAGATTCAGATACTTTTTAGGTCTAGAAAAACAAGTCTGTTGTCCCGTTGGCTTGCAGGGTTGGAAACAGGAGCTCTGCCCCTATTGGGAAGCGGGGATTGTCAGCATCCCGACATAGGACACTAGGTTGTCCTGAAAATGTCAGTTATTTAAGTGAGTAATGTCATAATTCTCAGAAACATACTTCAGTGATGGGCAGTTCCTCGTAGGGTCACAGCTGATGCCTGTCTTTCCCGGCCAATGGTCTGAGCAAACCAGCTTTGTCTGTTCACTGAAATTAGATTTGGTGACATCGAGTTATTTTAAGTTGGCTCTACATACTGCCCATTTGTACACCATGCAAAATAACCACATGGGTGGAAGCTTGGTATGATTCATACCAAGCAGGTCATGGTTATGGTCGAGGGACTTGGGTCTGGATTCGCCAACATGTTACAAGTTCAGACTCAGGTGCAGCTGGGGAAGCGAGCAGAGTGCATGTTATGTCTTTGTGGATGTTTATATGCACACGCAAGCTTTCGTTATAAAGGAAATGGAAAAAAAAATCCCCTTCACTTGTCTGGCATGCTTTGTGCTGCTTGTATTTAGGGGTGGATATCTGTTGCTGCTACCTTATTTGTGGGAGGTTATTAAATCATTGTTTTGTCCTACAAAGGAGCTGGGGGGGGCACAATGGGGAGACAGTATAAAGAATTGTCGGCTAAATAAGTGTAAGAGGTTTAAGCTTTTCTAATTCAGTGGCAGAACACTCATAAGGGAGTATGTTCACTAAGGTCGAAGTCCCACTGAGTCTTTTCCTATTGAGTGGATAGATTAATGGTGATAAATTCTGCTGTGTCAGGAGAAGTGTGAGACCTGGTGCGTGGCGATCTATAGCAAATACTTCAAGTGGAAAAAGCCACCACTTCCTTGTTGTTTCTTTGGCATTCTTCTTCTACAATAAGTAATAAATAAATAAGTGTTTGTGGGTTTTTTCCCCAGATAGTTTTGGAAAATATTTAACTAGAGACTCTAATGAGAAGCCATTATAGCTGCAAATAGAATTGTTATAGTCATTTCAGCTGTTAACAATTTAAGGGGAGTTGCTCACAAACTGTTCACTAATTAGAGACCAACTCACTTTTAAAAAAATGTTTAAATTATAGTTAAGTTGCATGTGGTATACGGTACAAAGCAGCATTTGAGTAGAAGTCCACCCAGCCATGTAGGGTTTTCTACTTGGTAATATTTAATAACTGTACACTCCAGCAGGAGTGCTGGGACATCCCTCCCACCTCGTCCCCCTGAGGCCCTTCCCCCGGGCCCCTCCCCCCACGGCTTACTGCTCTTCCCTCTCCCACCCAAGTCGGGAGCGACTCCTTTGCAGCATTGGGGCTCGGAGTTGCGGCTGCCCTGGTTGGCACAGGTGATGACTTGGTGCCTTTCCCACCCACAGTAACTGGACTCTGGGTGTCCAGTCAGTAGCTCTGGCTAGATACTGTATGGACCCCGTTTCGACTGGTCTTCCCAGTTGAAAATCGTACATCCCTACGTGCACTGGATGTAAAGAGGCTGTAGTTAGCCCTGGGCACATGGGACCTCAGTAAGAGCGAGTTCTGAGAGAATGTGGAATCAGTCAACGCTACACTCGGCTGATGTGGCAACTCGTGGTGTCAGACACCATTATGTGGTCGAGGGACATCCACATAGAACACTTCCCCGGACGTCAGCAGTACCGGGGGAATGAGTTGGAGTGCCGTTGAGAAGTGCAGTCAGGAAAGTAACTGAAATACTTTTCTGGCGGACTGTATTTTCTATATGGACAACCTACCCTAAATTCTCTATTACTGAGGGACAATCCTCACTCATTTATATATTTTGCTTTCCTCAGCCAACTCTCTATAACTTGTTTCATGAGTGATGTACCCGAATACTTGGATGCTAATATTTAAACCGTATTCTTAAAGTTATTCACTTAAATGTGGGTTGTTACTGATTATGCACTATATGTATCTTATGACTTTAAAAACCAACTTTGTATTTGTAGATAACGGAAGCACTATACCCAGATGTACAGACACTCTTTTCTTAACCTGTGGACTATATAATTTTTTAACATTAGCTTTAATAAATTTTTTGAAAATGTATATAACATTCACTTACTCTTCCACAGCTTGAACTCTCATGTTCGTTCTAGATTACAAAGGTTTAAATCATAAAAAGGGTATAATTTCCTTTGGCAATCACAGGATGGGTTTATTACTCATAATCAGAAATGTCAAGAGATGATTTCCCAGTCCTATTTTAGGCACATGAACGAAAGGCTGTGCTTTTGACAGCGGGTCAGAACAGCACTTTTAGAAGTTTAAACTTAATTTCCATTTCTGGCACAGCTTGCTCTAATTACTGTGTTCTCCAACAATATCCTGTACTCGTTATATTCATTTATTAATGGTTAAATGAGCATTCTAACCTATTAGGAAAGTTAAGCCATATAAATGGGGGTAGGGTTTGAAAGACAATTTACATCTGCCTTGTTGGTAAAGAGCAACATTTTACTCTGTGTGATGCAAATTATTGCTAGTTAAGGGGATGTCCTAAAAATATAAGAGAATGGAGTTGTTCTAACTGTAGCTACAGTAACAATTATGTGGGTTATTTTTAGTTTTATATTTTAAGCACTGAATAAGATGAAAATATGTGTTCTCCAGAGATCTTTTAAAATAAATCTAGCTAATTTATTCAGCAGCCCTGGAAGTCTCACATGGTCCCCATCAGACAGATCATTTTTTGCCTCTGCAACTCACTTGCTGTTTGACGCAGGTAAGTCCGTTCACCTCTCTCTGCATTATTTGTGTACGTCTACAAGAGAGATCCTACAAAACACATTGACACCTTTCTGTGCAAAGTGCTTCGTTAGTCCAAATGTTCTTGTTTTTTTGTTAAATTAAGCGTTGGATAAAGTACAGCTAAAACATGCCCTTCTGATTTCTTTGTGAAATAATGTTGGGACTTTTAGTCTATCTGGTGCTAGTCTTACATCACACCGCAACCATGCATGAATAATAAACTACTACTGTATTTATTTTCTGAATCGGAAAACAGAACGCATCTCCTTTTTGTCCAGTAAATCCCGTTTTTGACGTGTGAGTCTTGGAGGTGGTGCAAATGAAATGATCTGGCTCTTGGAAAAAGGAGTAATAGCTTCCTGTTGAAGAGTGAACTCTGATTGTAAAGAGGGAGCTTAGCCAAGTGCCCTCTAGGAATTTGTCTAGTACTGTGCCTAAGGCATGAGACGCTCCCTAAAACCTTCTCTTATCTCCTCCTCAAAGGCCTAGGGAGGTGCTCTGTCAAGGTGCATTCAGGGGTAGTTCCTTGAAACTGAAGTATAATTTTAGCCACTCAGGTCTGAGTAAAACACTCTCCTGCTGTTGCTGGTTGTTTACTCTTGGCCAATGAAGGGTGTCAGAACTTCTGTTAGTGATGTCGGAAGAGCCGACTCAAAATGGCTGTGAAGGATTGAATCCGTAACTAAATCCTCCTACATAGCCAGTCCCTGTTGCAGTGGATAGCTCTGATTTCACGTAGGCAGGTAGATTAGATCTGGTGGGCTTCTTAGGCAGGTTAACCTAGTGGTAAGGGCACTGGATTGGTACTTGGGGAGACCCGGGCTCAATTTCTGACTCTTCTGTAGACTTCCTGTGTAACCGCAAGCAAGCCCCTTTGTCTACCCTGAGCCTTAGTTTCCCCATCTGTCAAATGAGGCTGTAGCTGCTCTGCTTCCTGACTCTCCTTGGTGATAAAATGCATTCATAATTGTGAAGTACTTGGATGCTACAGTCAAGGGAGCCAGAGGAATATATATAGATAGGAGCTGGATACTACACAATGGGACCTCAGTCTGGGGTGAGGTCTTTAGTTTCTACGTATTGCAAATGGTTGCTGCTGTATTCCAAATAATATGATATTTACATGCTTGATGTTTATCTTGTTGCACACAGAGCAATCTGGTAGCAAAGGAATTTATGATCACAAAAATAGTGTTTGTGTGTGTGAAGTGCAGTAATATATAGCAATAAAACCCATAATTGCTTCAGGAATATACCATGTTATACCAAACAGCCACTTAATTATGGCTTGCATATAGTTTTGCTAGAGAGAAACTGGTGCTTTCATGTGAAAAAAATACATATTATCTCCTTTCAAGCACACCTTAATTGCCTGCAATGAATTCATTAATTAAGCAATAGATCTTACAAAAAAGGGCAGGCTCATCTGTGCATGCAGAGTATGAGGGAATATATGTAAAGATATAGTCAGCTTTTAGATTCAAGCAAAGAGGGGTCTTGGATAAGGGCTGGTGGGGAGAAAGGAGGGACAATTGTATCAGAACCTGGCCCACCCAAATTGAAATGGAAGGGGATGGGACTCCAGTGAACAAATGTTCCAACTCGTTCTGTAACAAAGGTTCCCGACTCAAAAAATAGTGACTTGTTGATACCGCTTGGAACTGACCTATAGCGATGGGATGGTGAAACTTTTGCCGTTAGATTACCATTGCTGCAAGATAATGCCTGTCAGTGCAGGTTAGTTCCAGACAGCACCACTAAATCGATAGTTTGAGTTGGAAGCCTCTGTAATGGGAGTAGTTGGAGGAGTTCTTGTTGTCTCTTATGTTCTTATGTGATATTATGGAGAATAAATACTCCTGGCATGTCAAGATCTCTTTTACACTTACTTTTCTGTTTCCAGTGCTTTGTGTAGAAACAATACCTGACTCCTCTATAAGAACTGTAGCTTGCAGAATGATGAATTATGGGTGGGTGGGGGGGAAGAGGGAATTTGTTGTTAGAGTTTAGAGTTAGGATTGATATATGAAGTTAAATTATTTAACAAATTGAAGCAGTAACAAGTAAATTGCTTTTTCCTTGTACTGTGAAATTCTTTATAATTCGGTTGCTTTGCTACATTTTTGTTTTGTTTTGTTTTTTTTTTAACAAGAACATAGCTGTGCACCTCTAGACTTATGTATCCCTATTTGTTGTGGTGGTCCCTTGGGAACCTTTACTTGTAAGTCAGTGAGTTTTACCTGAGTAAGGAGTGTAAGGATCTGTAAATTCAATTTCTTTTGTGCATGGTAACTTGTTTGTTAGAAACTTGAGATGTAGGCTCTACATTCAGAGGTGATCTTAAATTAACTCAAATGTGTATCAGTCGCTTTTTGTTTTCACCTCTTGGAACAGTCTAGAGAGTCATTAACAAATGTTAACGTGGAGAAAACTGAGAAGATGGTTGTCATGACTTGAACCCATTTGCTCTGAAATCCCAGGGCATGGATGAATTAGTCTGTGTTTTATGCCACCCACATTAAAATTTGACACTTTGATTGTAAGACACTTCTCTATTTGGTAAGCTCTCTAGGGCAGGGGTTCTCTGAGGCCCCCCTCCATATGCTCTAAAAACTCCAGGGCCCAGTGGGGGCGCTCAACGCAGGGGCCTTGGGAATAGGTGTAGTCTGACTTCTGTTTAGGGCAAGCAGGGGCCAGCGGGGCTCCAGCCACCTCCACAAGGCGGGGTCCAGAGAGGGAATGCCACCTCCATCCCCTGACACACCTCAGCAGGCCACCCACCTGTCTGCAACCAAAAATTATAACTCAGAGGTGGGGGGCGTAGTTCAGAAAGTTTGAAAGCAACTTTGGGGTCAGGGATGGGGTAGCTCAACTTGCAGGGAGGTGGTAGCTAGGTGATGTCTTCAGGCAGGGAGTAACTCACGGTGCCGAGAGGGGGTTGTTCTAGGGCACAGAAGTCATCTTCATTCTTCTATGTGAAGTGCTTAGCCCACTTCTTGGTGCCATTAGCTAATTTTGGCATAGGTGTGAATGTCAAGGCAGGACTGACTATTTTTATTATAGTAAATCCTTTTCTCTGTTTTTAATGGCTATTGGCCAGGATGGACAGGGATGGTGTCCCTAGCCTCTGTTTGCCAGAAGCTGGGAATGGGCGACAGGGGATGGATCACTTGATGATTACGTGCTCTGTTCATTCCCTCTGGGACACCTGGCATTGGCCACTGTCAGAAGACAGGATACTGAGATAGATGGACCTTTGGTCTGACCGAGTATGTCTGTTCTTCTGTTCTGATGTGTGCTGTACAGAACAATGTTAGCCTCCATTTTTCTCTGGCTGTGGAAGAAAACGTGCCTCTGAAGTATTAGTCTCATGACTTTGCAAAGACATTTTTATTGCTATTGGTGGATCATAAAGATGGTTTTTCTCAAGCGGCGAAGGGCTTGGTTTACAGAAGGGACATTGACTGTAAAAGCTAATGAAGAAACCTTTGCTTCTTGTGTGATCCCGGGAGAAGAGCAATTTCATTCTCTGCTGTGATCATATTTTAACTTGTATTGTGTTTTTATTAATTTGTTACTCTGACTTGAAATGCTAGAGTTTGGGGATCACCAGAGAGGCCAAAGTCGTCATTTATCCAACAACAAAGAAGCTGATGCTTAAGGTGGGGGAGAGAACCCAGGAGCCATTTTCTTCCTTTCCGTTTTCCTTTGACTAAACAGAAGCTATTTTGTACATTTTAAAAAAAAATTGGTGGTTTCGAATTATAATTCTGTAAGGCCTACGCCCCTGCATCTCTGTATAAGTAGAAAGAGTGTTCCCAGTTATGCTTTTATGAGTATAGATTTTCCACTTCACATTCTTGAGAGCATGGAAACGTGATTAATGTAAAAAATTGTCAAACAGCATTAATCATAGTTGATTTCTTATTGATTTTTTCCAAGAACCAGGCTGCTGCTTGTGCTGGCTGGTGAGCTTCTGTACAGTGGATAAAAACTAAGCATGAGTCAGACTTTTTTTTTAAAAAAAAACAAATAAGTTTGAAAGAAGCCTTGATAAATATGCTTGAGAGTAAGTCAGTTGCTCAGCCAGTATTTTTTAGAAGCCTGTCATAATGGTAGGTTGAGGTGGGCTTAGAGATCGGGCAGTCAGCACGTTGTATTTTGTAATTACTACACAATTATGTTCCCTAAAGTACACCATGCAAGACAAGCAGTTTTACATCTAATATATATTTTCAATCAGGTTGGCCTTTGCAAGACATAAATGACATAAGGTGAACAAACTGCTTATTAAGGTAAAACAATGAAGGCCCAATTTTTAAAAGGTTAAGATGTACTAGAAAGTATCAGTGCATCCTCAAAGTCATTAATGTTCTACAGAATGCACCGTGTGTGGTATTTTGAAAGGCCACAGTAACCTTTTCAAGCGTGGAGCATTCGAACAGGAATATATTTCCACATTGTTCAGAAAAGAGAAATCGGGTTTAAAAGGCTTTTGATTTGCTTAAAAATAACCCTCTCTTTGGAGCTTAAAAAGAGAAAATGATAGCATATTAAGAACTCAACTAAACTACCAATTACCGAAAAAAAGAGAGAACAAAAAACAAGACAGAAAACCTTTTGGGGATAACAGAGATGTAAGCCATCCATTTTTTTTAACGTTCATTGCTTTGCAGTTTCTTACCTAACTCTTTCCCTAATCTTAAGCTTTGTAATGTTGTTTTTTTTTTGGTCTTAAATACAGTCACTTTTCTTTCTTCCAGTTACCCAAATGCCACTATTTCCAGCAATCTGTCATGTCCAGATAGGACTGTAAATTGAAAGTGAAGTGCAAAGCTTTTGGTGACAAGAAAAGTTAAGAATCTGGTGTTGCAAACAATTGTTTATCATAATGGTGCAATTGCAAATGGGCCTAATGAGGTAGTACTCTCTATACTTGTTAATAAGTGATGTCATGTCCTAGGGTCCTAAATATTAAAAATATATTTGTAGATTGAGTGCATTTGAATCTTCACAGTTCAAATCCAAATATTTCAAAATCACTTCTACCGCTTGTTTGCTAAAACAGAGTTCCCAGTTGTGTCTTCACTCCCGAATGCTAGAAGTGTTGTGGGCCTGAACATGCATTCCTTGCGCATCCAACATAGATTTTAGGTAGGTGTTTCGAGGGCCCCAGGAATGCAGGTTGGTAGCTGGTGCCCCACGTCAGCAAAGCACTAGCACGTTGACATCAATGATTTCAGCATGTCACGGTCAACTTTTCAGCATGTGCATAAGGGCATTACGGAAGCAGGACCTAGAGTCTAAACGTGGCTGCTTCTCTTTGCTTGTGTGGTTCAACCCAAGTCTCCTCTCTTGCTGTAAGCTTGCAGTTCTCCTTTGACTGAAAGCAGGGTGAGAAATGCACGTTTCATTAGTCCCAGTGAGTATTCTCGTTATGTTACCGTTGGGTAAGACAGCTTGTCTCTTAGAAATTAAAACTGAAATAACTGGTCACCCCTGCTAATGAGTAACATCTTCACTTTCCAGCTGACAGTATTTGCTTTGGCAGTGGAGAAGTTCTTCATTTTTAACCAGTGCAGAATCTGGTTTAAACTCTCTGGGCAAAGGGAATTTGGAAGATAACACGAGAAAGTCCTGCTAAATGGAAAAATCAAGCTGCTTTGCGAAAGAGCCTCTCCTTCACATCTATTTGCCAATTGCCTTTTTGGAAATACACAGTGATTCTGAATTCATCATGTTGCCAGTTAAAAGCTCTTGATGATGAGCGCTTTTCTCTCAACTCTTCATGCTTTTAACTCTAGCAATGGGTATGGAATTGAAAGACCTCCAAGGTAGGATTTTAAAGTCTATATACTACGTTTACACTCTTGCACGTGGAAGAGCAAGAAATAAAAATACGCCATCACCCGCTGGAGGTTCCAAAAGTAACTGTTGTCTTGCTTGCATAGTGCAGGTACTTCTGGCTGGATTATATTGTTCCAACATGCTTCCAAAGAGAACAGCCCGAGCTTGTGACTAGATTGAGTGAATTTTGTAACCCAATGCATCAGCATGCTGAGATCTGGAATGGTGAACATCTAGGGTATGTGGTCTGACAAAGAAAAGAAATTTCCTGTGAAATAAGCAACAGGAACCCAGCTGTCAATGGGATTTTCCCCTCCCCCTTCCATCCTTCCGCATCTGACAGTTCTAGCTCCAATTTCCACTTTCTTGAAAAATAATCCCCATTTAAATAATAAATTTGGAGCTTTTAGAGGAGTTTCCCCCTATGTAACACTGATTCAAATATCTGATCATAAACAAGGAAATCTAGAACACACATGCAGGGGACGATGCAAGTATCTTGGCAACTAAACCAATTTACTGTCTTTCCTGGCTGAGGTTTGTAAGCATCAAGTTGCACTCCTCTGTGGAGGAACAGCAGGTTAGTGTCTGATAGGAATCAGATCAGGAGCAGAGTAGAGCACCAGGCATCCGACAGGTTGTCAAACCTGTCACTTTCCAGCTTTTTCTTCCCCCTGACAAGGTTAGCCACTGACTGACAAGGATACAGCGAGGCAGAATGGCAGCGGAGCATCAAAAGTCAGGAAAACTGCTTGCACAAAATGGCTGAGATGCTTCTTACTGATCATATAACATCTCTGCAAACAAAATTCACTTATTTTCAGCTCGTTTCTGCAGTGATTTTTCAGCCCCCTTCCCACGCAATAATTAACAAACTGCAACATTTAGTGCATGTTCTCTCTTCAGGATCCAATTGCCCATTGAACATTTATGTAACTTCATTGGAGATCTTATTTCCAAACTTTAAAAAAGGCTGCGTTCCCTTTCTTCACCAGTGGGTTTTTTTGTTTCTGAAAGAGACCTGACTTTTTCTTTTTCTTTTTCTTTTTTTTTTTTTTGTTAGAGAAGGGGTTTATTATTTCAGGGATCATTTGGAAAATGGATATATAATTGAACTTGACCACTTTGGTTAAGTGGCATTTGTACATTGACATGTCCAGCTGTGTTGTCTTAATATTACACCAAGCTGTTTGCTTGTGTTGCAGAAGTATCTGCTAGTTATTCCAAGATGGGAGTCCTGATATTCGTTCCTCTCCCTCCCAGCTCCCCCTTGCTCCACCTTCTTCTACGTCCGTGTAAAAGACCCAACTCTTCTTGTTGGGCAACGCTGGTGTGCAAGAGCAGCACTCTGCTTTGATCCTGCTGGTGTGCTGGTCACAAGCAGGCATCAAATGTTAACTGCTATTTTAATGGAGTTGCTTTGTTCATTATAAATCATGCACTGCACAGACAGTTTGGATCCTGGACACTGTATTATAAGCTGGTGTGTATGCATGCTACCTCCCCCGGTGTCTGGGATTAGACTGGCTCAAGAATGTGTTCTCATGAGCCCTAATATACTCCAGCTGCTGCTGGAAATACACGTTTGTCTCAGGTGGTGGGATCTGGGTTCGGCCCTTGCGCAGGAGAGTGTTTGTTGTATCCATTCCTTTGAGCATGGAAATACCGGCTGCTCTGGGATCCAGTACAGTGCCCAGCTCTTCCAAACCAACAATGGAAAGGGTCCTCTTTATATTAGATATAAAATGTTAGTATGCACTCATTTATTTTAATTTTCTTTTACGCTGTAACCATCTGCTTTTCTAAATGCTTCGGCTGGTGGAGAAGGGGAATGTGCTATCGAGGAGCTGTGTGCACTGAGCAATAGGATTTCTCTTGCTGCTGTTCTTTTTAATTCATTCAGGAGAGAAGAAAACAAAATTAAAGGGGAAAAGCAACCAGAATAGTAAATTCAGCTCAGAATACTCTGGATAATAGTAAAACCAAGAAACGAGTTGGCTCAGACAGACAGAGCTGTAGATTTATGCAGATCTATCCCGTAATCAAGAACTAAAGTTAGAGTGCATTCAAATGAATTAAAAATTTCAACGACCTCAGCATTTCCACAAGTTCAAAAGCTGTAACTTCTGTTAGTCTCACACACATACCTAACTACCAACAAAGTGTGTGCGTGCCCTCCCATAAAGAATTACTTATCCTTACTCCTAAATTGAAAACTTTCATACCTTTTACAGCTTCATTCATAGGTTATGAAGCTTCCTTATAAGGATGAATTTTATCTCCTGAAGCAATGCAATATAATTTCATGTGTATGATACAAAATGGCTCTGGGATTTAGATTAATGCCAGAATTGAGAAGACGATACCTGTGCTCTTCACTGTGATTTGCATTCTGCCATGGTGTGTGAGAGGTATATACACATACATACACACTCCTATTAAACTAGAACATGCTTGGAGAATCTCAAGACTTTCTGTGAAACTGTTTATTTCTCAGCTAAAGCACTGAGGCAGCAGAGCGGGTGTATTTATGTAGAAACTTGTATATTTAAGGGGTTCATACTTATTCATCATCAGATCCATATAGGCATAAATGCTATTTTTTTTTAATTTTTTTTTTTGGTGGGAAGGCGAACAGCAGCTGCTTTGCTGTACATTAATGCCCAGGATGGCTGTTTTCATATTCATCATGTCGCTTTAAGCATCTGTTGACAGGTGGGGAGAGTTTTTTATGAAGAGACGCATCACTTTATTGCTTACCTTGGGTATCAGCTTCCTGTTAGAACACTGACAAGTTAGCTGAAAACTACTCTGCACAGGACTCAGATCAGTGAATATGTACTATTATGGGCACATCTTATTAGATAAGAGTGGCATTTGGTAAGTGTTTGAGGTGCGAGAGCTGAGTGATTGTCATGTTAACTCTACAGGAGAGCCATGTTTAGATGTGGGAGAGCCATACGCATAGTGCTGTGTGCTAACTTATCAGAACAATTCATTGCTTTATAATATGTGCAATTATAGTATGAAGCAATTTTGGTGTGAATTTTAATCTGAAATTTGAAGACAATGCCAGACTGGTGAGCGCAATGCAGATGCCTAAGTGAGATGAGGATTAAACCAGCCTTCCAGAGACGTGGTGAATATTGTGTTCCATAAACTGGTTTCTAGAAGAGTGGTCCTGCTTTTGAGTGGTAGCGGGTATTGTAAACTTGAGTGCAGCACTAGTGGTTCCATGCTCTTCACTGGAGTGTGTTCAGTGCAATAGGAAAAGGTAGAAGTGCCGTTCATGAGTAAATGATTTGTAACAAACTAAACAAAAAAACTCTGCCCCCTCCCCAGTGCCAGGAATCTGGCATATGTCTTCAGAATGTCTGGAAAGTTTTTGACCTCTACAAAGCTCAGAGGTCCATCTAGCTTGGTAGCATTACCGACTAACCTATTAGAATGGCGGTTTTCCATTGCAGACCCCTAAAACATTTTGAATGGAGGCTTGTACCCCTTTGGAAATCTTAGACACAGTCTGCGGATGCCAGGGGTCCGCGGACCACAAGTTGAAAACCCCTTGTACTAGAACAATAGATATAAGATCTCTTATTATAAACAGACAGTTTAGTGATTTGCTTATTGAAGTCCATCTTCTGAACCCTTGTGTATTGGTAAAAGAGTGCAATAAAATCCCTTCCATTCAAAACGTACCATTCTTCACGCTGACTAATAATCAATAGTACCATAACTATTTATCTATAGATGCTGTTTTGTTGGAGTCTCTGTCAAGGAGAATAATTGTACAATAAAATCCACTATACTAATTTATAACTTTTCAAATATAGCTCCATTGCTATAAAGATTTGTGCCATTTTTTCTTGGGCTGCTAGAACTGCAGGCCCAAGAAGGATGTTGATTCCTCTAATTTTCCTCTCCTCCATTTTCCGGATTTAACAAGCCCATTTGACTAAGTAGGCCAGCTCAAGCAAATCCTTACTTTGATCCATAAGCACCAGCTTGGAGATTGCAGCATGCTTCACAAAACACGGCTTGAGTACACGGAGCTGCATTGGACTCTTGAGGATGGGTTGGACCTTCTGTAGTGGCCTCAGTGAACAGGGAGGGCAAGCTGGTTTGTGTCTCTTTCACACCGGAGATACCCAATAGAAGGAAAATAATGTGGCACACTGTTCCTTAAGGTGTAAATTATTACACTTGGATATATTTTTGAATTTATTTTTTTGCCCAGCTTGAATATCCTCGTTGGTTTTGGCAGCTCTTTGGAAAGTATTACGGTTAATGCCATTTGCTGCATCTCTGTTGTCTTGTTCCCCAGCTGTATTCTTTGCCTTTCAACAGCAAACACAGTCTTACCAAAAGGTGCTTCTGTCCTGTGTTTTCTCTGAATGAGTTGCCACCCCCTAGGAAGCAGTCTGCACAACCCAGCCCAACAGACCTTATCTTCACCTGCTTTCACTCCCAAATCTATTTGATTAGGAGTCTGCCCAAGCTAATTTCATAGATGTCAGGCCCTGGGGATGAGAGACCTGATTGAATTCTTCATCATGCCACATCTGTAGAAATAAACTCAAGTTTACTCATTTCCTCAGCCCTTCCTTTTTCTCATGCTGTGCTGCTTGCTAAGCTCGATCAAGAATTTGAGAATTCCCATGCAACAAGTCAGCCTGAATTGCAGAGCCAAGTTGGTGTCATAGGCTTAGTTTCACCTCTGTGCACAGGAAAATGAACATGGTGACCTGTTGCATCTTTGGTACAATGTATCCAGTTTCCCATTAGAACTGGGTGGGGGCAAAACCTTTGCTGTTGTAAGGATTGTTGCTTTTTCGTGTGGTCCAATGGCTCCCCAATCTTAAACGATTTTGTAGAACTCCACTTTCCCTGGACCGTGAATATGATTTACAAAGACTCTTGGACCAAACCCTGGCCCCGCTCCATACCTTCTCCAAAGCTGTGCCAGACCTGTGTGGCCTGTCCAGACTAAAACCGATACAGGGATGGTATGTGGAAAATAGGCACTAAAATGCAAGAATTTAGATTCCACCCACAGGTGAGAGGTAATTCCACCCTTTGAATGCCATATACAGTAGCTGAGTCCTTGTCATTTCCTTGCTGTGGCCCAAAGGCCTGTCTCAGCTGATAAACTGACTGTTGGCTGGGGAGTGGACAGGGGCCTGTCAAAGCAACCATTCTTCTGTGTTAATCTGGGTGAAAGAAGTAGAGTACAGCATGCCGCCATTCCTCCCCCAAAGCCATTTATAATCAGCCACCACAAGGCCCAAGATCCTACTCCTGCTCCTTTGCTCCCCTCGGGCTAACATGCACCCTGGGGCTACAGTACTCGCCACAGTCTCTGAAAGGGGGATGAGTGTCTGTGCAGGGACTCGGAGGGTGTTTGCAGGAGTGTTCCAATCTCCTAGGGCAGGCCTGGGCATTTCTCCACCCCGCTCCCCACGTGGGACTCCGCTGTCAGCAGGCTGGGAAATCAGCAGCGTTGGAATGTTCTGAAAAGAGCCAGGAGCCTCCAGGGCCACTAGAAGGAGCAGAGGTGACGGACAGAACCTGTCAAAGTGTCCGTTTGACAGCGAGCGTAGACGCGTGCAGTATGACCGAGTTTGTGCCTCTGGCTTCTGAGCTCGTTTCCTGCCTAGAATGGATGACCTGTGACTCTCCCTCTTACCGTTTGAGGTGGAGATTCCTGGCCGAAGAATACGACGCTTGTGAAACGAGTTGCTGTAGTGGTGAAGGGAGCATTCCTAGGACGCCCTGTGAAAACCTCCGCATGGGAGCCTGTCGGGACAATGGTGGCAAGCCACCCCGCATCCTCTGCTGTCAGTTATCGCGGGCTGGAACACATGGTTTGTCTGACACCTCCCGTCCTTGCCAGAATCTTTTCGTTTCCTTCCTGCAGGAATGTAGTGAAAGCAGCAGGGTTCCTGGACGCTGGTAAACCTGCTAAAGAGGAAATGGCAGCCAACTCTCTTGTGCCTGCTGGAGAGCCGCACGCAGGCTTTCAGCAGATTCTAGCGAGACGTAGGGCTGCCTTTAAGGTAGGGCTGTGAAATATTAAACGGTTAACCAGTAAGCATTTGTCTTTCCGGTTAACCCACTTTAACCTTTAAGCCCCAGCTCTGGGGACGACCGGAACAGCCCCGGCTCCATGCCAGCCGCTGACCCCAGCCCTGCGCTGGCCGGCTGGAGAGACCCCAACCCCACCCCCTCTCCTTTTATTCAGTTAACAGTTACATGATCCAGTTGTAATAGTTTAAATGGTTAACTTTTAAAACGATATTGACATCCCTACATTAAGGTACGGTGTCAATCCTGAGCAGTGACCGAGGCCAGCAGCTAGCGACCATTATTTGTAATCTCAGGTCTGGTCTAGCAAGTGCCAGTCAGAGATGGGATTTTAAAAGCCCTTGGGTAGATGCTGCGATAAGGTGCTTTGTTCCAGCATAGCTTATTTTGCTCCGCCGGACAGGAATAAGCTGTACCGGTGTAAGCTCTTACATCAGTATAGCTGCACTAGCGAGGTGGCCACTTGAACTAGGCTGATGTCATTAAAGAGGCTCCACTTTTAAGTGTGGAGCAGGCCTTTCTTTAAAGCATGCTCCTGGGGGTATATTGAGTCTGATACGAGTAGGCATGTGGGATTTGTGTGTGTAAATCTCTCACCGGCCCAGGCCATCTCCACAGCAGACTAGCAGAACTTTGTCCCTGCTTCTCCAGTGGAAAGGAGCTCACTGCACCTGCGCCCTGTGGTGTACCCGGCGCTGGTGTTGAGCTATCTGATGGGACTTGGCTGAGTGGCTCCCAGGGTCACAGTGTGGCTGAGGTCGTGGAGGGGGCTTTGATGGGGGAGTCCCGGTTTAAATGAGAAGGGGCTCGGGCAGGTTGTCTTCTGAGGGGGGATTTCCTCATCTCAGTAACTCGCTCCCATACTCTGCTCTGCTGGAGCCATCGTCTGCGTCCGGAAGGAGTGGTGGTGCGTAGACCCTTTTTAAATGGGCATTTGAGGAAGAGGGTGGCGGATGGGATGCTGGGGATCCTGTGAGGTGCTTTGAGTTGCAGTGAAAGGAGGGAGGAGTTTTGCTGTTCATATGGGCAGGCCATTAAGCGTGTTACAAGTTTGACGTTTTGGCATGAGGAGTTGTTCGTCTTGCTTGGCATAAAAGAATTCAAATAAATGAGCAGAGGCATTAACGACTCTGGCTCAGCTGGGAGTGCCTGCTGATGCTATTGATCCTCTAGTCCTGCTGGCCGCAGATGTAAAGTGCAGTTAAATACGCTCTAGTTCGCTGCAGCAAAATGCACCTGCCTTTAAGTCCATGTCTTAAATTCGAGACAGAGACAGGATTTTATTGGGCCTCAGCAATGAAAAGTTTTAGGGCAGTTCCTCAAATCAGGTGGGGTTTTGATTGTCAGTGGTCGTAGGTGTGCACCTATGCTTCTGCTTTTTCCACCTCCAAAATTTTGAAGGTACGCTTGTGCACATTGGAGGATGGGCTCATTTTAAATCACCTGTTTTGGTCATGATTTAAGTCAGCTAGCAGGGAACTGTGATTTAAATAATCAGTTTTAATCTTATTTTGCATTTGCACTTCTTAGTCATTTTCGTAAAGAAATGTTTTCTCATCGTTTGGTAGCCATTAAACCATGCTGGTTTGCAAGTAAATTGAGTCTTTACATGAAACTAGTACTTAGTTTGGCTAACCAGAAGGGTATGCTATATCCATATGCATTTAAGCAGTTCTATAGCTTTATGTACATATATTCAGAGTCCTAACTTTTATGTTTCTCTTAGAAAATGGTGAATGATGCATTTCTTCTTTACTAGATGATTCATGTTTTACTTTGATTTGTGTCAAGCTCTATTTGGATACAAACTGGAATTGAGTTAAAGTGCACAAAAATAACATTTCAATTTGTTGTTAGTTAAATAAGAACTACCTTAAATGTGCTGGATACAGAAGAAAAATAAGTTTATCAAACCATGTTTTGCATTTAAGTGACAGATTTATTCATTCCATGGGTAGTGAATTGAGGTGACTGTTTCTGAAGGACGTGAACCTGTAGATCTCATTCACACACCTGGTTTATATTTGCAGATTGGGAGAGGAAAACAAGCTTTCCTGCTTTTCCCGCCCCCAGTCGGTATTTCAGCTTGGTGTGGACTAGCCATTGAACTGAACTGGGTGAAGAAAATATTCTTTACACCTGCCGCAGAGGCTGCTGCTGTCAAAAGCTGGTTTGGCACTTCAGTTACTCTGGCTGCAGGTGCTTAACCAATGATGTCCACCAGTTCAGCGCTTTGACTTTCTTTTAAACTTTGTCATCCACATGTACTGCTCAATACAGTCTGATTTAATGGGTGATTTATGAATGATCACCTGTTGGGAGAATGTGATTTAAATGATTTTGAGATGTTAGCCAGCTGAGGCCTTCAGGTTGTCATAATTTCACATTTAATTTTAAGTAAATTGATTTTTTTAAGAAGTGTCATTTAAATTTTAAAAGTTCACTTTTTAAAATAATAGATTTTTGTCCAACCTGGCCAATGTGCATATTTCATAAAAGAAAGGGCCAGCCTCTGTCTTTCTCAGTTGCTAAACGCCCTCTCAAATTATCATCCACAAGATTGATTCCATAATAGCTTGTTAGAGGAAAGGAATTATTCCCTGTGTCACATAAGCCCTGGTGCTACGGCTCCCAACTTTGTCAGTGGCTGAACCTGCAGCAAGAAATGTTCCCGGACAGAACAGGGTAGCATTGAGAAGGTGATTGTGGGAGCAGGTCCCATTAACTGGAAGTCTCATAGGCTTATTCATTGCTGTTTAAAAAAATAGTCACAAAGGCCCACTGGTTTCTAAAGTATCTTCCTACAACTTTCCACTAGGGCTGGTCTAAAATATAAAATTAGGTCTACTTAGCTACATTGCTCAGGGGTGTGAAAAATTCCCTCCATGGAAAGAAGTTGTTAAGTTGGTGTAGACACTGCTAGTTCAATGGAAAAATTCTTCCATCAGCCTAGCTGCCACCTTTCTGCGGGTGTATGGATTTACATCAGTGAATCCTTATCTTTCTATTTGGAGCATGTGAAGGTGGGTTCCTTCCCTTACATCACCAGAAATAAATACATTCTTGGAACTGTTGTTAGGATGTTGGTTTCCAGGCAACTCTTCTGCTAACCTTGAGGCCAGGGTCTAGTTTTCTTGCACAGAGACTCCCTCTGGCAGCCAGACTAGGTGAGACTTAAGTCTGGCCCGGAAGTACACAAGTATTTGAGTGTCTGAGGTGGAAGGGACAAGGGGCCAGGAGGAGAGAGGGGTCCTGCAGGGGGCAGCTGGAGGAAAATGTAGGTTAACGTTTTTGTTGTTTAAGGTAACAATCAATACACATCCCAAGAAGAAGGCAAGTTTGGCTGTGATCTGCTGTGTGTGCTATTTTAGAAGCAAGGTAGGAACACACCTCATGTTCTGAGTTCCCCATAGTCTGTTTTAAACTGTAGTGCAGCCATAGCTTAAGTCTGGGGAATTAGCCACTCCCCCATCCCATCCCTGAGTACCAAAAGTTATGCTGCTTTAAGCACTGGTGTGTGAGCACAGCACTGTGTCATTGGGAGAGCTTCTGCTGCCAACATAGCCACCGTGCAACGAGTGTTTTCAGTAGTGCAGTTGCATCAGTGCCGCTGTAAGCTCTCTAGTGTAGCCATACCCTGAGTCTTTTATTACCGTTTTTCATCTTTTGTTTGACCAGGCAACAGTGGCGTTATTTCTACCTGTCCGGTTTCTGCTCTGTGCATTCTTTTACTGCCTCGTCCCTGATCTATCTATCTAGGATTCATTATGTGCAGTGCATTAATTAGGGCTTTTTAAAAAGTAACCTGAAGGTCCCAATTCTGCAAGGTTCAGCGCATGTCAGATAATCAGAAGTTTGTAGAATAAGACTCTGCTTACTATTGGCTGTCAGCCACTGTGCTTACATTGCTTCGCTGGCAATAAACTCAACTAAAATATGCTATCAGTAGAGCAGCATCACAAGTGTCTTTGTGCCGCAACCTTGCCCAAGCCCAGCAATTACATTTTAATTCAATATTTCGTTAGAGTTTTCAGATAATTTTAGTTTAATATGAAACAGATTGCAAGGGGAAGAGTTAGCTTAATGCTCCATTTGCTTCCCAAGTCGTCTTCACTGCAGAAACCCACAGTTGACATACATAGCTGGAAGGCCAGGTTTCCTCCAAGGACATTTGAACAGTTGATGTTGCCTGTGCTAAACCGAAACTGACAAGGAACTTAAACACCAAAATATCTCTGAAGTTCTCTGAAAGAGTAGTGATCAGTCGGACATGGGAAGTAATTGGTTTCTTTGGTTCGGTTTAGATTTTACAAAGAGAGGAAAGAAACAAAAGGGGTTTTAGTTCCCTTGTGAAAGTGCTCCTTTAAGTGAAGAGAGTGATAACCAAATGCCAAAGTATTGTGCACTGGCATCTCCTCAAAGTCCTCATCTGAGTTTTGACCCAGCCTCATCTTGGTAAGTGCACCATCCCCTTGTGGATCGCTCAGGTATTCAGTGACAGGGTAGACTAGGCCCAGAGGCCCTCTGCTGGAGGCCTCAGTGTCCTGCCAGATCCTGTCCCAGAGAGGAGCAGAAGAGAAGTCCTCCAAGCAGCCTAGAGTGCCTGCAGGGTGGCCAATCAGGTCCCAGTAGGGCCATATAAAAGGAGACGTAGAACAGAGCATCAGGCAGTAGCTGCCTGGAGCTTGAAGGGAGAGGACCAGCTTACTGGCTGGAATAAAAAGCAGCAGGACCATGGACAGCTCAGTGTGGGCATCTCGAGGGGAGTTATGAAGAGCTCTTGGCTGGCTGCTAGGACTGAGGGTCTCAGCCCCCAAAGGCTGTGAAACGAAAAGCGAACCCAGCTCAGTAATGGGCTGTCCCCCAGTCTTCCAGAGGGGCGCCCTGTCCTTCCCTTTGATCTTATCTCCCAGTCTCTTTTTTGTGTGCCACATGCTTCTGGGGTCTAACTGCTCCTCCCCGGTAGCTGCTCAGGCTTGTGCCATCCCCTCTGAAACTCTGCGAGCAAAGCTCCAAGATGGCCGGCCAGCCCTCAACTGAGCCAGGCTCTCTCCTTGGATTTCCCCACCAGGCTTTGTGTTGGCTGCAGGTGTAAGAGGTGGGGACAGGAGTAGCAGGATCCAGAGACTCTCCTTTACCCCTTCTGTGCTGGAGTGAGCCTCTCTGCCCCATCACAGTAACCCTTTAGTCACTCCTTGTGTTAAGTCTTTTGCACATTACCTAGCTTCTTGCATTCAGGAATCTAATTCAATGCTACTATTACTTGCTCTGTCGCTCATCAACTTCACACCAGCACCAGGGAAAATCCTGCCCCGAGGCTTCTTGAGCTGTCCTGGTGGCTCGGTGTGAGGGGCCTCCAGCCAATGCACATGTAGAGTTGTGAAAGAAACATAAGTACCTCGCGGTGCCTCCTCCCACTTCCTAGCACAGAAGGCGGGATGTCAGTATGAGTGCCAGAGGTCTGCCGGTGTCGGGTTAGGGACTTCGTAGCTTTAGCCCTAAAGGGAGCGCTAAGCTTGAATCCTGCCCATCTGGGGGTACACGCTAAAGGCGGGAAGGCTCCCATGCCCGTACCCTGCCCCGGCCTTGTGCTGAATGTGAGTGAGAGAATTTTACCCTGGACCTTTAAGGTTCCTAAGAGAACTTTTGCTGAGTTGCTAATTTAGTCCTGCAAAGTTTCACTTCTAGTTTGCTGCTGTTGTATAATGTAGTTATAAAATAATACCGGTAATGTTATCATCATCGGACAAGCTACTCTGCTGGGTTCTTTGTCCAGCTCTAGGGTCTACTACAGGTGCTATATACCAGGCTTTGGCTTTCCTTAATGAAAAGTGATCCCTAGTGTGTGACTTCTAGCGGCGGCAGCGTTGTGCCACTGTAATTGAGAATATCGACATGCTTGGTATACCTTCATTTACACCTTCCTGGGCTGACAATTGGCACACATACAGGTTTGTTTCCTGGTAAGAATTGATGCAAATCCATTGTCAATTTTGCAGCACTTTACACTCCTTAAAAATAAGCCAATTTTGTTGCATTTAGAAACCACTTCCCACCCCCTCCTTGCCCCCATTGTTTTGGTGTACAAGCCTACACTGGTTTTTGTTCTGCACATTTCTTTGTGTGCCAGTATAATTGATGGTGGGGAAATTTGCTTGGTCATGCTAACTGTGACCTACAGTAGCAGTGCAGACATATTGTAGGTCTTGCAAATATTTGATATCTTTGATTTCACGGTGATATATCGGAGGAAGATGTGTGTGAGAGAGAGGATTCCTTTTCCAGGGTGATTTGCCCCTTTTTAAGGGGAGATGGGCCCAGCTTCACCTGTGACAAATAAGCTGTGGCCTAGGACTCACCTGATAGCCCGAAGAGCACCTGGTCCTTCTAAAGACCTGCAAGAACTCAGCTGACCTACAGAATATCAGGGAACAAGTGGGCTGCAGCAGGCTCTAGAGCTGGGAAAAGAACCCAAATAGTAGGTGACTTCCAGACAGCTGGCCCAGGGAGGAGAGTGTTGCAGGGAGCAGCAGAAAGGTTTCTGCACAGTCTCAGGGCTCTGACTCATAGAGTGAGGTTATACAAGCCACTGGGAACAAGCAATTCACGTTGGGCAGAGGAACGACTTTTGTTTCGATATTTTGCTGCCTAAGTTTTCTCTTGAGCGACTAAATTGTGCCCTGATGCAAGGCCCTACCACGGACTCTGGCCTGGCCTGGATCCCTCCTGGGTTGGTAAGCTAGCTCACTGGCTTAGAATTCCCTGCTAGAGTGTCTCTCCCAAATAATGGGCTGCGTCATCAGCCAGGGTAATTCGCATGGAGTCTTTGACTTTGTGATGCTAAGGTGCAATGGTCAAATCTCTGGTGAGAATCATAAGGGGATCCCACACATGCAGAGATGTAGGAAAGAATGCCCTAGGATGTTGCATGAAAAGCTACTGACTTCAGGGGGACTGACTACCAGGCCCCCATCTGTTCAGGTGTCTAAGTTTCTGCACCTATGTTTGATGTGTGCCTATAGACACACTAGACATGCTAGAGAGGGTAGTTTCCCAGCTTAGATCGCGACACTGCCTTTAGTTTATATCCTGGGTATAGTTTAGAACAGTGTCTGGGTTTACATGGGACATTTCACACTCAAGCAATCTGTGTGGTGATGCTCCCTCATCTCCCTCGGAGGTAAAGACAGCGCATTGTCCGTCACACTTAAAGGGCTTGGCCTGGATCCTGTTGCACTTAACCAGTGCAAGGTGCTGACAGGGTGACATCTTTTGCCGAGATCTCTCCTTCCCACAGTGGTTGAATTATTGTCCCCGAGGGCACCACAGAGAGATTTGCTGTCAGGCTTGTTGCCAGGGGCAGGCAGAGTGGCAGCTAGTGTGCTCAGCTCTCGAGTTGAGTCTCAGACTTAATTTATGTTTCTGTAGCTCTGTGGATGTTTTCTAATGCAGAAGGCACAGGGTGAAACCTTGACTCTGCTGAAATCAATAGCACTGACTTCAGTGGGAGCAGAATGTCATCCCTAGTGCCTTAAATAATAAACAGTGAAAATTATACCTTGATGCTCATGACTATAGCAGAGCAATATGTGGTCAAGGAAATCTGGAGAACAATTTAATTTGGATCAGACTTTTTAAAGCATCCCTTTACTCATCACCTTAAGCTTCATCGTTCAGTAATAAAATACTGCTGTCAAGACTTCTATGGTAGAAAAGTTATAATGATAACAAAAGAAAGAAGATAAATTTTCAAGTCTTGACCTTGAGAAGGCCTGCAGAAGAGAGAGGTTTGTTCCTTCCATGAAACTTAAATCCTGAGTCTTACTGCCAAAAAATTGTGACCATCCTAGAATTTTAAATGACTAGTGAAGATTAGAAAAGTACTTCAGGATCAATCTAAGATTAAGCTTAAAGTAAAGAAATATCTATAGCTCAATTCTGACAGGAAGTAGTATTGTTACAAATCCTGCAACTGCATGAGAGCCTGCGGATTCTCGTCTCCATGTGGGGTCCCATTGAATGAGCTGCCCACTTGGATTCAACAGCAGGATTGGGGCCATTGGAACTTTTTCTAGTAAATTCCAATTCAGTTGATCTGAGGAATAAGGTATCACCTCTTCAGTACCAGCTTCCCCGTTACCTTTGGAAGGCACTTGTGAAGAGGAAAGCTTTAGCACCATCAAAACAAAATCAGTATGTATTTTGAATCTTGGTCAAGACTGAATTTCCAAAAAAATAAGTAAACCAATAGTCTTTAAAACCCAAAGAGAGAAATTCTGCTCATAAAAGCCACAATCTTCATTTCTTTGGGTTTGTCTGGTCCCTGATATAATAGGAAATACATGAACATTTTTATTCAAAAAGAAGGGAAAACCCCTCCTTTTTCCACCTTAGCCACAGCAAATTCATCAACTTCAGTAGGTTGTGGGAAAAACCCAATTGTGTGTGTGACATGCTTCATGGAGACCGGAAATTCAGTGTCTTTCAGAATGTGAAGAAAGCTGGCTATTTGTTGGAGTAGGTTGGCATTGGCAGCAGAATCTTCAGACTTTAAAGTGATTGAACGTTGCCTCTGCCCAGAAACTTTTTAAATCTTTAATCAAGATAATTGCAAGTTTACGGATTTCCCTCCCCTCTTTGTATCTTAATGCTTTATCTGAACATAGTGATGGTTTGACAGCTCCACAGAGCAGGTATGTTGTGCACACAGCAGCTGGACAAGCTTAACTCATGGTCTCGCTGTATCTTGGTCCTCCCTTTTTTGGTGTTATCAGACCAAGTCATAGCGAAAGACATTCACCTCCTTCTCATTTTGTATTGCACCTCTCACCCCCAAGCAGCCACTGCACAGTAGTAACTTCCAACCGGAGCTATCTAAACTGCCACACAAGAGGTGTAGATCTTTAGCCTTCAGATCTTTCCTTTGTTGGCTGATACACTGTACAAGGAGTCAAAACCATGTGCCTAACCTAAGGGGTGAAATCCTGGCTCCATTAAAGTCAATAACAAAACTCCCCCTGACTTAGCAGCATCGGTGTTTTGCCTGAGATATCTTTGCTGTGCATTTTCTAGGCTTCTCTCCAATACAGACCACAGACTTTTCACTTAAAGTGTAGACAGAATCTGTCTAATGGCCATTCCGAGGCCTGTACCAAAGCCTGTTGAAGTCAGTGGGAAGATTCCCGCTGAGTTCTCATTGGCCTTTGAGCCGACTCGGAGCTGCACCATCTGTTTTTTGTGTGCTGGTTTTGGAAGTACAGCGTCACCAGCCAGTTTTAAAACCTGATCCACACCTAGCAACTAGGAAGCATCATGTTACAACCGTGGTTTTACTTGGGCTCCCCTTCAGGTGTTACTCACCCTGATCATCTGTTTCTCCTGTAGCAGTGGCCTTTGTTTAATCTCTTTCTTCGTGTTGTCTAAATCGAGACTCGTGTAAGGTGTGTGGAAAAAGATGTCACTGTCTTGAAATATAAAATGTGGCTGTGGTTTCCAAGTAGAAGCCTTTTAGATGCATGGTTGGATTCCTGCGAGGTTGCTCTGTCATACCAGGTAGGTTTTTGAATTTGTATCTGAGTGTTAAGACACAACAGGACACAGATGAGGAAGAAAGCATGTGAGTAACGTCAGATGCTCTAACATCCTACCTTTAACTGAAACAACCTCCCTGTGTGGGAGATGATAAACATTTTTCTTCTCTTGAGGGAAAATCTTGCACAGGCAGAGACAAGCACATATAAATAATTTACAAAGCTGTAATACACTGTAAATAACAAGCCCACTGAATAATGAATTAACCCAACTGCTGATTCATAGATAAATATTTCTTGTAAAGCAGATTTTTTTAATGGATTTTACAGCTTAGTTAATATCCAGTCATGTTTTATTAAGGCAGTTCAGGTGAAGTATTCTGGTAATAATATGTCTCTCTTTGGACGTGACATGGGGTGTTTTTAGCCCACTGCTGAATGTGTCTTCTCCTAGCATACCTGGTAAGTAAAGACTTCTGTGGCCTGGATAAGCTATTTGCTTTTGTGGGGGAGTTTTTTCTTGCCTTCCGAAGAAGGCAACGGTGGTTAAATAGGAAGAATTTTGATTTGGACAAAGAATTTTTGGAGGTCTGCAGGGAGAAACGAGTCTCAGAGCATCTTTTTCTAAGCCTCTGATGATAATTAATGTATCCGGTCTACTTTGAACGTCTTCTAGTCATCGTGAGATTTTCTGCCTCTTCAAGGACAGGGAATTTGAAAAGTGTCTTGAGAATGGGGAGGGAGGAGTTGCCACCTGCTGATTTTCAATGTTTGTGCCTGTGGCATTGCACACAGAGTCCTCCCTGGTCATAATTATTGTCATTAGCCCCTCCCATCAGTGGAGTGGAAAGAAACACAACATGACAGTCACTTCCACAAAGCTGCCCCCCCGCCACCCCTCCCCCCCAAAAGCCTTAAGAAATAAAAACAGTTGCTAAGCTACAGGATAGGGTACATCATAATGTTTTGTTGAAATTCCATTATTAACTAGCATCTACTGGCGACTCAGCAGATCAACAACAGAGAGATGGCAAGAAGTGTCTAGTATCCTGAATTGCCTGCTGGTTAAAGTACCTGACTTCTAATGCAGATTGAATACATCAATTGAATTTATATCTGAGACGACGCTTTCTTGTGTGTCCATTGCTGGCCAGTGAGATAGGTGTCATCCCCATTATACTCCATCAGGTTCAAGACATGTCTCTTGTCAGATATGCCAATGCTTTGTTCTATTTCTAAAAGCTTAAATGATCGCTTTCATGCAACAGCTAGGTTGCTTTCATCTGGCAGGGCATTTGTTGTAAATGTATAGATGTCAATCCTGATTTTCATGGGCAACTTACAATGCTTTCCATGAAAAGGTTTTGTTGCAAAAGTGTGTCTTTAAGAAAATGCATAATTACAATTATTTTGAATGTCATAATAAATGTTCCTCTGATGAATAAAGTGGTCACTGTGGAATTCCCTGAATTAAACAAGCACATGATCTAAGTTTCAATTTGTTTTTAAAAATGAATCTTTCACTGAGTGTGTAAGTTTTTAAATTAAATACAATTCTGCACCCACTTCAATCAGTGGGGAATATGCGGCTTTGAATAGATTGGCTCCTCTTTAAAGCAGTTGTAAGCTGCAGTTTTGATTGAGAGACCTCTTCTCAAGCACTGCATCCCATAAAAGGGGTGTGAACACAGTCTGCAGTATTCAGTACAGATGAACTGGCTGTTTGCATGTCTCTTGTAGCTATCTAGGTGATGGAATTATTCCTGAGTTTAGTTCTATTTTCTATTACCTTGGTTGTTCCCTGTGCAGTTTCTTTATATCAATTTTTT